>CM016721.1:7573615-8066115 GCA_005771605.1 Scutellaria baicalensis | reverse complement strand
AGTGGTTCTAGAGCAGATACGAAGATCTTACGACTCCTGGATGATTTCGATCGTATACATGAGTACACGTGGGGTGCAGCGGCCTTGGCATTTTTGTATCGACAGTTGGGCCTGGCTTCGAGGAGTGGTGTCAAGCAGATGTGTGGATATCTGACTTTGCTTGAGGTACTACCGTATTTGCTATCTTTTTATACTAATGTACGGATGTTTGGTGTCTTTTTATACTAATGTCTAGCTGGGTATAAATTGTGTTAGGCTTGGATATATGCACATTTTTCGGTGTTTAGGCCCACCCAAAATGGACATTATCGGGTAGACGAGCCAATGTCACGAAAGTGGATTCAGAGAGCTCATGCTGGAGGTAACCAAGAGCGTGTATTAGCTATACGTGAGGTGTTAGACAACATGACTCCCCAAAGTGTAAGTGTATACATTTCCTTATGTTTTTCAAGCCATAGCGATTTTGTTCAAATTTGGCTTAGTGATACGTATTACAATATTTTGAAAAATATAGGTCGATTGGGATCCTTATAATGATGTTCGAGAATACTTCCCCTGAAAAGACGTGACTTTCTTCCAGGGGTGTATACGGGCATTCGACTGCGTTGAACCTTACCATCCGGACCGAGTGCTTCGTCAATTCGGCTACGTTCAAAGGATACCACTTGAACCACTTGTGCCGAGTGTAGTCCAACGTGGTAACAACGCTTTGAAGTACAAGGTCACTTGGGATGCTCTTGGACAATACTTTCGGGTATGGAGAAACCATGTACTGTCCATGGAGGACCGTGGTCGAGATGCTAATCCACCATGAGAATGCGTGGATGAGTACATGGATTGGTGGAACACGGTGTCACACCCAGTGATCCAGAACCCCTTGAACGTGCCACCAGATCATGTGCAAAGTAGCCGAAGGAGAGGTCCCGATCCCTGGGAAATGATCGCTGATGCCTGCAGACATTTGGATCCCGTGTACTAGCAATGGCTACAAAATGCGGATGGGATGAAGCTGAACAGTGTCATGCCAGCGTTGGTGGGAGCATGGCGTTCGTTAAACATTGAGGATCAACCAGAGAGCTCTACACGAGCTTCAGGCAGGAGTCGTAGAGGCCGTAGGTCATAGATTGATTCATGTTGGATTTAGTACTTCGCTTTAAACTTTGTCTTTATTTGTAAACTGGCTAACATTTGAAGTCTTTATTTGTGTCCAGTTCGATTATTTGCGTGTCATCACTTATTAATCTCATGTTTAATATTACAATTTTCTCAAGTTTAATAGACTGACCAAATCCTTACGGCTCAGGGACGCGCACCTTTTGTTTGTACAAACATTTTTGCGCTTTAAACCACGCTATTCGGTGAACGGGAGCCGAACATACTATAGAATGTTCGGCAGAATGCCGAACATTCTTCGTGAGGTTCGGCCACAAACCGAACACACATGACAATGTTCGGCCATTCCACGCCGAACAAGCATTGTTTTGTAGTCCGAATATTCTCCAAAGTACTAAATAACAAATATAATCATATAACAATCCAAAAAGACATGCATTGCATCAAAGGTGATATCGTTTTTTAACACTAAATGCATCCTTTTAGAATATACATCTATTTACGGAATCTTGGATTATACATCTCAATCTATATACAACGTGTCAACTCCTACTGACGAGTGGCCACTTCGATGCTCGTTTACAAACTGAATCATTCGTTCCTTATAAATTTCTGACCAACCGGCTGCACATTCAAGCCGTTGCCCGAACCACCCTTCAATGATTGGGGGTAAGGGACACTCTCCCTCCAAATTTACCTAACAATAACATTACACTTTTAGATAATTTTGTATGGTCAATGTGAAAGCATATCAAAATGCAGAATCTTACCACAATCCAGTGGTTGTTCCCAACGAGTGCCATGCATATGAGGTTTGGTTGTAGTGGCACTTGGGATCTCATGGGTAGAACTGTCACACAAAGTTGTGGAGATAAGTGGACAATGGGCACGTTGTAAGCATTGGCGGCGAGATATGTCATCTCCGGGAATGCAAACCAATGATTCACATCATATGTGGACGGATCGAAGCAATGCAAGTTGTTCAGGATTTTTGAAGTCCGATCTCGCACCCCATTGATGCTTTGGTACAACCCTTCGTAATCTTTCAACTCCCGAATGAGCTCACTTCGTACTTGTGGCCACGAATCCTCGCCCAAACCAATTGCATGGGCGAGACATCTGAATCCACAATGACCATCACCTACCGGGTTTTTGATACTCAACACGTGATTGTGGAAGATGGACGGAAGTTGGGCAATGAGTACTTCATCACCAACCTTGCGGACTGACCGACGTCTCACCGGCTCTTTTTTAGACTTCATATGGGTGAAGCTTGGTTTTCCAGGGGCCATAGAATCGAAATATACATTCTGCTCAATCGATGGGGAGTTTCTATCATGTAATGAGTCAATGATCTCAAACTTACTTGGGTTGCGCTTTGTCGAAGTTGAACCTTTGGACTTACTTTTGCTCGACCTACCACGGGGACGAGTGACCTCAACTGGTTCTTGTAATGTACTCATTGTGGGCATCTTTATCTCACGAAGTCTTTTAAACAACAACAACTTTTCGGCTTTAGATGCATTATGGTACATACCCAATATCTCATCAACAGTTTCAAAAACACGATTAGTTGCGTCTTCATCTTGCGTCTCCTGACTCCTTGAGGGCTCACAATCCAACTTTGTCCAATAAGGATCAATCATCTCAAGCTGAACGACTTGGTGATCTCGTTTCAACTCCGCAAGCTCATGTGCACAAGGCAAACCACAAGTCATCCTCAATACACAACCACACATTAGAGGGTCGACACCACAACTGTCAACCCCTTTCATCTCTTCAAACATCAAGGCAAGGGCATGATGAGACACAAGTC
This sequence comes from Scutellaria baicalensis, assembly GCA_005771605.1. Lineage (NCBI taxonomy): Eukaryota > Viridiplantae > Streptophyta > Magnoliopsida > Lamiales > Lamiaceae > Scutellaria > Scutellaria baicalensis. Next base: position 8,063,186 of record CM016721.1, on the reverse strand, counting down.
CTCGAATGTTCTTGAAAATAGGCAAACAATATCGATGTGGCTGCACATTAAGGCTCTGTTCGAATGAGGCCCTGATTTGAACATGAGATGTGATAAACAAATGATGTATTCTCTCCCAAGAAGTCTCAAAGTTTGATTGACTTGTGCCCAATTGCCTTTTTAGTTTCGCATGTGCACTCTCAGCTCTACGAATACAATCCACAACATATTAAGTAATATCATAACTACAACTGTTGACACAATTAAATAAACAATGTAAGTAATATCATAACACATGAGTATACTTGTTGCTAATTGTATTTTGATAATGCATAACCTTGTTTGTCCAACATAGCACAAACCTCTCCTTATATGACTCAATCCAAGTCTTCATGCAATACATCACGGCACGTTCCACATCTGCATAGTCAAGGTGGAACCTCCTCAGTAGCTCGTTGAATCGGGGTTCATCCTCAGCAGATATCAGAATATTTCATGCATGCATGAAACACTCCCACTTGTCGGCCCTACCAAGGAGTGGTCGATATTTGGCCAAGACATTTTTATTAATGTGCCACCTACAAAGCAAATGTGTAGAAGTGGGGAAAGTAATGACAAGGGCATTCATGAGGGCAATCTCCCGATCAGTTACAATCACCTTGGGTACTACATCTTCGATCATTAGTCCCTTGAGTGTAGTGAGGGCCCACCGATAGTTATCCTCACGCTCCTTCTCCAAATACACACAGGCCACAGAAAACGTGATGTTTGTGGAGGTAACACCAACGATCTCTAGGAGGGGCATTTTGTACCTATTAGTCTTGTAGGTACAATCCATTAGGAGCACACTCGGAAATACACGCATCAACTCTACAGCTGTGGGATGAGCGTAGAAGAGATCGGTGACCCTATCTGTACCTTCGCATCTCCTACTCAAGTGGTAGTACTTACCATCCTTCAATTTCCCCAACAAGTACTGCATCTGAGTTCGTCCTCCATGCTCAATCACTTTATGCTTTTGACGAGCATTGTATAGTGTCTTCAGTGTAGACGCATTATCCTTAAAAGATTGCTTCAAAGTGCTCAAGATATCTTTGGGCTTTGCTCGGTTTAGTGAAAGGTCACGAACAAGCTGATCCTCAGCAGGCGTTAATCGACCTGCAAATGAATGTCCGACCAAATGAATGCCCATTGGGTGATTATGCAAACCACACACAACCTCTAAGCTCCAATGTCCGAGCTCATTCACCTGCACTCCTTTTAGCATGAAAGGGCAGTCACATTTTTTTGTGCCGGTGTTTCGTGAAGATACCGGCACCTGATCAACGGAGTCCACACTTTTTGAGGTCAATCTCTTCTTTGGTGGGCGATACTTACCACCTCGCTTACATCCTAAAAACACTCGAGCGCGCCTGCCACTTTCACCACTATCACTACGTCTAATAAGGACAACCGTCTTTAGACGTATTCCTAACCTTGTACGCCCAACTGACCATTTCCTCACGACTCTCAAATATTTCAGTCGTCGAGAACTCCTCCGAGAAATCAATAAATTGATACATGGGATCATCATTCGACTCCTGTGGTTCGTTAATAATCCTCATTTCCACCTCATCAGATTTTTTTTCCTATCCATATACAAAACCGAACAACTACATAAGTATACTTTGCTCAATATATCTATTCAAATCAAAAGTTTGCGTCATAAGAAAGTCGAAAAGTAAAAATTGGATCCGTTCGGCCAAAACAATCCGAACAATATGAACAGCGTTCGGCCAAAACAGGCAGAACACGCTTCAAATTGTTCGGCCAATCTGAACATGTACAGTTGTGTTCGGCCGTCTGCCGAACACATCAACATATGTTCGGCCGGTTGCTGAACACTCTTAATTATGTTCGGCCTGTACTTGCCGAACAATTGTCGAGTTCAATTTTTTTTTCCTGCTTTTACGAAAAAATGAAACCGTAGTAACAAATTTAAACACTTACATTGTCCATATCTTGATTTCCTTCTTCCTTTCAAGATGCTTCAGCTAATGTGTAATTTTTTTTGAGAAACTTTGGAAGATTATGGATTTAAGAGTATATTTTTATGTTTTGAAGAAGGTGATAGATATATATGTATTGTATGGAAGTAGGGTGTGTTTAGTTGTTATATGGAGTGGATGTGTGTAGTAATTTATTTTTTAGGTTTTGAATTATTTTAATAATTGGGTTAGTAAGGGTAAATTGGTAATTGTGTAAATATTTTACTTTTATGTTATTTAAATGGGGTGTGTTTAGTTGGGAGTGGGGTGTGTATAGAATTGGCCTTTAAGAAATGCTAAATATATATTTAAAAATAACATCATAACAATAACATTGGGGAGTGGATAAACTTAAACACACACTTACATGTATAAAATGTATTGATAGTGCAATTTCATTTACTTGATATTATATCAAAGACATAAATTAAATTCAACACATTACTTAACAAAATGCTTCTTATGAATGTAGTGCCTTATGAATAATTATAAATCATAACAATAGTTTCTGCAAAAATTCCTTTATTACAATGTGTTTCAGAATAGGGAACCCATCAAATCAAATTATGATAAAAGCAGCAGCTAAGTGCGATGCTATCTTCTATGAGATCAATATGTGTTTATATACAGTATAGCAACGACATCAAACCTTAAAAACGAGGCTATCTATTAAACGACTACGTAATCGACGTATAAATTGAAGGCGCCTACCTAGTTAGTAGTGTTCAAGCTGAGGCTCCTGCAGCAACATCTTCCCTTTGCTCTTCTTTAGCAAACTCCTCGATCAACTCGCGTTGTCTTTGAGTCAAGTTTCTGAGACGAGGTAAAAAGGACTTGTAAGTGCAACGGTTTTGAGATGCCTCTCAAGCAACTGTAATATCGAAATGGTAGTTCTATAACGGAGAAGGCACTTACGTTGGGATGCTGATGTTGAAGTGCACATATTGATCCCCAAATGAAAAGGAGTTTCTGACTTTGATCCCTGCATGTGGCATATATATTAGTTTCCTAGACGCCCACCAAAACATGTGAGTTATTCGAAAGGCAGAACAGAGAGACGCATGTACTACTTTGAACCAATTGAAAGTTCATTTTGTTCCTCGAGAGCTATGTCATATAATCAAAAAAACATGACATGTGCAGTGCTCGTGAGCGCATGATCTTATTGGTTGCCCAGATTCACCCCACCAAGGGCAAATTCATATAAGCTACTTTTAATGCACTTACAAGTTACATCCGAAGTAACAATATCCCTTTTGTCCTAGTAAGCCAAGAGAAAAGGATATAGTAAAACGGTAAACCATTACCCTTTTTCCTCAAGACGACCTTCTGCCCAGGTTGTGAGCCAGGGCGTACCTGTATGACAGAAACAAATAGAACGTGAATATCAAAGAAAACCTAGTTAAAGGTAAATATTAACAACAGTTTACTACAGAAAAGAGCACTCTCTACGAAGATCCTTTGAGATCTGAACATCCTAAACCCCAATAGAATCATCCTCCTATCCAACCCTAACAAGTAAAAAAAGGAGAAGGAAAAAGCTACAACTGCAACTATCATCTCAAAAGGATGATATCTAAGAAGAAAGTTGCAAACAAGAGAAATAAATTACAATATTACATCTGACCTTAACAACGACATCACCACTCAGAGTAGGAACCTGGATTGTTCCTCCCAAAATTGCCTGCAAAAGAACATAAAATCTGATTAACCTGGCCAGACGGACAACTGATAATCAGATACCAAAAAAAGAGAGACAGGGAAAACATCATTACTTGTTCTTCTTAAAATATGAATATTTAGCTTACTAGATTATATCATTGTGCTTCACCGCACTGCAGTAGACATTTTATCAACTCAATACATGATTTACAGTTCACCTAATCCAAAGGCTGAATCTCGAAATTATCACACAGCAAGTTTACCTGAGTGATGCTCAAGACGGCATCAACATGGATGTCGGCCCCTTCCCTACGGAACACTGGATCTTCTCTGACCTAAACACATCCAAAATGGATTTTAGCATGTGAAAGCTAATAACATATACTATGCCAAGGAATCATAATATTAGACAGAAATGATGTTAATCAAGAAACCTTAATCATAACATAAAGATCACCAGGTTGATTTCCATCAGGATCTGCTCCACCACTTCTAGGAATTTTAATAGTTTCATTGTTGTCAATCCCTGAAGATAAAAAGTGTAAAGCAAGAAACCAAACTTGTCAATGGATCCCCACAAAGATTGTACAAATTCATGCGGAAGCATACTGTTTACATAATCACTTTTCATTATCGTAACAACCATGATATTTCTCAAAAAAGAAAAAAAAAAAAAAAAAAACAAATAACAGTGACCATGTTCCAATACTTAAATCACTCGATATTATAGCCAACATGAAGAAAGATTCCAATAACATTGGAACTTCCAGTGCAAACCAACCTCAGGAAGTCCCAAGATATGAGAAAATAAAAAACATAAAGTTTACTCATATACAAACTATTATTTATCCTCAAATGATAGAGGTTCACAAATTAAGCTGCTTTTTGAAAATAATAAGATTATAAAGTCATTCACCAGAACCTGCATTGAAATTGGGCAGGTGATGCAATTGTTTCTGGTCAAAAGTTCTAAAATAAACTCTAAAGGTGTTATTGTAACAAGGTACGGAAGGGACTATATATTTACTAGGGAGCTCACCTGCCATGACATTCAATGTCACCGTCTTATGCCCTTTCACTATCCGCTGACCCTTGCAGGACTTGCAGAGGTTCTGTTGCCAACAAGATAAAAAGTATAAAGAACACAGTGATTGCTTCTTTATCTTACTATCACATTTTCAAAGCCAGTAGTACATTTAGAAAAACAAAAACGGAAATTTTATCTAAAAAGTAAAGATAATTATGACTAAACTTTGGGCCATAAAGAATTCTCAAGACAGTTAACAGAAATTCCTCTTCCCAAATCTATTTTGACTACAAGACAGATAAATTTCATGACAGTTGAGCACATAGCAATATAATAGCTAACATCTAAAATGTTGGGGAATTACTAGATGAGTGTGGGAAAATTAAAGTTTAGGGTTGCATGGTGGATTTCACGATGTACATGTTTTAGGGGTTCAGGTGTATCTGATGCTTATATTGTACTTTTCAGATGATAGTTGGTGACATCTCATCCTTTTGTATATTTCCTATTTTCCTTTATTAATAAAATTCTTGTTTCCTATCCAAAAAAAAGCTAACAATAAGTAATTATATTGCAATAATATGCCAATCTCGCAGGAAAGAAAAAAAGATAACTTCAGATTTTGAGGCCAAACAAGTTCAATGTCTACCTAATTCCCTCATCTTCCCACTCACAGCAAGAAAATTAATAAAATCAAAGGGACAAAGGAATAACTTTCTTCTCACAACTCCCACATAACAGGTCATTGTTAAAGGGAGAAAAATCAGTGTGATCATGTAGAAAAATACTCTTCTTAAAAGTTCATCCAAGTGATGTCCATAACAATGCATCAATAAATTTCAATGCTAATCCATAAACTACTGAAGTCTAGGTTCTCCACCAGTGAATTATTATCACCACAAAAAGTTGTCAAGAGTATGCAAACAGAGCAATGTGCTAGAGTGCTCAGAGCAACAATATCAGTGTTCAAAACAAGATTGTTTAATTAGAGGACACATAATATTTACACCATAAACTTCCATGCATCTACAATTTCATCAGCAATTAATGTGTAACTCATTTGATTTAAGTAACAAATTTTTTTTAGGTTCTTACATACCAAACAATCATAATATGGAAGATGAGATAGAGTTGAGCTCTATTTGTGTAGAGCACAAAGATTGAAGTGCATTTTCTTTTGCTAAACATGCTTATACGTTAAGTGAAAAAGGAGAGAAATTTTCTTCTTAGAATATTCATAATTTATGTTGCAAACAGGAGGTTACAGATGTAAAAAAGACATGAAATCATTTAAGACACAACCAATTGGCAAGCAGAATAATCCAAGAAACACCAACAACTGTGAATTATTTGTTCACAGCATTGATGCATGAAAGTATCATAAGAGGCACATCAAAGCATGTGATCAGAGCAACAACATCCATACTCATTTTTCAGCCCAGTAACTGAAATTCTATTGGAAATGTAAAGTATCATACCGAAACAATTCTCCCTGCTCCTCCACAAGTAGGACAAGAAGTTTGAAGTGTGAAAGGACCATTTTGTGAGATAATCTGAGATGGATAAACAAGATATTAGGATGAATTTCCCAACTAGAACAAGAAAGTAATGCCAAAAGTACCCACCATGCCAGAGCCTCTACATCGTTTACAAGTTTCAGGCTTTGTTCCAGGAGGAACACCAGCTCCACCTAAAAAAAAAAAGAGGAAGATCGAGTGAGGAAAAACATGAAGAATGACATCAAAGAAAACAAACAGGAGCCTCCAATAAATCAATTGAACAATTCATAGGTATGAACTCTGGCAGATAATTCCACTTAGGACCTTGCAAATCTCATTTAGTTATTTTAGGAAAGAGATATGACAATACCACAAGCTTCGCAAGTCAAATCAGTCAGGATTGACAATGTTTTGGTGCATCCCTGGACAGCTTCCATAAATGATAGTTCAACTGAGACCTAAAAAGTCCATTCTGAAATTTGTCAGACTAAAATTTAAAGACATAAAATTCACAATGGTAATGTAGAGAATAACCTTAATATCTTCACCACCCATGTTCCTGTTGAAGATGTTGAAGATCTGATCTCGAATACAAGCCAAACACATAGAAAACATTAATTAGTAATCAAACTTAAGTAGAAGTCATAAAATAGTACAGTAGAAAGGAGGAATATCGTGTTACTTATAGAATATTAATATGTGAAGGTTAACAAGTCAGGGCTCTGTTTCCTAGCATGTGCCCATATTCTAACCAAAATACACCTCCATCAATCAACCACCACTAACCTATGAAAGATATATAAAGTAGACTAACCTTATGAAACTCTGAAAAACTAAAGCTCATGGAGACACAGGAATTGCACAGGCAGCTTAATGGCAGTCAGTTAGCCTTCAATAACTTTTGGGTTGGAGTGAGTTCTCATTTGCTAACAAATGTCTCCTTAAAAGAAAAACTCTTTACTCCCCAGAAGCTCTCAATATACAAAAGCAATAATTTGAAGTGGAATAACTAAACTGATCTTTTTCAATATTCCATTCCACACTATATGGATCACCATTCTAAAAAAGCCATTTAGCAATTAATGCATAATAAAAATAGTACCAAACCCTTCACAAAGAAAGAAATAAGTGTAGTCATTTCACTGTCCAATTTTTAGCTCACTTTTTTCGACATGCAAACCCAGTGACACAATTATCATTTTATCAACATTTTTTCATCTCACTATCATCACCAAGAAAGAAGAAAAGGGTCTAAGTAGTTTAAGAAACAAGGAATAGTTATAAAAAAAAAAGAATGCATATAGTTAAAAAAAAAAAAACAAGGAATAGTTAAAAAAAAAAAAGGAATAGTTAGAAAAATGCATATACCAAAAAAGAAAAATGAAAAACATGGCATTATGACCAAATGCTTACATCGGCATTTCTGAATATGTCCTGAAAAGGATTAAAGCCAGCTCCAAATGGATCAAATCCGGGACCTTCCCCATTACCAGCACGTTGAAAACCTTCATGGCCAAGCTATTATACAGAAATGACATAAGATTAGTTCAAAATAAAAAAGGAAAGTTGTGGTGGCAATGTACAGCAGAGGAATGAGTGAATCTCCTTCAATAGCGATCTATTAAAATCCCATATAAAGAATCTTCATCATAGAATGCCATCAAAGACTTCTTGGTTACCTAAATGAGCAGTATATTTTGTGTAAAAATGCTAAATATTAGGTCCGAAAATGAAAGTATGACGTTATAATTAATGTCCAAGGACCGCATACTTGATTTGTATTATGGATCTGCACTAGGGCAAAAAGGATTTGTTTGCATTTCAAGAAATCAGAAACTTATCATCACTACAGAGATGTGAGGATATAATTGCTGCAACAATGAAGACATCACCTATCCATCATGCTTTCTACCATTTTAACTGCAACAATTTTATTTTATTTTTGATAGAAAAGAAAATATCAAAAAGAAAATATTATATTATTAATAATAAAAGATGGATTACAAAGATATGAGATCCCCCCTATTATGGAGAATATCAATCTAGAGTACAAGCTTTAAGTCTCGATATCATATATATTTAACCCTCTAAAACATTTATGTCTAACAGTCCACCAAGCAACCCTAAACTTAAATTTATCCCACACTTCATCCAGTGATTCTTCAACATTTTCAAAACTCTATCGTTCCTTTCCAGCCAAATAAACCAACATAATGCTTGGACTATAATACCCCACAAAATCCTAGCTTTTTCACTTACTAAACTCCCAAATGCAGCATAAAACAATCTTTGATGAATTGAGGAACAACCCACAATAATGCATGAGAAAACGACAACGCAAGAAGGTTTGATCCAAGCTCTTGGAGTCTCTTTTACAAAACACACAATAATTGGGGGATAAAATAACATGTAGCAAACGTTTTTGAAAAATGTCATAGGTTAGCACTCTGCCAATATCATCAACCATGAATAAAACCGAACCTTTTGAGGCATGGGGGTTTTCCAAACAGCTATGTAAAAAGGAAAGAGAGTGTGATTATCTCTTGGAAAGAAGGACGAGAAGAAAGATCTACACGAGAAAATGACACAAGGTTATAAGGCCCAAACTCTAGTATCCTCTACATCCCAAGAGAGTTGAACATCAGCCAATAACTCTAAAAGGGAGCACAAATCATCAATTTCATTTTCTCTAACGTTCCGAAAAAAGTGAAAATCCCGTGAAATTGAAGATAGATCCGACTTCTTGTGACTCGGAGATACAAAATAGGAAACAAGTTTATTGTAAAAGAGTGAAATACGATAAAGAGAAGGAAAACAATCTCAAAGGGCATGATTTCCCACCCAAGTATCTTCCCAAAACCTCACAATATTACCTCTGCAAATTTTGAATTTTACCGAATTCACGAAGTCTGGGTATACTTTAGATATATATTTTCATGGATTTCAATGCTAGACCCACATCCCAACCATTTTCTTGAAACACGTACTTACTCGTTATGACTCAGGCCCACAAGCAACAACATTAATATTGAAATACCCTCTTATACCAGTCAATAGTCATATGCACATGCATGTGCAAGATTAGATGTGTGAAGCGTGTACGGTACTCTGAAAACCAATACATGCACCAAGATTGCAAATTAGTAACATCAAGCATATGCACAATCAGAAATGACATATTTGAGACCTGATCATACTGTTGGCGCTTCTCTTCGTCCTTCAAGACCTACAAAATGTTGGGGCATAAAACATTACAAAAAATACACATGGATGATAGTTAAGAACATACTTTCCATAACCTGAAAACCTTAGAATATACCTCATACGCTTTCTGCACTTCTTGGAACTTGCTTTCAGCTTCAGGGTCATCTTTATTTGTATCAGGATGCAACTTCTTTGCAAGCTGTGGAAACAAATCATGTAAGGATATGAAGACACCATTGGAATTATTAAGGTATAGAGCTCTGAGAGGGGAAAAACAAAAGCGATGAGTCAGAAACATACCCCATAATAAGCCTTCTTGATTTCGGATGCTGTTGCATTCTTACTGACGCCAAGGACATCATAGAAATCTCTTGACAAATGTGCTTAGGCAGACCCAAAAACACAGAAATAAAGAATCAGAAATAACACAATCAGTTGATTCACACTAATGATATTAACCTCTTAAACGGTATCTTACAATCAAAACAAAGCAATCATAAACAGTCTATTCACCAAATGAATGAGAAATCCTTCATAAACAACAACTATAAATTTATGTTGTATTCCATGTTCAGAATTATAGGAACATTTAACAAATGGTAATGATTACCAGTGGCATGAATCGACCGTGCTGCGCCTATGTAATCACTGAAAAATCCAGGCTTCAACAAATGCTTCGCATTGCCTACTGTATTTCATGAACACAAGAACGTCAGAATCACATGACCAACTGCAAAATTCGGAAACTCCCATTCAGAACTTCTCCAGTACCATTTCCGAAATTGGAATAGGACAGACCCCTGGATTGATTGCGCAGTACTATGTCAAATCTCCGGCAGCATTCCTTCAATGAAGAATCGCATAATGGCAATCAATTATAACAATTGCAGCGATGTAAACACAGCAAAATTCAAAGATAAACATATAGAGACTGATAGAGTACATTGAAATGGGAATTTAAGGGGAGAAAAGAGGAGAGAGAACGGCGGGCGAAGCGGAGGAGGCCATGGGATCGGACCATTGATTGGCACCTTAAATCGACGGGAATGAGATCGCAGAGGGCCAGAGTAAAACCCTAAAGAAACCCTGTTGCAAATTAAAAATGGATTAAATGTGGATTTAACAAAGTGGTGTGAGGAAGACGAAGAGGAGGAAGAAGCAGAGTTCTTGGAATGTTCCAGTCTTGTGGAGATGTCTTTTTGGAATGTTCTTTTTCCTTTTTTTTTTTTTTTTTTGGGGGAAATATGAAACTTTTTATTTGGAAAAAACACTTTTATTGTTGAAAATTTGATGAAAATATGTTTGAAGAAGATTAATTTTTGATAACAATTTGCAAAATGGAATTCTAGAAGAAATCAATTTTCATTTATATAGAAGGATGTTTGCAGTTTTTCTAAAGTCATATAAAATTGATGTTTATTCAAAATATAAATGAACTTCTATGTTCAAAAGTGATTGCCAAGTTTTTTTTTTAAATGTGTTTCCTGAGGGTAAGAGGGAGAAGACATTAAATATTCTAAACAGTTTATGTGATATAAGTTTAAATTCTACTCGTCACATCATTTGCAATTTTTTAATAAAAATGGGATACCATTTAAACTATAATGCACGTGATAAGTCAATTGTGAAATTTTTTTAGAAGTTTTATTAATATACCATTCAGGCCTGTGTTGATTATCAATTGGTGCATAAAATATCAAAACTATTTGTGATCTCAAATATATAATTTTGATTTTAAACCCCACAAAAGTGTCATGTTGGACATCTTTAATTTTTACCTTTCTCATTCATTCTTAAATGTAATTGTTTTAATATCTAATTTTTCTCATACACATGAAGTTCATAGATCATACTTTATTTCAACTCTAAATCAATAAAATCTCAAATCTTGAGTTTTTTTTTTATATATAGATAAGTGGCTTGCAAAAGGGTTCATCATTTGTTTGATAGCTTCAACAGGCTTGGTAGCAACATGGATAAATTTAAATCCAAATAATAACTTTGATAATGATAGGAGCCATATTGAGACACCAACAAATTTCACAATTCTATCATCTTTTCTTTTAAATTACTTTTCAATAATTGAAGAATTTTTTTAGATCCTTTTAATTTAAGGGTTACTTGCCACAAATATTACAACATTTACCCAAATTGTCATTTTGACCAAATTTTTCACTATTGATCACATAACACAACCCTTATACATTTAATATGTTTTTTTTTTTTTTCCTTTTTGACTAAATCAGTTTTCTAAAAGTTGTATTTTTTATTAATAAATACTAAAAAACTTGGTTGAAAAGTATATAGATAGATAATTCATATTTTTTTCACTATTTAATCAAAAAACATATCAATATAAGATTATGTTGTATTGATCAATAGTGAAAATTTTGATTAAAATAACAATTTGGACAAAGGTTAGTGATTTTTTGGCAATTAACACCTAATTTATCATACAAGTTTGAACTAAGTTTATTTGCATTTATGTGCACAAGTTCCAACTATCATGGAGTTTCCAAATCTCTCTATATCTACTAATTGTTGTCTATAATGGGAAGAAAATATTAAAATCAGTAAAAATTAGATGGGCAAATTAATATCATCAGAAATTATTTGAATAAAATTTAGAAAGCAAATGCAGATTGCATATATATTATCAAGATTTGCATGGATTTAAAGGATGCCCACAAAGGCACTTATTATGAAGGAAAGAAGAGTTGTCCCAACCATCTTTATTGTATCTAAGCTTCCACCCTGTTGGAATTTTGCCACACAATCTATTATAACTAACATTCAGCTTTTGCAAGTACACAGCATCTATGATTTGCTTCGGAACCGTCCCATAAATCTTGTTATGCGATATATCCAGCACATCTAGTGACTCCATGAATGTGACCTTGGAGAAATCGAACTCAAAATGGTTCCTAGAGATGTCGATTGTGTTGGTTATCTTCCCTTTGCCGAAGAACACAGACGCGTCGCCTGACAGATTGTTCCTCGAAACATCAACAGAGGAGAAGTTTATAGCAGACAGAGAAGGTGGAAGTTGGCCTGATAGATTATTATGAGACAAGTCTAGTGCTGGAAAGTTAGCTTGGAGGTGGCCTAATGACTCCGGAATGGGACCAGTGAGCTGGTTTCGACTGAGGTCAATGGCGTAGAGCGATGGCAGAGTTGCAAGAGACGGAGGGATTGGGCCGGATAGGCGGTTAAATGAGAGGATTAGATAGGCTAGGTTTGTGATTTGAGCAAGAAAATCAGGCACGGGGCCGGAGATATTAGTCCAGCTTATAACAAGGTATCGTAGTTGTGGGAGTTTCGTGATGGTGGTCGGGATTGGGCCAACGAGGTTAGGTATCTTGTGGAGTCGGAGATTTTGGAGGTGTTTTAGGTCGGATAGGGATGGTGGGATGGTGCCGTTGAGATCATCATAAGATGCAATGTCAAGGCCTATGACGCGGTTTGATGTCTCGTTGCATGTGACACCGTACCAATCACAGCAGTCGAACGAGGGATCCCACGAGGGAAAAGGGTTGGGGTTGGAGAAGCTGTGCTTGAATGCTGTGAGGGCAGCTTTGTCATCAGGGTGGCATTGCTCTGATGCTGATGCAGAGAGTGTGGAGAGTATGAAGAAGAGGATAATTTGTAGCATATTTTAGTGGATGAGAATGACGAGATAAGTCTTTTGTTTTTATACATGGAATGGTGGTGGGATTCCATTGTTTGGTCAGGTCAATAATGGTGAACTTGCATTATTGCTTCTTACATAGTGGAGTGGGCATCTGCATCCATTACTTTTGCTCGCATTCCACGCCGGAGGAAAAGGATTCGGATTTGAGAAGGCGTTCTTGAACGCTAAAAGCGCAGCTTTGTCATCAGATAGATGACAAAGCTGTGCTTACGTGAATGAAGAAAAGAAAAGGGAGATAGAGAGATAGGATCATTGTTTTTGTGTCATATTGTGATTTGAGAAAATGATATACATACATATATATATCACAATTAATGTAACATCTCATATGGTCTTAAATCTTAGATGTCAATATATGTATGTCACTGCTTACGCAAATTGGTCAATGTTTGTGAACTATATCTTGTTATTGATTAGGCTTCTTTATTCCTCTATTGTGCACCCATGCAAACCACACTATTTTGGTTGTGGTAAAAACACCTAAATGTTAATCTCTTTCCTCCAAAATTCAAACCATCACGATCTTACGAGCACTTCATTTGTCATTTATCTATATCAGAAAACATCAATTATATCATTAGGGCTTGTTTGAGGGGTAGGATAGTTGGGTTAAGGGGTGTCAACCCCCTTAAGACCTTGTTTGTGGTGAGGGTTTAAGCCCCTTTTGATAGTGAGGCCCGGGTCTTACTTCCCAAAAGTAACGAACAATGCATGATAGTAAACACACCGATTTTGGTGGGTTAAATTAACTCAGATGTAGGATCTACCTTACATTTAATTGATTTTACTTTTACTTTCTTATTATTCCACTTAAAAGTTCTATTTTGCCCCTCATCCATCGATATGTAATTTAGGGTAGATACATGTATTCTAGAGTTCCACAAAATGAATTCAAAATTTAACTGAACAAATCGACACAGCTTTGATCTGTGCATACATTTTTTTGGATAATTTTATCATCCTTCATATTATTTGATCAGTCATATTATTCTCAAAAATAAAGGGCATAAAAGTAATGTCATACACAAACTCAAATTTACACATACACCAAACATGAGTTTATGGATGTTAATATATCAAAATTAAGTATCATTCAAATCAAACACTCACACCAAACATACAAATAACATCAAATCAGCTTTTCATGAAACACACAATATTAACTAACTTTAACACCAATACCAAACAAGCCCTTGTATATATGGCTAGTGGGCATGTGACTAGCTAGAATGGAGTTGGACCATAAATATTCTAGTTCATTGATGTGACTACTAAAATCCAAACCTTTGAATAATGAGGTTGACTTGAAAGCCAATTACAGGTCAGGTCACCAAACCTAATGATTTAATGATCATTAATATGCATGGAAATCTAGTATATATTGATAAAAAAATTCATATCAATTCAACTCATAAATAGCCACAAGGTTGTAATTTCAACCTACAAAATTCACATAGGTTAAAATACTCAATACCACTTCAGAAGCATATATCAAAATTGCAAGTTATTTTACAATGCCCCTAATTAAATAACCAACAGCTCCAGATTTCATATCATACAACAGTGATTGGAGATATTGCAGTAGCAAACTTTAAGGTTGTCCTAAATCTCAAGCTCCAGCTCCATTACTTAGTTGGAGTGTCATTTTAATGTTCATAGCTGCCAATTCTGCAGCTAAGTATCTGAAGACGTACGGCATAGCAACGGTCTCCATCCCCTTGCTCGTCTGGCAGGCAAGACACGTGACCTTTTTGGGGGCTCTGCGCGGAAGTTTTCCACCAATCATATCTCGTACTTCTTTCTTATGTGATTGGACAAGCGTTGTACTCAAGATGCTTCCACAAAGAGAGCACACATCAGCAACGTGATAATCGGAACTTGTGTGGAGCCTGTCGTGTAACAGATAGGCAGCACCATGGGCTAGGAGGGAATCACGTTCCATTTCTCCAAAACGTACACCACCACCACGCTTTCTACCCTTGATTGGTTGCTTGGTGACCTGATCGACTGTCCCGGTTGAACGGACCTACAAACAAATAAAAAAACAGTAATTACATTTGAGCATCTTATCTAGTAGGAAACCCTTGTAGAAAAGAACTTGCACAAAACGGAAGCAGCGTTTTCTTGCTAATTTCCTATGCAGGAAGAATATTTAAGCAGACTAGAATTGGTGAGAAACGGTAAGGTCATTGTTATCAAAGTTTTTGCTGCAAATTGCAATAAGAGATACTACAAAGATCAACAAGTTCTGATTTTGGATCTGTTTGACCATGACATTTCAGTAGAGCCCCTCAAAACTTTGAGTCAACGGCACCAAACTCCAATCAAAATTGAGTCGAGCCTTAAATGAAGTATATCAGCTATCTATTTGCAAGGTCGTAATTTCACATTTAAAAAAAAGGGTCAGCTAAATCTCAACTCATGATGATGAATGAACTCTAATATTGCACCATCATCGCCTACATGTTTGTTGCTTCCACGAAGAGCTACTGAACGAGGATTCATTTATTCTTTTCTAAACTGTATATCTTAACAAGCCTTTGTGCGAGTACTTGCACCATAATTTTTAAGAATTCCTACCAAGTTCTTCCTTTAGCTAATGATTTAACAAACCTCTAGAATTTGGTATGGAACAAATATTGGTCAATACTAACAAGATTGAATCAAGCTCAACTGCTCAACCTATTTGCACTTTACTCCTATCACAAGCAATCCATGTTTGGCATATATATCGTCACAGATTGATAACATGTACGGTTTATTATACTCAGATAACCTCGCACCTGAAATTTATCTGAAACCATGTGTCGGAGACGCTGATAGTATACAGGCCCAATAAATACTTCACACGTCAGTTCTGTTCCATAAACTCCACTGTACAATACCTCTACACCATGGTAATTGAATCCACGTGCAATCAACAGAGAACCAAGTTCATCTACAAGTGAACTAGATTCAGATTCCGACCCATCTGAATTCTTCTTTGTCATCGAGCTTGAAAAAGGTGTTGCATCCACAAAATTTCCATGCAAGGCACCTCCCTAGAATCACAGGTGAGATGCAAACAAAGGAATCAAAGCAAGCTCATTATAGATAATTTTGGATGTTTAACTACGATTTGAACAGATTCAATGATTAATTAACTGAATTAGGATAATGACATTTATGCCCTCCCTAAAAGAATTTCCAATGCTCAAATTTAGCATCTGATTGTATTCTTTTATTAATACTCAATTTCGTAGGAAGTGCTCGTTTCTAATTCCTATTTGACGATGAAGGTAAAGTTTAGTTTATATTAAGGCACAGGTCATGAGTACCACGAATGTTTGGTCTAATGGTCAATTTTTACCCTACAAATTCTAAGATACCATAAGACATAAGTTGCCCTAATCTATTAAACCATCACCAAATGTCTAATAAAAAAGAAATCCAGAGCATAATGCAAGAGATCTGCATTGTTTCTTGAGCATTTTTGGACTTTTAAGGACAATTAAATTCCCTGTTTTGCTTTCCTGATGATCTTATTGCTTGATATTTAAATAAAATAATTAATGCAGAGCAACATGCAAGATATCTTTCAGAAAAGTGAATGGCTTCTGACGTATTAGGTGGGTTAAGATTCAGAACGAGGCATTCCCCTACTAGGCCACAACATGAGCAATATAATAGTTATGCTTACGACACATACTTTAGCAGCAATTGATTCTAATAGCATAGCAATCGTCATCCGAGATGGAAATGCATGAGGATTGATGATAAGATCTGGTCGCATTCCAGTGACTCCTGAAAATGGCATATCAATATCTGGCCACAGCTGAGAACAAACACCCTTTTGACCATGTCTGCTGCTAAATTTATCACCAATTACTGGATTTCTAGGATGTCGAAGACGAATGCTTGCCTGCATAAAATATATATGAATTTATATGCTATGGTAATTGTATATGCTGAGCTTAAAGACCTAGAGAGAAAAACCAAATTATAGTTAAGTTATGATATTCTATAAGTTTACAAATAGCACATTAAATTTAAAGATGGAATTACAAAAGTTTCTAAACCAACACTACAAAGGTAACTCCTTTTCCTTTTCAATATATAGGCAATTTAGTAGAACCTAACAAATAATAGTCAAGAAGACTGTTACTGAAATTGAAAGTAGAACCTCAAGGCTCAAGGTAAGAAAAAAGAGACTCTACTTGAGATAATTTCTGTAAGGTGAGAGGCATACTAGACTCTTGGTATCAGGGAAAGAAAGTCAAGAGGAGGCAAAAGAAATGTGATGGCTCTGTTTCTGTAAGGGGGTGATGACAAAGATCAAGGGGAAGTAGGAAGGAACCATGCAAGGGTTTGTAATTTAAATAGAGACTACAAAAGTAACCACATGTGAAAATTATATTTCCATCCTTCTCTGCAATGGTAACTAATTCCTCTCTTCCCAAACTTTTCCCATCAAACTAAAGAAGATTCAAAGAGGTATGCTACATTTATAGGATGTGATTTAAATGTACAAAAGACATACCCAATCTTAACTATATTGAGCAATATTTCTTAAATATTGGAGGGTGAATCAAATGTGTGATATTCACAATGTATGAGAGGAAAACACTATAACAAAGACTCTTGGAATAGATATATATCTATTACCTATATAAAAGTATGAATATTTCTTACAAAATATAGATTGTCTATTATATCCTTATTAAAGATTTTATTTAAGGTTATAATAGTAATTTATGATTTTCATAATTAAACAATTTTACAAAAGAATTCTAAACCAAAATCATATATAGTTCTATTATGAGTAGAGTCTAATTTACTATACATTTTTTTGAATTTAATTTATTTTAATATAGATTGTATATACTTATAAAAAAATTATTATTTAAGCTTAATAGTATTATAATATTTTTGATTTAAATAATTCATTCTCCACATGCGACGCACGTGTTGATACTCGTATATATGTATATATATATATATTTATAGAGAGAGAGAGAGAGAGAGAGAGAGAGAGAACTTGGCAGAAGATAGTTAATGAGGCAATGCAGATGTACTGGTATTCTCAACTCATCAGAAAAAAGTTTGTACCGATTAAAGTCTTGTTCTATTCTAGATAGTTGAGAAATAAAAACAACTCACAATTCAATTGTCTACATTTCTTTTCTTTTCTTTTTTTAATAGATGAATGATAATCAAACAATATATCACAATCTGTTTCAGATATACAAATTGGACGCAAATGTAAAGGACCTCTAAGAAGATACGCAAATAGCAACTAGTCTTCAAAATCAGAATCTTTAGAGTAATGTTTACCTTTTGTATGTGCTTTTTGTTTTTTACATCAACAGCAACATAATCGACATAGGCATGGTCCGAACCTTTTAACTTTTTTGTTGTAACGCCACTAGTAATTGTGTTGTAGACGCTACAATATGGATCACTGGGGCCTAACCTCTGAAATGGTAATTGAAAAGACTTAGGTAGCAATGCTTAAAAAAGAATTAACAAAAGTAAGTACGTTATATGAACGTCGGTTACCTGCCCAACATATGGGAGCCCATCAGAATCAATCAAATGATGACTTGATCTATCCAGATTGCTTCTCCCAAATGATCTGTGGCCACGATCGGACTTGATGTTATTTTCATTCAAGTCAATTGTTTCTGTCTGTAATGAGCTTGTTGTCAGTCTACGCAGTGACTGTAACCTTTGCTTTCTTACAAGGTCAGAAAAGATCCCAGTGCTCTAGAAAGCCTCATACTAAAATGACATTTTTCAAGCTCGACTGAAAATATTCCCTTTTCTATTTGCCAAGTATCTTGCCCCTAATCAATGAATAGAAATGGCCAAAACTACAAATTCCAAAGTAACATAATATGGAATGCCTAACTGAAAAGCATAAAGAGAACATATGTGACAGGGAAAAGATATACACAATGACAATGAGTTTTACAAGATCCTCTAAGCAGTCTCTTTAAAGTAATGTGACATTCTACAATAAAAAAGAAGTTGAGTAATAGGTGAACCTGGTATATGTATCCACGACACAGGCCACGATCCACAGATGATTTATTTAGAACCATTGCATCCTCCATGTCATAACTGCAAGTTAATGAGGATAGATGAAACCAAAGTCTGGTAGATGGTAAAAAAAAAAAGATGACAAGTGAATTATTACCCTGAATATGCTAAAACAGCTACAATTGCGTTAGTTCCAAGTGGATAGTCATCAATATTGTATTTTTCATATGTCTTAGTCCGCACAATTGGAGTTTGTGGGGTCTGCAAAAACCCACAGATTTAGAAGCTGAGAAAAATGAACTAAAGCAATGAGATATTGTTCATAACTGAGATGTCCCATTTTCTTTCATCTTGATCACATCAAACTGAATTTACTAGATGGAAAAGCTTGACTGATAAAGAAATAATTAGATGAATCAAATAGAGAAATTGATTTAGAAGTTATACATGCAACATTTGCTAGTTATGACTTTCACTAAGCATGTTAAAAAGAGAATAAGCCGAGCTAAGCCAAAATCTCAGCAAATATTTCATGTTCAGCAATTTTGTGGATGGATATTACTAGGAAGCAAGTTTTTACATTTATTAGCTTTTAATTTAATTTCTGTGATTCTAGACATCAGAACCACCTTTCAGGCATCCAGAATGCTTTCTGGTCCAAAAAGAATTTCGGATCAAGTCCTGGTTGTTGCAGGAAAAAGAAAAAAAGAAAGGTTAAAGGCTGCCTGATCAAACCCGTAATATGTAAATAACCTATGCACTGGTCAATTCAACTTAAACAATATAATAGTTGATTATTTTGCTATAGGCAATCAAACAAATAATTACCTGCAAATGGATACTAGATTGAGATTGGGTCCCATACCATTAATATGTTTTGTATCATTCCTCATTAGATGCCATTATACCTTAATTTATCAAATGCATACAAAGTCCTTAAAAGGCAGACCCCAAAGAAGGTTCACACAACATAAGATTATAATCAACTAGTGCAGCTATTTTTTGCAAACATATCTTTAAATGTTATTCCTTTTCAAAGGAATAGGATAAGTACTATGACAAAAAACTATATAAATTCATGTTTAACATTGCCAGCCAAAAGAATAAAAAAAAAAAAAAAAAACATGTTTCACTGGTAAAAGATCACAACAAACAGTTGGAGAAACTATGTATCAATATTTTGGAGGACAGAAAACGAATAGGACAAACCTGAAGATGATATAGCTTTTGATCAGCTCGAGAATGTAAAGCTTGACAAGAGAAACCCATTGTTTGTTTAGCCATCTATTGCAAGATGATGATGGTGACATGTCAAAATGCAAGCCTTTGCAGTTGATATATGGACATTAACAAAATCCCACTCAGAAAGAGCAAATGAATACCTGACACTGGTACATATTACGAGGACTCTGATTATGATCAGACCAAGGTGTAAGATTTCCTACCACACTCAATATTCCAGTTGGGTGAATCTCTTCATGTGTAGCAGGAAATACATCCTTCCTCCCTCCGTTTCCACCATCAGGACAACTTATTTCCATGTACACCTACATATAATACACACACAATACATAACCTTGCAAAATCTTGGTGGTGATTAGTGCTAACAACTAATAAGCAAATTAAATAAATTAGAATTTTTTTTCAATTTCCACATGTATCAACCTAATAAGCAAATTAAATAAATTAGAATTTTTTTTTTCAATTTCCACATTATCAAGAAGAGATTTGCAATGAGATGCCACTAGGACATTATGTCCACCTGTTCAAAGGGCCCAATGAGCTCAATGTTGTTGCTCTCTTCGGGAGGTATCATGATATTCCGCACAGGCCGAACAAATCTTGATGCAGATGTGAACAAGTATAAGCCAGGGTAAGCACCACCCATGCTCAAAGGAACATAACCAACCTCAAGATCTTCAGGGATCTGTATATGTTAATTGATAACAAGTCATGACTAAAATGTGAAGACAAAGAATTCTGTATGGGCTAAGTGGAGACAAGCTTACCACAGAAGTTGCTGAAACCTTCAACCTCCGCAGGTGAGAGACAGCTTTTTCTATGATATCAGATGCAATAGAACCTACTACACGACCATCTAGAAGAACAGGAAGAACTTCAGGAGGGCCAGCAAGCAAAAGCTTTGGCAACGATGGAGTCATTCCGATGCTCACCAATATTTTTAGAACTGACTTTCGGATTTCAAGAAAGTCTTTCACATTCCCTTCAGAATCATAATATGATGTTATCCCTGCCAATGAGTTAAAAAATGCTATCATTTTTCAGGTTTTTTGTTCAGAACATATGCCCCAATTACTCGGTGCAGTAGACATCAAAAATTCACAAATAAGCCTACTGGTATGACACAATTCTAAATGCATCGGTTGATATTTTAGAACATGTCTTCCATCTGGTGGGAATGACATCTGAAACTTTTTCAGCCTTCTGGTAAATGCATCATGTCACTTGGATTAATAAAACATATTTTCATTTGATGCCTACTATTGCATGTATTGACAGAAAATAGTATCTAAGAAACATGGCAATGGCAATTTTGGACCTCTATCAAGTCTTTTTCCCAATTCCATGTATCTATTCACTGCTCCATGTGCCCATATAATCAGTTTTCAGAACACTGCTTTAATACTAATTGCCTGTACATTTTCAACTACATCCAGACCTAAACAACACTATATCCAACATAAGAATTTTTTCTCATTAGTGAAAATAACAATTTCCCATAGTTGACCATTTAATCAGAAACAATAAATGTATTCATTTCAATATCTCAAAGGAAAAAGGCAAGAGAAAAAAATGAATGCCAAGGAATGGCCTCAATTCTTCTAAACGAGAGGATGTACAATATAAAATGATGCTTACATGTATCCCCACACAAGCATTTTATTTTATTTTATACACATTTGTTATTTTCCTCATGTCACAACATGTTATATCACATACGATAACATTATCTTAAAAAAAGGGATTGGAATTGAAGACAAGTTCTCACGGCAAGAAGAAGTCAAATGGTTCAGCAGCCCGCATGGCTCCCCATCGGGTGTGTGAACAGGACACATAAATCCCCAAGATCTGCAGAGAAAAACTTGTATGTGTAAGTGGCAAATGGAAGTATTTGGTGGGATATACAAGAGAAGAGAATGACAAGAAACTATACAATTGAATGCTTCAAGAGTAGTAGGGATCTAATACATACTCAGGCAACAACTTCCGCACACTTGTAGTACGAAGGCCAGCAAATGAAGCACCTCGATGAACAGCACGAAAGTGTGAAATAAAACGTAGAAAATTTAATCTCTCAGCTTGAACTGACATCCCAGCTCTCTAGACACCAACAATCACCAAAACCAACAAAAATTAGAACAAATAACCAGTTTTCTACAATGGAGCATGGAGTTCCACAAGGACTGCTTACCCACTCAAATTTTAATAGTGACAAGACATACAGTAGCCAAAATACAGTTTTCCAGAAGACATAAACTATTCTAAGTTTATTAAATGCAACCAGGATTAGATTCTGCCCAAAATAAATGATGTTATTTTAACACATAAAGCATGATTGTCATACAGGAGGCCCAATGTACACCATCTACCTGACTAATTGTCACCTCTAATGAACAGTGTATATTCGTAGCCAATTCTACAATATGTTGTAAGGTTGGAGTTTCTGCAACTCAGTTGGTTCATGATGTAGTGGAAAATCAGATTTGAGCACAGTTTCATAGTAACAAGTAATGTTCCAGCATTTAATCATGCATAAAGAATGCAATTTTCATGAAATTTAGAGTTATCATGCAATTTCACAATGTTACCATGCTAATTTTGACATATAAGCCACAAACTTTTAGGCGCATGTTTTATGGTCTAATAGAAACATCAAAATATGATAGATACTAATTATAAGGCTATGATACTTAGTTTTTCATGACTTCTTTTGTTGGACAAGACCAATTACTCACCAACAATAAAGTCTCATGCACCCTACCCACAATCACTCTAAAAATGTGTGGCATATTGGAAAGCAAAGACCACAAACAACCGGAATATTAGAAGAGAGTGCCAATATTGTGCTGTAAACCAGAGGCAAATCACAAATTTTTGTTGCATACTACTAGAAAGACAAATACAAAAGATGTATGGTTCAAATAGTAAATTCCATGCGTGTTTAGGTTGTTTTCTGCCATGATGAAGGAGAATGTTGCTATTTATGTACCTGCTGCAAATCTAAACCAGATTGTGTTACTAATCTTCCCGTCTTCAACATATTTTCAATAGCTGCACCAATTTGCCGTGGGGAAGTTTTTTCAATGACTTTCTTCACATCTGCCACTGCCATTAACAAGAATAAAACACTGAAAACGTCAAGACAACTACATGAAAAAGTAGGTACAAGACACTATATCTTCAAACATGAGCAGTCCAATTAGGATGCAAATCTGATCTTGAAATGTTGTGCCTAAATGGTTCACATGATTATTATGTACCCATTTTAAAGCATATAGAAGAATTTGACCTCAATAGATGCAAATAATAACCAAATTTTTTAGAGAGCTCAAGGAAATCAATCAATTAAGGTTAAGGTTATATTCATATGTGAAGGCGGTAAATACTAAATAACCACTACAAGAGCATCACACACACAACAGAATAAGAGGAAACAAAACAAGCTAAAGCCAACTGGTCATTATAGCTTACAGCTGCTCAACTCAAACTTTTTGGTGTTATTGTCAATTTCTTCTTGAAGAGATCGTTTTGCCCTGAGCAAAAAGTCTTGTAGTTTTTCCTGCAATATACCAAATGATAAGGCTACATAATAACACAAGAAACACCTAATAAACCAAACAAGGTGCTAGACAAATCAACTGGTAAATAGTTTATTCAAGTAAAAGGTAACATCTGATTTCCGATTATCACTTCAGAATGTCAGTAAAATAAGATTATGCAAGGAAAGCCTCCGCTTAAAGAGACATTTCCATGTAGGCCCACCAATTTTCTGCTTTAGGTATCATCAGAAAAGGAAGAATAGAGTGATAATTTTGAGCTAGAAACAATCTAGGGTTGAAAAGTTACCATTTTGGAGCACTTAACCTTGGGGACAAGATTACTCCTGCTCCAACATACCCAATCACTAATCTCCATTTATGATGAACTTTAGTATTCTATTTAACATAGTTATCTAGTTAATACGATAATCAAAACTTGATACAAATTTTTACTTTGTCTTAAGTTACCATTTTGGAGCACTTAACCTGACAAGATTACTCCTGCTCCAACATACCCAATCACTAATCTCCATTTATGATGAACTTGTGTGTTCTATTTAACATAGTTATTCAGTTAATACTGTAAACAAAACTTGATACAAATTTTTACATTGTCTGAAGTGCAGTATCACCAGCATATGTATTTTTCTTGCAATCAACTAGCTCAAACACTCAGATCCCAGTTGCTTTTTACCTTGAAATAAATAGCTCCACGAAAACTCCAAAAAAAAAAACACCTTCAATGAAATGCCAATCTTTTACCTTGAGATAAATAGTTATTAAATGTCCAGGCAATAGAACTTCTTGGTTTTGTAAAGCATCTTGATTATCTGGAACTGAAGTCTGATCTACGAGGGAAAACAGCTTCTGTAGCATTAAGCTAAATTGAAATTTACATCAGCAACAATTTTTTTGTAGATTGGTATTTATGTAAAATTCAGACACACCGAGAGAAGGGGAAAAATGAAGGACTTACATGAGTAGATTGAACTTATCCGTATTGTCATCCAGATGGACAAATATGTAATCTCTTAACACAGCATCAGCAATCTGAAAAAGGAAGTGATACAAATGAGAAGAAGATTGAGTCTCTCTCCAGATCCTAGGCAGAATAGATACAAACTTTCCATTTAAATTCTTCCAAGAAGCAAAATTTAAGTTGCATTGCTTCAGGATATTCTATTTGACCCTAGAACCATCTTCTAGCTTAAGCAGTGTACAGGGGGATGGCAAGATATAGTAGCCATGTTGCACTAATCATAAATTAGAAGAACATGAACTTACAACTGAGTAGCTTTCTTTTTCTAGTCCCACCATCAGAGGTCGGAAATGTTCCCCTGAAGAGGAAAAAAAAAAGACACAGTTTTAGTGAATGCCTTCAGTTCATATGAAACAGAAACAGAAACAGAAACAGAAACACTAAAGAGAATTGAGGCTAAGTACCAATATGTTGCAGGCACTGAGTGTGAGTATAAAGAGACAAATTCTGAAGTTCATCTAAAATAATTTTAGCTCTTTCACCAATAAGCTGAGTGCCAACGGATCCCTTAACCCGATCATACTTCTCATTGTAGCAGCATGTTAGACTCACATATATTTCATGATCACTGGTCTCAGTCAAAGCCTACAGAGAGCATAGAGTGAGAAAAAAGAGCAGCGGTAATGTAAACCAACAGTTCTTCATGTAATCCAACAACTAGTTACTTCATATTTTTTCCAAACTATAGACTTACACATTTCCCACCTCACCCTATTTTATCCCCCACCCACCAAAACAAGTTCATAGACTCATCCAATAACTCTCCCGTTCTCCAAAATCTTAACCTGGCCTATATACTTGAATAAGATTTCTCATAAGTCGAATCAAAACGGATTCATATCTAAGTAATAATCATCACTCTTCTTTTCATTATGAATTATACCAGTACAAAAGTAACATTTCCCATCAAGATAATTTAAAATCCCCTTAAGAAGTTCACACTTGTGCATAACACATATGACGATCTTCGAGAAACTTAAAGAGTAAGATACAACATTAAACCCTCAAAATAGACAAGAAAATGACAGATACCTTTAATATAATTCCAACAGGAAGTAGATATTCCCTCCCTTGTATCCTGGAATGGGAATGAAGTTAGCTTTCAATGATTTGAACCTAGAAACAAAGTCCAACAAGTTTGAAGTTCTCACCAGAATCCAAGCCTTGCACTCCCATTATTGAGGTAGTACAGTTTAACAGTCACGGCAGACTGGTCTTCCCTAACACATCTGAATATTTAAAATAAATAAATAAAATCACCTTAAAATTGCACAGCAAAATTCTTACAATGACTATAGGCTTGCCACACACAAATATGAATGAAGACCTAAAAGAAATTTTACAAGCACAATTCCTGGAAAAGTTAAAATAAGTTTCTGATATAATTGTTCTGACATAGGCATTTGTCTCATGCGAGCATAAAACATCAAAATAAGAAAGCAGAATCTATTACTTCGGTTTCATCATTGCCAGATAGAAAATACAGCCAGAAAGGTATCTCGTTTATTTCATCTAATATCACAACAGCACATATGATGTAAACGTACAGAAAGAGAATATTTATATGTTTACTAATTCTGAGCTTATTAAGCTTCAAAATACATCTCAGTCAAGATATATTAGCAGCAGGTGACAACAAAAACAAAAGTGCAGCATGCAGGCTCCAACTACATATAATCTCTGAGACACTGGATGTATGCACCATGAAGCTAGAGCAAGGTAAAACATTGAGGAAGACCGAAATTGAACCTTATGGCTACAGCTTTGTCCGTATAACCTTCACGCCGTTCACGAAATGAATTCCGCACCATACTCAGTGGCTAGAGAAGACCAAAAGCATGTGAGTAGGCAACAGAAAAAAGGAACTGGATGATTTTATTTGAAAAAAATCGCTATAAAATGTATACTGTGATCATAAGAAATATTTGTTAACTTGAAACCTTGGATCTTTCTCTATGAGAGTGATACATTTAGAAATTTATGAAAGTTATAGGATGTACTTACATAGTTGCGCTTTGGCAATATAATAAGACGAATAACTCTCTCTAGCCCATTCAAGATGAAGTATCTACAGAAAATGTAAAAGGAAGCACAAATTGAATTAAATAATGCTCATAATCAACAAATTCTAAAGGGAGCTTACAATTTGCATACTCACCCTCCCATTTCTGAAGGCTCTTCTTTGAGCGAAACTAATTTTTTGGGATCAGTTGCAGCTTTAAGATGACAGAGTTTAGACTACATACAAACAAATGAGATGACACTTGTCAGGCACATATAAATTCAATCAAAGTCTAAACTGCTAAGTACCAGACTACAGACATGCCATATCCTCAAGGCTCTCCAAATTCAATATTGATTTCTCTCTAATCCCATCCCCCCACCCCCAACACGGCAACACCCCACGAGTGATTTTTCCCACTTAAAAATCATCATCTTTATTACTGTCCCACCACTATCTTGTCTCACCTCTCAACATTAAAACTACATCCAAAGAAAATATTCAAGTATTCCCCGCGGGGGGGGGGGGGGGGGGGGGGGGGGGGGGAAGGTCTGAAAAACTAGCTATCAATGTGTCTTTTAAATGCCAAAACAAGAGATAGGCACAACCCCAACATGAGATAGGGAAACAAGCATCATATCATACAACTTCAGTGAACATGTCCAACATGCAAATATCAATATCTTTTTTAGTAGAACATGCAAACGTCAATATCTTATGATATTTTCTTACCAATCAAGAAAACACATGCAACTTTTGAAATGGAAGGGCAGAATATTTTGGTGTTACAATATCTATTTCAACTTTCTTATATAAATGGAAATCACTTTCAATTTTTCAAATAATAACTGCAGTTCATATTCCGAAATGGAGATCACTTCCAATTTGACAAAGAATAATTGAAGTTCTTATTCCTTGGTCAAAAAAATTTCAACCATCTTAGTATCAAAGGATTGTTTTTCAAATTGTAGTAGCTAAATAAACCAAATCACCTAGATAACTGGATATCAGATATCATCAAGAATATGCAATTTTAAGGAAGCTTAGTTCAGTTTTAAAGACTTCGGCTATGACTGGTTTTATTTTACTCAGTTAAAGCCTAAAGGTGTAAGAAATTAAGCAACTGCAACTCTGCCAGTTCATCAATTCGTTAGTTATTTCATCTCCTAAAGCTCTTTTTGAAGAAGACAACTATAATAAATAATACCCATAACCAATAAAAGGCCAACAAAAGCGCTAACAGATTACAATCCAGTACTTAAACTACCAAAAGGGCACAAAAACATTCCACTAGTTAACATTGAGGATCAAGGTATAATTTATCAAAATATAAATACTCCATTGAACTGAACAAGCTATCATCCTATGTATTATAAGGAGAGGACTAAATAATGTCAAATTCAGTAAATCACACATTACATTACTTACCTTTAACATGACAGGAAACTGCCCAAGATTGATTTTTTCTCTTACAATGACTCCATCATCATACTGGAAGTTCATGTACACCATGAACTGCCCCGCATATGTGAGTTTTGCTTGTCTGCACTGTTCCAAACAAATCCATAAATCCATTAACCTCTTGCAGCGGTTTGAATGGTTTAATTATTAAAAATATAGTGATTCCAAAAAATGGGGGGCAAGTACCTCAAAAGGATATATAGCATCTGCCATGGTTCTGGAATCTCGTTCTTTTTGAGGAGGATAAATTTCAGGATTTTCGAACCAAAGTATGTAACGGGTTAAGAATCAAACACAATAAGGTCAAAGCACAACCCAACCCCCCCCAAAAAAAAAAAAGGTGACCGAATACATCAAGTCTTGAGCTGTATCTCTTATCTCTACACACTCCAAACAATTCATATGCTCCCAATCATATCCCTCATATTTAAAAAAGACAGTCGAACGTTCACACCTCATCAAATTATTGAAATTAGTTTACAAAATATCAGAAAAAAAAAGAAATTCTGAATAAATC
The DNA here is from genome assembly GCA_005771605.1 of Scutellaria baicalensis. NCBI lineage: Eukaryota > Viridiplantae > Streptophyta > Magnoliopsida > Lamiales > Lamiaceae > Scutellaria > Scutellaria baicalensis. The sequence continues at coordinate 8,034,276 of CM016721.1, read as the reverse complement.
GAGCAACTTCATCTATCATCTAGCATCCTTAAGATCCTCCAAGATCAATAGCACTTTTACCACTAATGCGAGAAGATTCAATTTCATGCAATTATAAACATTCAAGCAACTTAGACTCTCGCTTCTTATAATTTTTCAGTCCATGCAATTTAAAAGCATTCAAAATAAGTTTGCTACTTAAACTTAGAACTTTCCCTCCACTAAAACAGCCAAAGCTAATAAATAAGAAAAACAACAAACCATACTAAGCACATTAGCGGAAAAGAAACAAAAAGATTGATTTTTTAGACATGTAATTAAGAATCTCAGAGACCAAGGCAAAAGAAAATTCAATATTACTACACGAAAACAAAATCCAAAATTCTGACAAACAAAAAGGATATTCCTAAGCTTTAGCTTGGAGAAAGAATCGAAAACTTCGACAGGTCTTATACTCATCATCGCCTTCTCGAGTCCATATTCAGTCATGTAATCAAAGGAATCAATATGGTGTCTGAAAAGCTCTCGGAAAGCTTCGTAGTCCTTCTCCGCCGCCAGGTGGGGCCGCCACGTCTTCCTCCCAACGGCCTCTGCCTTCTCCTCTTTCGCCATCAATGATTAACGTCTATTTGCAGAAATTTAGGTTTGGTTAGAGAAGAAGGCAAGTGGAAATAATTTTGCACAAGGGTTTAAGGTTTGGACAAATACAATTCGCTGTTTTAAGGGTTTTGGGAGATTTGTCCGTTAGTTTGAAAGGTGGTTCATGGGCTGGTTCGGATCCGAGCCCGCAGAGATGGCCCACTTTCTGAGGCCCATCTTTGGCATCCACAATAAGGCCGGCCCAATAAAGGCTTCAGCCCATGAGCAGCCTGGCCTTTAATCCTGTGGATCAATCTATTCACAGTAGCCCATGAGTCACAGAGGACGAGATGACAAATAATGTATTTCAAAGTCTATATTAGATCAAAAATAATTTTATACTTATCTTATGTAGTAACATTTGGTAATGATAACTTACAATAGCCAAATATTTTGGAAAAAGATAAGAATAAAAGTCTAAAAAAATTACTTTTGAATCTTATATAATGATTGATAGGGAATCTCATTGGTAGGGAATGAATTACAATCCAAATATTTATATATATAAGATGCATGGGTCATAATCCATGCAATCTGAATTATATGATCCAAAATTTTCACATTCAAAACGTTCGCTCATGCATCCACATGTGCTCCAAATCCACGTTCGAATCCTAATCTCGTACGTCTAACTTTTTAATTATGTTCGCATAACATTTTGGTTATTTTCGCTTAAGTTTTATGTTATGTTCGCATAACCTTTATGTTTAATATTTCACGGTGCATTGCAAACCTATAATACATCTTTAATATTTATATTATAATAATATAATTCTTATTTTAGTCTTTAAATATATAAATGTTATATTGATACCACATGAGGATTAAATTATTATAATATAAAGGTTTCGGTTCTACTATATGAATTTTTATACTGGAAAAATGTTTAAGTAATATCATTTAAAGGTTATGATATATGTACATAAAGGTTATACTTGTATAATATAAAGGCTACCGCATAAATAAATAAAAATTTTAATTTGAGCACGAATCTGGGCCGGACAAGATCCGCAGGTATCCAATTGTACATGCAATTGTTTCATAAGAATATTACTCATAATTCAAACTATGTTCGTATTTAGAGAAAAAAAAAATGAACTTAATTTTTCCATAAGTTGATTTACTTTTAGACTCATCTTAATGGAGAGATTTGATTAGAGATTCGAAATTACTAGCAATAAATTCATTCATTGTGTTTAAATAAAAACACATTTTACCCCTTCTAACTTGAGCGTCCAAAAAAAACCAAAACACTTGCGGCATGATTGGTATGATGGAGTGGAATTGGGTGGGAATGGAATGGACCTAATAATGGAATGGTGATAGGAATGGAATGTTGTAAAACTATTGATTCATATGATTGATATCACAAAGGAATATGTTATAAATGAAATAATTCATATGATTTTAATTCATAATTGATAAATATAAATTAATTGTATAATTATTAATCAATACTTATCTAACCAAATTATTTTTCAATATAATTTTATTTTAATATTCTTGTTCAATATATCACTTAAATTTAGATTATGGGTATTTTAAATTTAAAAAATGTACAAAATTAATCATTACACCAATATTAAGGTATATTATATTGATATATATATTTTTAATTTTATTATTTTTTATTAATTTATATTTTCTTAAAGTAGTAAAATTATTTAATATTTACCCTAATCTTTATTAATTTATTTTATATGATTTATATTATTTAACTAAGTTTCTTATTTTATGTTGTATAAAATATATTTTAGTTACAATTTATTTATATGTTTTGTATACACAATAATTTATATATTCTAATATCTAGTATCTTATTTGTATATATTTACAAATATTGTATATATTTATATTTAGATATAAATTTTATAGCAAAACTAAAATTATATGTATTATATAATACAAATAATTTTATTATATTTTTTAAATTTTTTTATGTTTATTAATTATTTTTATATTATTTATGTATTTATTAATATTATTTTTCTGGTGTTTGACTCTTGCTATACTTTTATTATATATTAATTTTATAATATTAATTATTATTTTATATTAGTTATAACTTACTAAATATTATTTCTAGAATAATAATTTAATTTTGTAATTTGTTATAAAATAAAATAAAATGATAATTGTCAAAATTAATAAAAAAAATAGTCGTTCCTTGTAAGCAGGAATACATAATACCATGGGGATAGGAAGGAATGTTCATTCCTATATCCATGGTAATAGTGATTCCTTCGGGAATGGTGATTCCCAATCCTAAAAACATACCAATCGATGGAATGAAATGAAGATAGGAATGTTGATTCCATTCCCACCAATTCCATCATACCAATCACACTCTTGAAGTGAATATTGTCTTTGGGTGTTCTTATTCTTCCACTCATCATCTAAAATAAAATAAAAAGTATTTGATTTTATTTTGGTAAAGAATTAATAAAAAAAATAACATAGATGTTATTCAAATTCTTTTGTATTGGGTAAAAATGAAATGATAACGGTTTTCAAAAGTTGACTTAGATTTTACTTAAAGAAAAACTCTCTTTTCCATTTTTATAAAATGGAACATGAAAAATTCAGAAATATATATACAATAAATAAAAAAAGGGCAAATGCTGATAAAGTTAATAAGGCTATGAAAGACAAGAGAAATAAATAGCAAGAGTTAAAATAAAGAGCAGAAAACAAGAGTTTTCAGCAAAGCAGGGATTCTACATTAACTTAAAGAAAGCAACCACCACCAAAAACAATATAAACAACCCCAAAAAGCCCTGCATTCCAGTGATCTCCATGTCCTCATAACAAGCTATCAGTTCTTGCAGGCAGCCTCCTCAAGAAGTTCATGGAAGACGAGGGAAGCCGGTCGCGAAACCTAGGATGCCTCATCGCGTAAACCCCCGCGACAGCAACCACGGCCTTAGGAGGAGTCACATAAAGAAGCATAGAAGCCACCAAACAGAAGACAAGGAACAATGCAGTGGCTCTTGGGTCCCTCCAGCTCAGCAGATTATAGAACCTCTCTCCTTGAGTAGCCATGTCTCCAAACACGGTCTGCGCCCTCGAAGCAATGGCTCTTAGCCTATCGTATCTCATTTTCACAATCTCTATTTGCTTCTGGGATGTAGGGAATGTGTCAAACTCCTCTTCTAGTTCGTCATTCAGGGCCGTTTCTGCTTGGGATAGTCTCACATCCATGTGCGGAGGGTGTCTAGGCCTTGAACGATAGTTCCATGTTCCGATCAAGAAAAGGTATAGAAACACAGTGCTTAGGATCATCCAGGGGAAGCATACGAATGCTAGGAAGAGGATGTGAACTAGAGCTGTGATGAAAGGATTGGCCCAAGTGCATATCTGATCAAACCATTTGATCACTCTAACAATGGCGGATAGGATTTGAGCAATCCTGTAATGATTGGCTTTGCTTCGTCTTACACTCCACATGTTCGAGCCCACATCAAGCATGTATTCGACCACTTCTTTTCTCAGTGGCGGCTCAGCCCTGCTCAGCCTCATGGAGACAATCTGAGTGGCCTGATGCCTTAGAATCTCAACCTGGTGGCAACTGAGTGGATGAAGGTAATGAAGACTCGGAAGCAATGGCTGCGTATACATCTGCAGAACGTTGACCAAAGATGCACAAGAAAACCTCACTGCCAACTGGATTTCACCCATTTTCTTCACACCAGAAGGTGAGAGCACAATCAGTGGATACAAGTGAGTGTAAACACGGCCCGTTTCTAGTGTGGACAAACGGATCCTTACCTTCCCGATTCTTGAATCCTTTGCAGCCCCATTCACTCCCTGCAAATGGCAGTTATCAAACACACCTACAGTGATCACAGTGCAGGGATCATAAACCTCCCACGTGTACTGCTCGTTCCACTTTGGATTGAAACTGTTGAGAATCGTTCTCGTTCTAATCCATTTCTGGCCATACTTAGCCACACAGAAAGCATCAGTGAAACCTCTCCCATCCTTGGTCTTCATCGCAGTGAGATTCTGAGCATTCAAAATCCCCAACTCCAACACCCCAACTGCAGGCTTCCAAAGCTGCCTTGCAGTGGCCCTCAAATCACTGCTATAATGAGTTAACTCATCAAGAACATGATAGCCACCATCTAAACTGATCCTCAAGTGAACCCTGCTATTCAGTTTACTCACATTCCTCTGCCCGTTTTCCGAAACCGTATGCTTCTCAAGATTATACCATCTGTTAATGGGTGCCTTGAAATCCATCCTCTTCTCCACACTCTGTAGATGGATCACACACTGCCCCAGTTCATCCTTCTTATTAGCTCCTATCTTCTCCTCCACACACAAAACCAAGTGATCCTCAAACGGCTCTGCAACTGTGAACATCAAGTCCTCATTCCACCATGGATTCACATTCTTGCTCTGAGAAATCTTGCTCCTCAAAACCATATTCCCATGTGAAACCCTCACAAGAATCTCAGGCTGCTGCCTGTTCTTATCACCAAGCTGCAACTCTTGAGCCTCGATCACGTTAACTCGAAGATACCAGAGCCTAGGAGACAAGTAAACCTTCGACCTAATGCTCGTAACGCCGTCGCCGTTAACGGTGGTGGCATCCAAATGCCATGCTTCTGGGAATGCTTCATCGGCCTGTGTCCCCATCCAAACCGCGAACATCAATTCTCCGGCGACCCTTTCCCCTTTCCGATTCTCCAATCTGTACCATTCCGGCGCCAACGGACTGTCCGGCGGCACCCTTCTCGGCACATCAATGGCAGTCGAAAACGATCGTCCCGATCAGATTGTCGCCGTTCCTGCTCTTATCCTTCACCGAAATCTCGATACGCGGGGCTTGAATACGATCCTTCAAAATCGAAAACACTTGATTCCACTCTGGAATTGACGTCTTTTGAAAATGCTTGGTAGCAGATTTGAACCCTCCGAGATTCACCTCCACGAAACAATCGGGCTCGTTAGGCAAGCTCTCGGGCTTTGACAACTCTCACGTACAGATACTCCATCTGCTCCACCAAGTCGAAGGCGGTGCCGACACGGTCGTTGCCGGAGACCCTTCCGCCGCCGAGGCTCGGCCGCGTCTCCCTCAGGTTGAAATCCTCCTCCGCCGCTGTGTTCCTGCTTGCATTCGGATTCTGATTCCGGTTCCTGTTCTGGTTCGCCATTCTGCAATTTTTTCGAACAGATTAACGTTAAAGAAAGATCAAAGATTCTTGAAGAATACTAGTAGAGCATATTTTTTTCAAAAAAATTAAAGAGCGCCTAAAATATGGGAAGGGAGATGAAGAGGTTAAGTGGAGCCGTTACAGAATAAGGGTTTTTTTCCCTACAATTTTGGTAACGGGTTTCAGCATTTATTCTGCCATTTTCAAACAATCAAAATTGAATTGCAAATCATGAAAATCTGCTGCATTGAAGAAATACAAACCCTTGTGAGGAAGATAACGAAGAAGTGAGAACGCAAAAGAGTTGCAGAGCTTATATGATCTCTTCTTCTGAACATCATACATATTTTGTATGTGAAATTCAAATATGAAAAAAATTGAAGTGAGAGAGGGTCACTTTCAGAGCAGCTTTTTCTGAGTAATAGGGAGGAGGAGGAGCCGGTTAATGGGACAGACAGAAGCCTGCAAATGCAGATGGTGGCTGCAGGTAGTGGAACAAACGACGTACAATTTGTAAGAGAAAACGAACGAAATTGAAATGCGATTGGAAATTTTCGAGTTTTTGAGGATAATTATGAGATCATAATCCTTTTACTTTCGTCCAAAACCATCTGTATCTTCTTACTTAATTCATGTGTATTCAAGGCGTTGGGGTTTCGTAGGTGCGCGATATTTGCAGCAGTATTTTCACGACGAAATGGCGCGGTAGTGGTGGAGACGACGAGCACCGGGTGCAGTGGTGGTGATGGAAGAGAGAGGATATATTTGTTTTTATTTTAGTTTAATAATCCTTGATTTTCTGTTTCAATAATAATAATAATCTTTAGATTTTCTGTAATTTTATTCAAAAAAACAAAGATTTTTGTAATTAGATTATTTTCGATAATATAGATTCATTCAATTTTATAATTTATCTTGTAATTTTTTTTATTTGTTTTTAAATATTTGGATTGTAATTCGATTGTTCCTATTTACGTCACTCAGACTTCAATTACTTGATTGTTTTCGGAAAAACTATTATTTGAATTAATTTTTAGATTACTTGAAGTTTTAGTATTCCACAATTCTTACTAAAATGGACCATTTCCTCTTCTTTTTTTCATTATTTATTTATAATCTTTGGTATTTTTGTATAGCTTGTATTTCATTATTTGTTGAGTTAACCTTTTCAAACACATTTATTTTTCCAAACACATTTATAAGAATATATTTGAACGTGCTTATAGAAGATGAGCAAAATCTATATTGTGATTTAAAAAACATATAAATAAATAATGGGAACGTGCTTACATAGCAAAATCCATAATGGGATTTGAAAACCTTATAAATAATGAAAATATACCTTTATAGGAAATACCCCAAATACCCAAAAACATATAATACTTTAACCTTTTTACCCAACAATATAAATTATTGTACTCAACTACCAAACAATATAAACTATTATCCTAAAATACCAAATTTTCACTTCAAGTATAAAGTACCCCACCTACCCCATTCATCTCTCTCTCTCTCTCTCTCTTTTGAAAGGTTAACGAAAAAAATAAAAAAAATCGTTACCCCTAAATTTTAAGGGGTTAACGAAATTAACTAACGAAAAAAACTATAGAATTTCGTTAACCCCTAAACTTTAAGGGGTTAACGAAATAAACCCTATGTTAACGAAATTCCAATGGTTAAATTCGTTAACCCCTTAAAGTTTAGGGGTTAACGAATTTGATTTTTTTTCGTTAATTTCCTTTTTCTAATTCGTTAATACGGTAATTAATTTGTTTTTTTTAATTTGTGCCCTAATTTTTTAATTCGTTAGCAATCGTTAGCCCTAATTCGTTAGCCCTAATTTTAAACCGTTAGCTATAATTTTTAAATTCGTTAGCCCTAACTTTTTTAATTCGATTACTTTTAGCCCTAATTCGTTAGCACTAATTTTAAATTGTTAGCTATATTTTTTTTAATTCGTTATCCCTACTTTTAAATTCGTTACTTAATTTTTTTAACGAATTACAGAAGAAGAAAACGCACAAAGTAACGAAATTAAGAATTCACTAATTAACGAATTAACGAAGTTAAAAAACATGCTCAATTAATTAATGAATTAACGAAATAGATTAAAAAATTGAAGAGTTAACGAAATAAATTAAAAGAAAAAATGTATTAATGAAATAAATAGCTCATCATTTTTGAAGTGGACATTTCTTATTTTAAGAGAAACGTGTCTCTATTCTCCAATATAGATGTGTGTTTAACGAAATAGCATGCTAACGAAGTAACACTTAACTAATTACCCTCACAAATTAATTAAAAAAAGTTTTAACACTTAACGAAACAACCCTAGCAGTTAACGAAATTATTCAAATTTTCTGAAAAATTGTTAAACTAAACTGAAGGAGTTAACGAAATAAGGATAGTAGGGGTTAACGAAATATATTATTATAGTTAACGAAATAGGCCTAAAATTTTAGATAATTAGTTGCTCAAAGAATTAAAAAATTAAATTAAAAAAATGAGTTAACGAAATAGTGGCCGAAATAGTTAACGAAATGTGCATAAAGGTTAATAAAGGTTAACGAATAGGTTAATAAAATAGTTAACGAAATGTGCATAAAGGTTAACGAATTTAATTCATTAATATTTTAATAAATTTGTGCCTTTTTGTTAATTTATTTCGTTAACTCATTTGTGTTAATTTAATTCGTTAATGGATTAATTATTTTTTTTTTAATTCATAAAGGTTGACCAAATTTTTTTAATTTAATTTTTTAATGAATTTGTGTCTGTTTGTTAATTTATTTCGTTAACTCATTTGTGTTAATTTAATTCTTTAGGCCTATTTCGTTAACTATTTCGGCCACTATTTCGTTAACTCATTTTTTTTAATTTAATTTTTTAATTCTTTGAGCAGCTAATTATCTAAAATTTTAGGCCTATTTCGTTAACTATAATAATATATTTCGTTAACCCCTACTATCCTTATTTCGTTAACTCCTTCAGTTTAGTTTAACAATTTTTTAGAAAATTTGAATAATTTCGTTAACTGCTATGGTTGTTTCGTTAAGTGTTAAAACTTTTTTTAATTAATTTGTGAGGGTAATTAGTTAAGTGCTACTTCATTAGCATGCTATTTCGTTAAGCACACATCTATATTGGAGAATGGAGACACGTTTCTCTTAAAATAAGAAATGTCCACTTCAAACATGATGAGCTATTTATTTCATTAATACATTTTTTGTTTTAATTTATTTCGTTAAATCTTCAATTTTTTTAATCTATTTCGTTAATTCATTAATTAATTGAGCATGTTTTTTAACTTCGTTAATTCGTTAATTAGTGAATTCTTAATTTCGTTACTTTGTGCTTTTTCTTCTTCTTCTGTAATTCGTTAAAAAAATTAAGTAACGAATTTAAAAGTAGGGATAACGAATTAAAAATATATAGCTAACAATTTAAAATTAGTGCTAACGAATTAGGGCTAAAAGTAATCGAATTAAAAAATTAGGCTAACGAATTTAAAAATTATAGCTAATGAATTAAAATTAGGGCTAACGATTGCTAACGAATTAAAAAATTAGGGCACAATTTAAAAAAATTAATTACCGAATTAACGAATTAGAAAAAAGAAATTAATGAAAAAAAAAATCAAATTCGTTAACCCCTAAACTTTAAGGGGTTAACGAATTTAACCCTTGGAATTTCGTTAACATAGGGTTTATTTCGTTAGTTAATTTCGTTAACCCCTTAAAGTTTAGGGGTTAACCATTTTTTTTTACTTTTTTCGTTAGTTTATTTCGTTAACCTTTCAAACGAGAGAGAGAGAAATGAATGGGGTAGGTGTGGGGCCAATCAATTATATCAATATAAATCAATATATATATATATATATTATATCAGTACTTTTAATTCCTGACACTCTGTACAAATGTTTTTTTTAGGTATTTGGGGATAATATTTTAAAGTTTTGGATATATGGGACACAAATATTATAATGTTGGGTAGAATTGTGCTCCCTTATATGAAATTGGGTATTTTATGCATGCCACTCTTTCACATTTATGTTGGAAAAGTGAGTGAAATTTACTTATTTTAGTTTTTTTATTGGGAGCTGATGTAAATTATCAAATGATTACATGGTATGGTTATAGGTTGTATTATAAATTCGGCATCCACAACAGTTGTTTATAAAAATATACTAAAATAATACTCTAATTGTAAAATATAATTTTATATTTAATGAGTCTCACACGTATATACATTCTTATCTCTTGTGCATGTCAGCCTAAAATGCATTCTTTACAGGAGGTTCATGTCAGCCTGCAAAAATGCCATTGACTTTTTTATTATTAAATATTCAATTTTATATTTAAAAATAATGTTTAAAATAATGAATGTTGCTGTTCTTATCAATTTTATCAAAGTTAAATCTCTAAACTTAAAACACCACTAAAGTCCATCATAGAAGGAATATAGATGATTAATCCTTAGCAAATTCATTCCGCCAATGAGGAGACAACAATATGTTACAAAAACTCAAGTATAACTATCGTACGATGCGACAGACATATTTACAATAGAAAAAGATATATACTTTAAATTGTATATTTATAAAATTCATATTTATATCTGTAAAAGATATACTTATATAACATATGCTTATTGGGAAAAAAAAAACTTATATTTATACATGTAAAATGCATATTTGAAGTCATAAGAGACTAGCTCTTAATCTATTTTACCTATGAAATGAGAAGCATTGTAGCTTCATCTCCATAAAATTAATCAAAGATTGATCAACTTACCAATTTCCATTAAGCATCCCGATAAAATTTGAGAGTTTTGTAAAGATATTTGTGCAATTAAATAAACATTTCAAAGACAACATTATTAAACCTTTACATTTCGATTGAGGTAATTAAATTTCTTGTAAACTTTTAGAAGGAGCAAATCAGAGAGGTGGCGATGACCGTCCCCTTAAATTTAGTGACGAAATTATTTTGTATATGTAATGTAATGGTAGTTAAAAACATGGATTTCGCACCCTTAAATTTCAAAAACTTTTATAAATATCTCTAAAAAAAATCACCCCTCATTAGAAAATCGTAGACTGTTGTTTCCTAATCTAATAACTCAAATTTCACAAGTAAAAATATAGGTCTTGAAATTCATACAAAGTGCAAATACAAATTTCATATTCGGGAAACTAGTAGTGCTCTCGCACGATGTGCGACCTGTTATATAATGTAATAATTTTTATTGTTGATGATATAATGTAATGATTTATTTAAAAATAAAATTTATATTGCTTTGAATATCTATGTTAATAAAAATGTTTGTTATTTTCAAATTTTATAAATAATTGTATTTGATAAATTTTCAACTTTTCCCCTCCTCTTTTCTTTTTCTCCTTTTCAAATATGTTCTTTATATTGTAATGTTGAATACTTATTCTGTTTTGTAATGCAATTACTTATAAATAAATTCGGATAATTAAGATGATCACAATCATATCAATGTTGGTAATATCTAATTAAATCTGAAAAAATGTTTCATCTTGGTTTTTCTTCTTATTTTCATCACTAAATTTTATTCTTGTTTTGATATTTCAAGCATCAATTTCATTCTAGTTCATTATCATTGAATAATAGTTGTTGAATATGCATTTCTTACATAGTACAATGGTTTCCATCTTGATTTTTCTTTTTATTTTCATTACAAATTTTCTTCTTCTTTTGATATTTTTACATTCATTTCATGCTTATAATCAATCATTAAGTGAGAGTTTGTTGAATGTGCATTGCTTATGTAGTACCATCTCAATTTTTCTTCTTTTTTCCATCACTAATTTTACCTTTTCTTTTAATATTTCTAATTTTGATTTCATGCTAGCTTATCATCATTAATTGAGAGTTGTTATATATGCATTACATGTATAGTTCAATGACTTCCATCTCAGCTTTTCTTATTATTTCAATCACTACTTTTTCTCTTTTGATATTTCTAACATCCACTACATGCTAGTTCATCGTCATTAAGTGAGAGTTGTTATATATGTATTTTTCTTCTTATTTTCATTTTAAAGTAGTACAATGACTTTCATCTTTATTTTTATTCTTATTTCCATTCGAGTTAATTACTTTTTGTGCCCTGTAATGTGATCCGATTCGTAAAAGAGGACAAATTTTTTTCGAACTTGTAAAAGATGACACTAACTTTTTTGAGCTTGCAAAATAAGACCTTAACTTACAAAATTCACGAATTTACCCAAATTAAGCCCTAATCGAGCAAATGGGCTGAAATCACATGTGAATCGCACGTGTCATCCTTGATTTTAGACTTTCCTAATCGAAATGTTGAGGAAGTGCTAGTAGAACTAATTTACCTAAATTTTAATTTAATTTATTTTTTAAATCAAAATTATTAAGAATAAAAAAAATCAAACTTCTCCCTCCCCTTCCGTCGGCGCTACCCCCTTCACCACCACCGGGAAATTTGTCTCTCCCCGCCGCTGCCCTCTCTCTTTCTCCCCCTCTCCTCGCCACCCTCACCCCATCCCACTCAGTATATTCATCTCTCTCTCCTCTCTTCATTATTTCACTATACAAATCTGTAAAAGTATGATTGTTTAGATGTGATGACTTGGTCTCCTTTTTTCTCATTTGCTCTCTTCTTATACATATAAGTTATTTGGGCTTATGAATGAAATGGGCCCCCAAGAGTCAAAGGGGCTCAATTAATCTAATGGGTCTTTTATCCTTATCTTCTCTTGAGCCTTACTCTTGCAGACCCAGTCCCATTCCAGCTCATATCAATCACTCCCCCTAGTATGGCCCAAAGAATTCTGTCTCGCAGAACTGGTTTGGCCATGTGAGTCAGAACTCCTCACCCTCAGAGCAGCTCCGATGGGGGATCTTTAATTTCCTGTTATTTCTGTAATAACAGCGCTGCTGTCTTTGGTTAAGAATTTCAAAGAAATCCTGAACTGCCTTTTGTCTCCGTTCCCTGCTGTACACGTGTCACCGATCGCAAAAAGAGAGAGGGGGGAGGGGAAAGATTTGAATCATTTCAAATCCTTTTTTAAGTATATCGGGACTCTCTTTCTCCTCCTCCATTTCACTCACCCACGCCCATCTCTTTTTCTACGACTTCTTTCTCGCCGCCTCCGCTTTTACTCCGACCAGCGTCGCTAACACCCGGTGGTTCCCTCCGCATTTACTCCACTTCTATTCCGACTCTCCTCTTTTCCCATTTCTTTCTAGTGATGTCGCAAGGTATGTACTCAACTAATCCCTTCTTATTCCATTGATTCTTTTGTGAGCGGCTGTAAATATTCATTTTTCCTGTATCATCGTGTTCTTTGTGAGTGGGTAATTTTGGCCTATATATGTGTCGAACCCTTCTTCACGATTTTGATCGAATAATTTCTATTAACAATTTGTACATGTATTGTGTATTTACGATTTTGTAACGTGTATAAATAGTTCCGCGTAGATATTCCCCATTAATAAATAATTTTGTAAGGAATGTCATCGTCTATCCTTGCTTTCACTCCTTCGGAATCCACTGCTCGATCTGACGAGAGTCAATCCGAAGACCTTCCTGCTCATCGGGCTCTTCAGGGGCTACTGTGTTATGACTCTTACAGTGGGACTCGTGAAGGAGCCTTTTTTGTCACACTTAGTTCTCTTTCTCTCTCTCTCTCTCTCTCTCTCTCTCTCTCTCCCGGCTCCAGATGTAGCTGACTCCCTGAGCAGCGCTGAGCCACTCCGCTTATCTCCTTCTAACCCTTAATATGACTCTGTCAGGGATCCTTCCTCTTTCACTTCTGCTCGTATCCCTCTTCTTCGTGAACTTTACTTTATCTCCCCCAGTTTTACCATTCGCAGACCTGCTAATTACCAGAGACCAAACTTTCATCCTCCTCCCTTCTTAGCCTTTTGGACTGCTCAGCTCCGTGCTAGACTGAGGTTTCCTCCCCATTCTTTTTTATGTGAGATCTCTAGCCGATATGGCGTTCCTCTCAACCAATTCACCCTTACAGCCTTTCGTTCCATGATATCATTTTATATTCTAATCAAAGGTAACGAGGGTGAGCCTACTTCTGCACTCTTCCACTCTCAATTCGCTCTTAAATACAAAAAGCCCTTCTTTTATCTTATCGTTCATCCTCGAGGGATGATCCACTTCCCTGGGAAACCCCAAAGTGTAGATAAGAATTGGAAGCGCGACTATCTTTTCATATCTCCAGAGGATCAGGTCTGGCTCTTTCCAGCTAACAAGTGGTACTATGACAAACCTGCTCCCCATAAGTTTGTTTCTATCCCTTGTTCGGACAAAAATAAATAGATTATTGAATATCTAAACACATCTGTTTCGGAGTTTGACCTTTTTGATCTAGTGAAATTGGTTAAAGATCACGGCATCCTCTCTGCCTTTGGTTTCTATGTTGATCAAACCTCCTCCCTCCCCGAACTTGGTATATATAGATGTCTTCTTTTTCGCTAGCTGGTTATCTGTGAATGACAGATCTTCTAAAGTTTTTTATTAAACTCATTCCTTTTACAGATCGTCAATGGATGTCCAGTATTCGCCTAAAGGATACTACTGGTGGTGGTCATAAAACTGGGTCCACGGCTCCATCCGACGCAGATTCCAGACCTCATTCTCGACCAGAGAACCCCGCGGCTGCTGGCGATAGAGGCAAACGTTCTCTTACTTCTGCTGACCCTCCACGGGAATCACAGCGCCTTCGCACCAAATCCCCTCATCGAGGTAACCGTACTGAGATTACTGTGAGAGAACGCCAGCGCACTCATGTCTGTTCTTCTGCTGTCGAATCCCCTCCTATCGAGCTTCCAAAATCCTTGCTAAATTTGACTGCTGAAGAGGCGAAACAGTATTTCCACCTTATGCTGGCGTCCTAAGACAATGCCTCATTGAGTCGTCTTCCTCTGGACGATGAGCTAGTACAAGGAGCGTAATGCATGTTCAAGGTACTTGCTAGGTTCGCCACCTATCTTATTAATCATTGTATATGGTGTTCTACATTTTTCTTTCGTATTTTTCTCAGGCCGTGGTCCATTTTAGTAAACTGCAAGCCAGGGTTGCCAGCTACGAGCAGGATGAAACTGCTCGCTTGGCCGCTGAGAAAAGAGCTGAGGTAGGGGTCACCAAGCAGAAATTGGCCGAGCTTGAGAAAACTTTTGTGGAAGCTAAAAGCCAGCTGGGCTTCAGAAAAGGAATCTCTCAAGAAGAAGTTAATTGACGAGAAGCAGAGTCGCCACGACTATGGGTCAAGAAAATTCGCTGAAGGCGTAGAGCTCTGTCGTAAAAATTTGTTGCTTACGGAAGCTGGATAGACCTTTCTCTGTCGTTTGATGGAGGGGTTACGAAAGACTTATCTGAAGAGCAGTAGGTCTCTAGCGGACTTCGGGCCTCATATTGGTCATTACTACCAGTATGGGTTTGAAGCCGCTCAGAAGCAAGCAGAGAAGCAGGGTTTCTCGGGCGAACTGGATGTTAGCAGACTTCTGGCAGACATGCCCGCCTGTCCTTACTTCAAGGGAGATCGGTACGAGCCTCTGGATCATCCCTGGTGGTTGCCCGTTCTTCAACAAGCTTACTCTGAGTTACAAAAGGCTTCATCCTAGGTGACTCCTCTGAAGAAGGTTTCATATCCCCTGTTAACAATTTCCCATCCTTATTCTGCGGACCCTCCTATTCTGCCGATACTCCCACCAATTTCCAAGACAGACGTGCCCGTTCTCCCTCACGTAGATCTGATCATGCTAAGCGGTGATTCCACTGGGTGTACTGTAGATGTCCGTGAGGCTGCTGTTTCGAAAAGAGCTTCTTCCGGGGACAAGCCTTAGACTTTTTTTTTTTGACACTTAGTCGTATGTGGCTAAGTATAAGTAGGGTCGAAGAGTATGCCCTTCAAACATTAAGGCTTTTTTGTTGTCTTATTCATTTTGCTTCCCTTGGATAACGTTATTTTTATTTGATATCATGTTAGCACAAACATTTCTAACTTGTGTTTTGCAGTTTTAATACATATTTTGACTTCGCATTCATTCTTTGTATTTACCAACCTCCTAACACTTCCGAACACATACGTATAGTATTCTAACTGTTTCATTATAAGTTTGCATACATGATTCATATGCAACGGCAAATAGCGAAATTTTTAATTGAGATGTTTACCTGATATTTCGAGGCTTTCAAGTCATCCCCAATTCTTGTATTTTACCATCTTTGACACCTAGTGATTGACCTTAATTCTGTAGGTGACATTACAGTTCTGCTCAATGTCCCAATATTGACTTGATATCTGCTCCCCAGGCTAAGGGATATCACAGATGTGTACATCTTGCCTCTATCTAGAAGACGTATAGCGAGACCACGTTGACTGAGTCTCTGCTTCGCAAGCCAGAGGATGACGCAGACGTAGAAGTCTGGCCTCTGATAGGGAGGCGTAAGATGAGACCGCGTTGACTGAGTCTCTACTCCGCAGGCCAGAGGATGACGCAGACGTAGAAGTCTGGCCTCTGCCAGGGAGACATAAAATGAGACCGTGTTAACTGAGTATTTGCTCTGCAGGCCAAAGGATGACACAGCCGTAGATGTCTGGCATCTGCCAGGGAGGCGTAAGATGAGACCGCGTTGACTGAGTCTCTGTTCGCAGGCCAGTGGATGACGCAGACGTAGAAGTTTGGCCTTTGCCAGGGAGGCGTAAGATGAGACCGCGTTGACTGAGTTTCTGCTCCACAGGCCAGAGGATGACGCAGACGTAGAAGTTTGGCCTCTGATAGGGAAGCGTAAGATGAGACCACGTTGACTGAGTCTCTACTCCACAGGCTAGAGGGTGATACAGAAGTAAAAGTCTGAGGATGACGTAGACGTAGAAGTCTGGCCTCTACCAGGGAGGCGTAAGATGAGACCGCGTTGACTGAGTCTCTGTTCCGCAGGCCAGAGGATGACGCAGACGTAGAAGTCTGGCCTCTGCTGAGGAGGCGTAAGATGAGCTTCTGCGAGTACCGTTGTGGACTAAGATTTCATCTATAGATATATAGAATTAAAATTCATTGAAAATAACCATGATGGGTACAAAAGGTGGTGTTTTGTCAAAATAACGTATATCTGAAAATACTACTTAAATACATAGAGTTAGAAACAGAAAAGACTTAGGCAAAATACTTCTTCAAGTTGTATATATTCCAGGGTCTAGGCGCTGCCTTCCCTTCGTCGTCTGAGATACGATATGCACCTCCCTTCAGGACCTCTGTTATTATCCAAGGCTCTTCCCAGTTCGGCTCCAACTTCCCTCGGGGCTTTAAGGCGTCTGCCCTTCTTAGCACTAGATCTCCCACTTGGAACTACCTAGGCAGTACTTTATTATCATATGTTGTCTTGACTTTGCCTTTGTACTTCTCGATTCACAGCCGTGCCAGATCTCTCTCATCTTCGACTATATCCAAGTTCTCTGCCATCAGCTGTTCATTTTGAGTTTCCTCAAAAGACATGATCCTGTGAGTTTCCATTCCAATTTCCGCCGAGATCATTGCATTAGCCTTAAAGACCAAGTTGAAAGGAGCCACCTCTGTGGCAGTCCTAGGGGTAGTTCAACCCACCTGCTTTTAGCATTTTCTATGCTTTCAAACCTTTGAGTAGCGTTCTATTGGTAACTTCAACTTGGCTGTTCGCTTGTGGGTGTGCCACCGCTGCAAATCGCTGCCCTATCTTCATCTCCTCACACCATTTTCTTATTTTCTAACCATTGAACTGGGTTCCATTGTCTGATATCAATACCCTTGTACTCCGTACCTGCAACATATCTATTTCCATAAGAACTTAATAACACTGCCTTCATCAATTCTGCTTAAAGGTTCTGCCTCCACCCATTTGGTGAAGTAGTCAATTGCCACTATCAAGAATTTTTTCTGTCCCTTAGCCAAAGGAAGAGGTCCTACAAGATCAATCCCCCATTTTGCGAAGGGGCATGGTGCAAACATTCTTCCTAGCTCCTCTTCCGGTACGTGGACCAGGGGCCCGTGAATTTGGCAGTTGCGACACTTCTGCACATATCCCTTTGCATCCTGACCCATCGTGGACCAGTAATACCCAGCCCTGAGTGCCGTTCTAACAACCGACCTATATCCTGCGTGATCACCACCACAACCTTCGTGTATCTCTTGAATGCCATATTTTTCTTCCACCGCACTGAGACACCTTAAATAGGCCTGTGTGAAAGAGCGTCTATACAACTGCCCTTGGCTAATGCAATATTTCATTGCTATCCTTTTCTCCTTCTCTCCCCAGATCTGATTTTGAACTGCTGTTTTCAATTGGTTAATGATTGGAGTTCTCTAGTCATCCTCTTCTGAGATCTTCCAGACTTCTCAACTCTCTTTCTGCGACCAACACTGTGACTTTCATGGGCTATGAAGATGGATACGAGCTAGCGATCTTAGCTAAGTGGTCGGCTATTATGTTCTCCGTCCTGGGGATTTGGCATAGCTCAAACTGCTCAAAGCCCAACTTTGCCTCTATTACTTTATTCACATACCTCACAAGAGCTTCTTTCTTTACTTCGTATATTCCTTCTAGCTCCTGGACCACCAGTTGTGAATCGGTGAACGCTTTTAGTCTTTTCCCTCCCACTTCTGTCACCATTTTCATCCCTTGCCAAAGTGCCTCATATTCCACCTCATTATTAGACACTGGGAAAACGAGTTTTACTGCGAATCGCATCTCCTGTCCATCTGGACAAAGGATTTGGATCCCCACTCCGTATCCTTCCCTTGACGAAGATCCGTCTACATACATCTTCCAGTCCTCTATCGCTGGTGTATGAGCGGCTTCTTGTATGAAATCTGCTAAAACCTGAGCTTTGATGGCTCTCCTCGGCTCGAATTCAATCTCATAGGCTTTAAGCTCAACTGCTCATCTAACCATCCTCCCAGAGGTATCCATCTTCCCCAACACTTGTCCAGGTGGATAATTGGTCCTTACAACCACCTTATGAGACAAAAAGTATGGGCGCAGCCATCGTACCGTGGTGATTATAGCCAGCCCAGCTTTCTCGACCTCTGCATATCTCACCTCTGGGCCTTGTAAAATCCGGCTAACATAGTAAATCGGCTTCTGTTGCGTTTCCTGTTCTTTTAGCAGTACTGCTCTAACCGCCACATCTCCAATCGAAATATATACATATAGGGTTTTACCCTTATTTGGCTTGGTCAGTAACGGTAGGCTTGCCAAATAAGCCTCCAGCTCTTTAAAAGCCCGAGTGCATTCGTCTGTCCATACGAACTGACATCTTTTTCTCAAGATTTTGAAGAACGGGTAACTTTTGTCAGCAGCTTTGGACATGAATCGACTAAGAGTTGTTAGTCTTCCTAATAATTGTTGTAGCTCTTTGGTATTACGTGGGGCTTCCATATTCATTATAGTTTTAACCTTGGATGGATTAACCTCGATCCCGTTCTTAGTGACCATGTACCCCAAAAACTTGCTAGAGTTGACTCCAAAGCAGCACTTGTCTGGGTTTACCTTCATTACACTACTTCGTATCACCTTAAAAGATTCTTCCAAATCTCTAGAATGATCCTCTGGTGGTATGTTTTTTACTAGCATATCATCCACATACACCTCCATGTTCTTGCCCATTAACGACCCAAATAATTTTTCTACCATCCTCTGATAAGTGGCCCGTGCATTTTTCAGTTCGAATGGCATCCGAACATACCCAAAAGTCCCAGTCGAAGTAACGAAACAGACCTTTGGAACGTCTGCAGGATCCAATCTTATTTGGTGATATCCTTGATAGGCGTCCATCATGTTAAGCCTCTCACATCCAGATGTAGAATCAACAAATTGATCAATGCGAGGCAGATGATAGTGATCCTTAGGGCAAGCTTTGTTAAGGTCTCTGAAATCTATACACATCCTCCACTTCTATTCTCCTTTAGAGACTAACACCGCATTGAATAACCACAGTGGAAATTGGATCGGAACCACGTGTCCAAAATTTAAGAGTTTTTCCACTTCTGTGCGGATGATCTTGTCCTTTTCTTCCCCAAAGCATCTTAGCTTTTGCTTCACAGGCTTGACGGAGCAATCCTCATTCAATTTATGTACGACGATACTGGGATCAATGCCTGTCATATCTTTAGCTGAGAAAGTGAAAAGGTCTGCATTACTTCGGAGGCAATGAATCATTACTTCTCTTTTTTCTACTGCCATTTTAATTCCAATCTTAGTGCGGAAGCCTTTTTTGTCCTCATACAGCTCGATCTGAATCAGTTCTTCTTCACATACCATATTCCCATATTCGTCTTCTGGTTCTTGCTCCTCCCGAAGTCTTTTACTCCTTTCTCTTTCCATCCTAATATCACTCATAGTCACCAGAGCTAGCTTATCCGCAGACCTAACTGCTTCCGAATAGCATTTTCTGGAGTTCACCTAGTTACCGCTAACTTCTCCCACTCCTCCCGAGGTAGGGAATTTTACTTTCATGTGGTAGGTGGACACAATAGCCTTAAGTTTGTTCAAAATAGGTCTTCCAAAAATGAGGTTATAAGAAGAGGGAGCATCTACCACTAGAAAATCAACCATCAATTTTTTTTGCCAAGGTTGGCTCCCCAGTACTACTTGTAGATTGACCACTCCTATAGGACATACCGCACCCCGTAAAACCATACAGGGCTGTCGTCACCGGTCCAATAGGTGCGTTCAAATTTATTTTAATCAAGCAATCATGGAAAATTATGTCTACTGAGCTCCCCGTATCCACAAAGATCCTGACCACATCATACCCGCCTACTTCTGCCATGATCACCAGTGTATCTGAATATGGTCGTAATAAGGTCGTCTCATCGACCGCACCGAATGAGATGTTTGGTCCCACACTGAGCTCTCCTACCTCTGCTAACGGGGTGAGATGCTAGTTCTGAGCCCGCCTCAAGGAAGCCTTTATCGCCCTGTTTGAGTTTCCCTCTCCCAGACCTCCTACGATAATCTGAATAAAACCACGTTTTGAAGGAGGTGGTAACTCCCCCTCAAGCTCCCTATTCTGTTTCCCTTGTATACTGCTTCCACTAACCTCCTCCTGTCCACCTCTGTTTTTTTCAAATCTATTTCATTTGTGGTCCACAAACTCGCCTAAGGCTCCCAACCGGACTAATCTCTCAATCTCGTTCCGCAGTTGTCTACACTCGTTGGTATCGTGTCCATAATCATTATAGAAAACACAGAAGTACTTCCATTTAGGTCTCTGGGGCGTACTAGATCTGTTCATGGAGAACCTGAAAGAGACCACTCCCTCAGTTAATTGTAATATCTGAGCAACTGACATCCTTAAGGGGGTATATCGTTAGAAGTTCTCCCGCCCTAAGTCTTCTTGACGTTCACCGGTTGCCCGTGGCAGGGCTGAGGGGGCTGTAATGAACATTGTATAGATTTTGATGAATGACAAAACATGTAATAGACTAGAGCCTAGGATCCTATGTATTTAGTTTCCTTTGTAAATTTTATCATAGTATAGGATCAGGCGGCTTAAAGATCAAAGGATAAAGGATAAAGACCCTGCTGCATTAAAAATCGAAAAAAATACATGCAAACAGCAGGCTGCTGAAAAAGGATACTGGCCGGACACTGCTCAAGCATACTAAATTTTCTTACTGCTAGATGGACAAAAAGAAGGCTAAAGCTGACTGAGGCATCAGTAAGCATCAACAACCTGATTTTGTAGCAGTTATCTTGAAAGCCGTGTATGAGGTTTACGTTAGGCACAAGCCGCACTTTCAACCAATCAAGAGACGCCACGTATCAAAAGCAAAAAGGAAGTCTGAAGGAATGACATACTAAGTAAGACAATTGCAGCAATGGTCAAGTACACCATCATCAACCAATGTATGGACAAATCAAAAGATGTCACGTTACTCTACGAAAGCTGCCAGGAAGGCTCACTCTCCAACAGACAAAAATTCAAAATCATCTATAAATATGAGGAGACCGGCACTTGAAACGCACCTGAAGCTCTCAAAAACAAATCACTCAAGCTATCCAACGAAATATTCTCAAATCATTAGAAGTTTCAAGTCCAGTCTAGCAGCAAGCTACTTTCAGCCTTAAAGAGCTCACCATTCTTAAGTTTGCTGCCTGTGTTGTTAAAGAAATCTTTCTTTTTAGACTGTTAAGGAGTTATTTGATCAGAGGTTGTTCCTGATCAAGTATATACGTTCTTCGTAGAAGAACAAGAGCTCTGTGTGGGCTAGAGGAGTTTGGTCAATGTGCAGTAACTCTGTGGGGGAAAGACTGACAGTTCTTGTTAGGTAAGACAATTGCAGCAATGGTCAAGTACACCATCATCAACCAATGTACGGACAAATCAAAAGATGTCACGTTACTCTACGAAAGCTGCCAGGAAGGCTCACTCTCCAACAGACAAAAATTCAAAATCATCTATAAATATGAGGAGACCGGCACTTGAAACGCACATGAAGCTCTCAAAAACAAATCACTCAAGCTATCCAACGAAATATTCTCAAATCATTAGAAGTTTCAAGTCCAGTCTAGCAGCAAGCTACTTTCAGCCTTAAAGAGCTCACCATTCTTAAGTTTGCTGCCTGTGTTGTTAAAGAAATCTTTCTTTTTAGACTGTTAAGGAGTTATTTGATCAGAGGTTGTTCCTGATCAAGTATATACGTTCTTTGTAGAAGAACAAGAGCTCTGTGTGGGCTAGAGGAGTTTGGTCAATGTGCAGTAACTCTGTGGGGGAAAGACTGACAGTTCTTGTTAGGTCTAGGTTGTCTAAGCGAGGCTTGTGTAAATCAACCTTTTTGATCTAACAAAGTACCTCCTTGAGAAAGAGAAGAGAGGACGTAGAGGGATTACTCCATCCTTGAACCTCTATAAATTGTTGTGTTATTTACTGCATCGCTTTCAGTTGATCTTGTTATTTTCTTTGCCTATCTGCTCTTATCATCTGCATATCATCTTTAAGCTTTGTATCGATTTTCAGAAAAGAAGTGTTGCTTGAAAAGTATTTCCGCTATGCATAAAACTCTTTCTGTTTTAAAGCTTAAGATAACTACTCAAGCAGCTACCTCCAAGGCAGTAAGTTCTTTTAACGAACTGCCTGTGTATTTCTTCGAGAAGAAAAGTTTGAAAATTTAAGTAGGCTTATTCACCCCCCTTCTAAGCCTACTACCACTTGGAACCAACAGGGCCCTACGTTGTACCTCCTTATCTCGAGAGCTAACTCTCTCTCCTTGCTTAGTCTTACTTATGTCCTCCAAGTTGATAAATTTATCAGCTCTGGATAAGACCTCGTCAAAAGTCTTGGTAGGCTTCTTAGCGGAATAGATCCCCTTCTTTAAGCCCTTGCACTATAGCACTGATTTTCACTTCTGATGTGGCCGAGAGTACTTCCAGGGCTGCCATGTTGAATCTCTTTATATAGG
This sequence comes from Scutellaria baicalensis, assembly GCA_005771605.1. NCBI lineage: Eukaryota > Viridiplantae > Streptophyta > Magnoliopsida > Lamiales > Lamiaceae > Scutellaria > Scutellaria baicalensis. The sequence continues at coordinate 8,011,043 of CM016721.1, read as the reverse complement.
ATCTCAAAGGTTCGCTCTCTTCCTGCTTCAAACTAAACAGGAATTGGTTGTTCGCTGCTGACTCATTGCACTCGTGAACTGGTGTAAGAAAGAGCAACTAAAATCCACAAATGAGCCAATGCTGCAGGGCCTCAATTGCCCAAACATTGTTGCGCTGACTTGGTCAGAGTAGTGAGGAATACTCTGCACTTGACTCCATCTAAGTACCGGTGCAGGAGAGCTGCGTTTTCAAAATGCAATAAATGGTCATACGGATCTGAAGTCCCATCATACTCAAATGAGAGAGGACGGAAGCTCTTAGGCAGCTCGTCTTCCAGAACCCTTGATGTGAATGGGGTTCCCTCTGGTACTCTCAGCTGACTCCCTCCGTCCATCTATTGCTTCAGGGACTTCATTTCCCTTTGCATTTCTTCCATTTTTCTCAACAACTGGTGCTCTCGCTCCCCCACTTCTCCTTCTTGAGGAAAGGACTCTCCGTCTTCTGCTTCCTCCTGAGTCAGTATAGCCCTTCTTCGGCCCCTATTCTTCAGTCCCCTCTTCCTCACATCCTCCTGACTTCCCCACATCTCCTGTCTTCTCTTCGCATCCTCTGTTGTAGTTGTCGTAATAGCAAGAAGGGCAACCTGTAACGTCTTGCTTACTGCTGAATTGATAAGCAACTCCAGTTGAGCAGGGATGAAGCTTACTTTCTCCAGAATACCTTCGTTTATTCCCTCTCCTCTTCTTTCTCTAACCTCATCTTCCTCCTGCCAAGGTATATCACCCGCTCTTACCTCCATATTTCTCCCTACTAACTCTTCCTCCGCCTCTTCCTCAAACTCTCTCCTCAGGTTCCTAGCTATTATTGGGTCATTCCCCTCCATAAATTTCTCTATTTCCTATCCTTCTCTACTGATTTACCCATGTTCAACCTCTAAAATGTAGAAAACACTTTGATAAGAAAAATGGAAGGATTCTCACTTACCTCTCTCTCAGGATTCCCACAGAGGACGCCATTTGTAAAAGTATGATTGTTTAGATGTGATGACTTGGTCTCATTTTTCTCATTTGCTCTCTTCTTATGCATATAAGTTATTTGGGCTTATGAATAAAATGGACCTCTAAGAGTTAAATGGGCTCAATTAATCTAATGGGCCTTTTATTCTTATCTTCTCTTGGGCCTTACTCTTGCAGGCCAGTCTCATTACAACCCATATTAAAATTCACTTTTCAATCTCTCATAGATGCCCATATCAAATTTCCCTTCTTTTTTTTCCCCTTTTTCTCTTTTTTTTTTTTTGATTTGGTAAATTTTGAAGGGTTTAGGGATGGCAGTGGGGCGGGGATTCCCCGTCCCCACGGGGACCCTGACCCGATTGGGGCGGGATTCCCTGAAATATATCCCCCGTGTGGACGGGGACAAGGAGAATTCTATCCCCGACTGGTGGGGTGGGGCGGGGGCAGGGACGGAATTAGCCACCCCGCGGGGATCCCCACCCCCGCCCCGTTCCCCGTGGGGACCCGTAAAAAAATATATATATATTTAAGAATATATACATATAAATTATTATATAATATAAAATGTTATTTGCTTTTTCTTTCCCTAGTTTTGGACCAAGTTGCCCTAGTCTCCTCACAATCCCAAATCTACTGCCGTCTCTGCCGACCTGCTGACGCCCGCTGCTCTTTCCATCCCTAAAGAGGTATGTAGCTTTGACATTTTTTTTTGGTTTAATTAGTGGTTTTTAAGGTTTTGATTTTGATTTTTACAATGTTGTTAGAGCAAGGGATGATTGTATGTATGATACATGATCTTTGGCGGTTCAGTTTTGCAGAATTTTTGAATTTGAGGTGTCTTTGAATTTGAGTTTTGGTCCGAGATTTAGATTGGGATTACCTGCTTTCAATCACTTTTGTCGTCTCTTTTTAATAATGATTTGAGTGGTATTGCTGCATGATCGTTTTTTTGAGCTGAGATGCTCATGAATTAATGTTGTAAGAGCTTGTTGGTGGTCTCCGAGGAAAATTATCTTCTTTTTTGTGTACGCCTTTTTCATGTTTGTTCTAATGTTTGTTTCTTAATTGAAGTTATCGTATTAGATTTCATTTAAAAGTAATATTTGCGTTTGGAATTCATTTTAGAAACTTTCTCCCTTATGTCTTATGATCTTATTTCATGAGTTTCTCATCATCCTTTAGCCCCATGCTTTTTAGAGCAGAGCAAGTACATGAATAAAAAGAATAAAAAGGTAGAATCAAATTCAAGTCCTTCACCAATGATCCTAAAATGCTTAACTATCCATTTAGAAGTAGATGATGGCAAAGATTGAGCCATATTTATGTAATAGGTAACAACTTTGAGTACATAATTTTAGTTTTTTGATTCGATATAAATTGTTATTTAGTACCCGATTAGACAAAATTAAGTTGTGGTTCTTGTGTTTATATTTTGTGTTTTGAATTGTAAATTATATTTCATGTTTTTATTGATATTTGATTTTACGGACAATTGATGTGCATTATTTTGTGAAAAAAAAAATAGGTGGGGCGGGGAATCCCCGCAGTGGTGGGTGGTAGGGATCCCCGCGGGGAATGGGGATCCCGGGGCGGGGACATTTTTTTCCCCGTTTCGCGGGGCCAGGGATGGGGAATCCCCTCCAACGCGGGGACGGGGATGGGTATTACACCCCCGACCCCACCCCACCCCGTTGACATTCCTAGAAGGGTTGTTATTGGTGGGGTGGAACAAAATGACGACTCCAAACATGGCTACTATCACATCATCCTTGGAGAGATCCCTGCAGAACTGTACCTTGAACCCCCAACACAGTAGCAGCGGCGGCGGCAGTGGAGCGGCGTTTGGCTCCGACTCGCTGTCGGTAGAGGACGCCACCCCGACTTGGAACTGAATTCGCAGGGCTCACTTCCTTTCCATTGGAATCGGTCGTGCTCGTTTCCGTCGTGGAATCGGTTACGTCATTTCCCTCCTTTGCTTCTTCTTTGTCTTCTGCCGGTGGTGGGGAGGGGGGGATTTTTTATTCTTTTTTTTTTAAGAAAATATTTTTGATTTAAAAAATAAATTTAAATAAAATTTAATTTCCACGTCAGGAATTCGACACCGAAAGCCCAAAATCAAGGATGGCACGTGCGTTTTCGACTCATTTGCTCTATTCGGGATTAATTTGGACAACATCCGTGAATTTTGTAAGTTAGAGTCTTATTCTGCAAGCTCAAAAAAATTAGTGTCATCTTTTGCAAGCTCAAAAAAAATTGTCCTCTTTTGTGAATCGGGTCAAATTATGAGGCACAAAATGTAATTAACTCTATTTCCATCACTTTTTTTTTTTTTTGATATTTCTAACCTCCATTTCATCCTAGATCATTCTCATTAAGTGAGTGTTGTTGCATAAATAAACACTCTTTATACTACCTTCATCCCAAAATAAATGACGTTTTAGCCTTTTGCACATATATTAATAAATGTGATTAAAAGTCCAATCTATCCCTATATAAATTTAATTAATGAGGAGTTTTTATCTTTTTAACACATTTAATTTGAGATGAGTAATAAGGGCATATTTGGTATATTGTATGTAAATATGCTTGGAATACGAAAACGACAATTATTTTGGGACAAATTTTAGTTGCTAAAATGTCATTTATTTTGGGACGCAGGTAGTATAAAACAAGAGTTACTCTCCTGTGCACCAGTTGCACAAATCTGAGATCCGTGCAACTGGCCCGCGGGTCTCTTTACTTTTTTCGCGTGTTTTGATCGTTACTTTCAGGTTATATTAGTGTTAATGTGGTACCTCAAATAAAATTAAACTCTAATTGAAAATAAAAGAGATTTGAATAAGTTAATTTAAGAACTTGAGTTCCGATTCATTCCATTGGAATACAAAATTTAATAATGAAAAGCAATGTAACCATATCTTTAAAATAATTAACATGGTAAGGTTAATTACTATCTAAGATCAATTTTGGGTTATGTAAATAAAAGAACATAGACGATTAGTAATATCAATTAGTACTAGTAGCATGAAATATATGAAAGTGCTAATTATATGATTCAATATTATTAATGGAATTGGAGTGGATGAATATTTTGATGTGTAGACAAATATTATGATCTGGTCCAAATATGAAAGGCATTTGTGCTGAGCTAGCCCATAAAGGATATTACTCCCTATTTTTCTTCTCTTTGGTCTCTACTGCTCTCGTACGTGTTACCGGGTGAAGTTGGTGTGTCGGTTGCTGTTGACCCCAACCTTGTTCTGGAATTTGCTGGATGTCATGAAATTTGATTTAGGACTAACCCTTTTAATACAGTCAAATATAGTTAGTGAAGAACATGTTTTATAGGTTTGCTGGATGTCATGAAATTTGATTTAGGGAAAATATGAAGAGTTTTCACAAATTCTAGAAGATTTGATAAATTTTTAAATATAAACTGATTTTGAGCTAAAATTCAAGTGCAAAACTTGTTTGACAAATTATTTCTAATTATTTGTGTAGAATGTAGATGGTTATGAATTTCTATTATGTTACTCATGAGAATATTATGTGATCATAAAAATAATATTGAGATTTTAGGAATCAACTATGAATTATTAAAATGGCTACATTTTTATAGGTCAGTCGAGGTCTAAAAACTGCTAGCTTAAGTGCCTAAAACTTATGTTGTGTTTATGTCGGTTTATGAAATTATGATTCATAGAAATCTTCTTTTAAACCCGAGAACTACGATAAAGTGACGATCAAGTCTTTCCTTTGGATTATAAGTTTATATGCAAGGACTCATAGGATTTTTATAGCTTCAGAGGAGTGCACGATTTAACTCGTTTACTTCGTACTTCCCTATCAAATTCTAAATTGAAGTAATGAGCCGCACCTTCTCCGATTGGAATATCAATTCATGAAATACGGACAAGAAACTTATTGAGAGTGACGTTGACAGTAGTGGCAAGCCTTAGTGATCACGGGAATATGAATGAATGACAGGACAAAGGGAAATAATATAAAAATCTTTACAAACACAACTTCTAAAGGTGGGGGTAAATTCTTGTTGTTACCTGCTTTATATTAATGTGAATGAGTTTGATTAAATACGACTGTGTTATGTGTGATTTAATTGATTATGATGCTCTTATGGGATTTGAACGTTGACCTTCAGCGTTTATTTCCAAATTAATGTGATATATAACGTTAATGTTCATGGTGGAATCCCAGTTCACGGCGGGTTAACTACCTAAAGGATTTCAAATATGGCCCAATTTACGCTGAACTTGAAGACTCCAGAATCACAGGCAGGTTAAATACCCGAGGGGTTTCAAATATGGCCCTTTCACGCCTGGCTTAAAGACCCGAGGGGATTGAATAAATCTCTTAAGTTATGTGCATTGAAGAATATCGAATGTTTCATCATAATTATGTGTATGTGCGCTCACCCCCACTGAGTATCTTGCAAACACTCACCCCTATATGTTTAAATGTTTTAAGACAGGGCACACGAACGTCGCGTGCTGGTAGCCGATATTCTAAAAGGTTGCAGAATATCTTATTTAAAGGATTTTATTTTAGAAAGGTATATTTAAGTAAATGTTTATTTCCATCGCTCTTTTGGTGAAATGAAAAATGAGTTTATAGAGAAGAATTTTAAAGGTACTTGTTTCCGCTGCATTGTCCTAATTTATATTTCTTAACGACGTTTTATTAAAATGGTACTTCATGGTTGTTTCTGAAATTAATGTTTTTTATTATAAAAAAAATGATGATCAATTTCTAACCTAAGTAACGCCAAAGCAAGATTATACTCTTTAAAGAAACGGGACGTTACAGTTACCTTCATGTTATGTTAGGGTTACCTTCACGTTATGTTAATGTGACCTCATCTCCAAATTTCATACTCTTAGTTTAAAACCACTGAACTAAAATAACACGAAGGTAACACTAATATAACATGAAGGTAACACTAACATAAGATGAAAGTAACATTAACATAACATAAAGGTAAAAACAATGTTAATCATACCTTCATGTTATGTTAGAGTGACCCTCACGTTGTGTTAGGGTTACCTTCATGTTATGTTAGTGTTACCCTCAACACTAACATAACATGAAGGTAACCCTAACATAACATGAGGGTATGACTGTCTGAAGCGAATCTTGGTGGGTTTAAGCGCACCCACCAGGCGCGTAAGAGCACGTTGGGGCACGTTAGAGACGCGTGAGGAGGGTCGACCCGGGTGCATGGATCTAGGATCCATGCACCAGTTGCACAAAATATTTTGCCATTAAACAATGGTAAGTGAGAGTTGTAGAATGAATACACATTGTTTCTATAGGATAATGACTTGTAAAGAAAGCTTGATTCTAATAGCTCGTGATGAAAGATTGATTTAAATTTATTAAATTAATTTAAAAAATCAAAATTAAAAAATGTAAACAAATAATATTAAACATCTTCAAATTGATGTGACATTTTTAGAAGGGAGGTGACAAATTAGTATTATTTTTTTTTATATATAGTATAGATTCAAGAGGGGGAGACTTCCAATGTAAGCCAACGAAAATATAAAAATAATGTGAAACACATGTTGCAAAGTCATTTAGGGCAATTTCGTGGAAATCAAGGGTCTTCTTTGTAATTTCCATAAAGTCAATAAACTTGTGTTGACCATACTATTGACATTGACAATGACCAATTGGCCAATCCCAAAATCTTCCTTGCTCATCAAGCTCATCATCAACCAAATTATTTAACTCCATTTATTCACTATAAATTGCTACTCAACATTCCTCATCTCAAATCTCAAATTATTCTAACCAAGAAACACATATAGATAAAGCTTCATTCTTTTTGCAGTCATCGACAATGTCTTTTTTGGCAAGCTTCTTTGCTTGCTTCAACATTTCTTCATCTTCACGTGTTTCAGATACACGTATGCAAAAACCCGACTCATCATTATCAGAGGGATCAAAGAAAAAAGAAAGATCAGTTCGCACACCAATTCCCATGTCTTACTTCCCTATTAACTCACAAATTTCTCGTTTATAGTAATTTGTAGCATCAATCAAGTTCCGTTCAACTTGAGCATCTTCGTATGACACAAACAACTATTCATGATTAAGACTCATATTACTGATAATTGATCATGGATCCATTATGCTTTTTTTTTTTTTTTTTTTGTATTGATGTAAATTTTGAAGAAAAAACAGTTGTGTTATAAGATTGATCGGAGGAATATCATGTTTGTTTTATGCTTGATTAGACAATCAAATTATTGAAGCAATGAATTTATGTCCTTAAAAATCCGTTAGTGGTTTTTGAGTTTAAGTTTCTTTCATTAATTTGTACAATGTTCATTTTGTTCGATTAGTAACTTTTTTCCTAGTAATGAGTTGGAAGTTTTTATTTTAAAATCTTTATATTTTGTTGTATTGATGCTCGGCATTTGTAAAAATTAAGGTGACTTTATTAATTATTATACGCACCACATTATTTTGACACAATATGAAATGAAATACTAGCAGTACTTATTTGCAACAAATTATACAAATTACTGACATGTCATTCATTTATCTTTTTATTAATTTTTATAATTATACTTATGCAATTCAAATCAAAACAAAATCTTCTCTTTCCTGAGCACCCTCTCTCATTAATTAATAATGATTGGAAGTTAAATTCTCTCTCTATATATATACACATAAATATAATATAGAGTTATCTTTTTTTTCCCCATAAATTAGGGGTCTAACAATTTAGGACAATAAAGTTTTGGGTTGGCAATTTATGATAATACATTTTTTCGAGTTGGCAATTTAGGACAATAAGTTATCATGCTTCGCGAATTTTGCCCAATTTCAACCCAAATTTCTTATTTGGACTGAAATTACACGTGATTTGCACGTGTGCTTGCTAATTTGGGCCCTCTGGACCAATTTTGCTGATGTGACTTATGCTTCGTGAGTTGTGAATTTGACAGTTGTGTTTTAATATTTCCCTAAAAACATGAGAACTCGAGGGCGGCAAGAAGGTGAGAAAGGTGGTGGCGGAAGTGACGAAAATCAGAGGAGAAGGTGTTGGGAGATAATGATGAAGATGGCAGTGGTGGTGGTGGTGGATTGAAGGATGCTAATGGTGGTGGGATGCTGGCAGTGCAATATGGGTGAAGAAGGAGACAGGTATGGGTGAAGAAGATGATGATCGTTTTTTTTTTTTAATTTTATTTATTTATTTTAATTTTTCTTTTAATATATTTTAATGTGTTCTTATGTTTTTATTTCCACATCACCCATTTTATATTTAGGTGGCATTCATGTGTACAATTAAATAACACTTGAATATAAAATGATTGTCACATCAACTAAATTAATCCGAAAAGCCCGAAATGACGCACCCACATGCGTCTCACATGCGAATTAGGCCCAAATAAGCAATTTAGGTTGAAATTAGGTAAAATTCACACAGCCCAACAACTTATTTTTCCATTTTGTCAGCCCGAAAACTAAAAGTCCCGAATTGCCAAACCCCCTAATTCACGAGGTGAAAAAATAATAAAACTCTATAATATATTACATAAAAGAAATACAAGTAAAAAAAAAGTGATTGTATTATGATAATGTAGATCAATAAAAAACAATCTATATATACATTTTATTTTATGCCTTATTAGTAGAATTTCAACTTTGATTTAAATTTTAGTATACCAGATAGTTAAAAATACTATGTATTACAAACTCATCTAAAAAATATATTCAAATTTTTTAATAGAATATTAAAATGTTATTCGCTAAAACAAAATTTTGATTACCATAAACATTTCTTTTATATAAATCGAAATTGTTTCCCAAATTATATTCCTTACTATTATATTTTTACATTAATTCCTTAAAAATATTTATTTGATAAATGTTGTGTGATGCATGGGCTCTATACTAATTATGTGTGGCCAAAATCTTTGTTAAGGGGGTCTAACTAACAGTTATACAAAAATTAATAACATGTATAAATTGTACATGTGTTTACATATATTACGTACATTTTTATTTTTATTCTACAGTAACATATATAAACTTTGGATTCTTATATTATTTTCAAAAACTTTAAAAGATAGACCTTTGTTAGTTTTTCAACTTTTATAACAAACTAATTATACTTGAGGCAAACTACCCATTCATCTCTTTAACAAATTTGTATTAAAAGTTCGATGACTAAAATGATGAAACTCAAACGTTTGATACTTGAAAACCATAAAATAAGTTATTATAAATATATAATCTACACATTTCAATTGTTTAGAAAATTCAAATAAACATTGTATTATTTTGAACTTGGTACTTGAAATGATCAAACTTATCAACTTTGTGCAAATTAAATGTAAAAGTAGCATATATAATAGCTAGGCTTTCACTAATGATAAACACATAAGATAACTCTTGTAAATAATAATATATGTTACAATTATTATTCATGAGCAATGTTTGCATTATGATGACTCATGATCCTTTTCTTTTATATGTTATAATTAATGTCGTAGTTTTAATTCTAGCTACTTTGATATCACTAAAAAAAAATGTGTATTTGCGATAACATTTTTTGCGACAACAAAAGTTATGGCAATAAGTTTAGTTTATGTGGCAACAAATTGTCGTAAAAAATGTTAATAAAAATAGACAATACGTTGTCACAAAAAATAATGTAAAACGAAATACTATTTATGAGAAGGATTTTGTGATAATAATTTAGCAACAACATATGTCGCACATTGTAACTTGCGATAATTATTGAGGTTTTTACGACAACATTTTGTTGTTGCAAGTATTCATTTTTCTTGTAGTGCATATATATGTGTGTGTTGAATGTGTAATATATATAATTATGTTGGTTAGAAAAGAAGTTTCTTAGTGAAATTACTCAGTACGATATAGAGGGTGTTTGGCTAAACTTATAAGCTCCTTAAAAGAGCTTATAAGATGTTAAGTGTTTATAAGCTTTTCAAATGTGTTTGGCTAACTTTTAAAAATAAGATCTTATTAATTTTATGAGCTTATAAGATGTAAGGAGCTTATAAGCTCTTTTTTGAAAAGTTGGGAAATCCCAACTTATTTCTATATTAAGAGATTATTTTTCAAAACACCTTCAAATTTAATCATTGAAATTACACAAATGTCATTACTAACAACTTATAAGCTCCACCATCTTATTTACCCAAATACTTCAACAACGTATATTAAACTTAAATTCAGCATCTTATAAGCTCTAAAAATAAGCTTAGCCAAATATCCGTTGATCACAATCACAAGTGAAGAAAGCAGGAGAATGCAAGAAGCAATTGAGTCATTTCATTGACTATTGAGAAAAGAAAACAATATCTAACACCTGCCCAATCCCAAGCCTTTGCGTGCTTACTAAGCTCATTCAATGATTAAATACCAAAATAATCCATATTAATCCACTATATTCACCATTCGACGAGTCTGGTAATTTAAGTGATGATATTACATTTTAAGAAAATGTAGATTATAATAATCTGAGTTTGAATTTAGATTATGCAGGTTTTTTTTATCTCTATTATCTCATCTCTCCTACTCCTTTCAAGTTTATAAAAAGTTACAGTTTTCACAACCATAAATTAATTAGGATATTTTATTCTTAATGTTCATCTAACTTCATACATTCTCTTTATATATATAAAAGAATTACAATATATACTACTGCTAATTCTTTTTATTACTATAATTAGCTAATTCTTTACTTAATTGCCATTATCGAATTCAAAATATTACGTGTGGTGGTCAAACTTGGAAGCTTGGTGTGACACATGAATCTTCTCACGAGTCATGACACCACAAATTGCTTATCTATTAAATTACAGAAAGCAACTGATTAATTATCCAATATCCATTACGTTACCATGAGTGACAATTATACTAGATGATTCATCATTTGTAAAATCATTTAAAATTGAACTAGAGATCATTTTAGTCAATTTTCAAGAATTTAAAACCCCTTCATTACAATTAATTTTTACATTAATCATCATAGAAATTGGTAAGAAATCAGACAGGGCCGTCCAATGCATTTGGACCTCTTGGTATAAAAACTTGACACGACATTTGAAGAAGTTTCAAGGAAACATAGATAAAGGAAATTAGAATCTGATGTTTCCTTGCTTGCCAAATAACCCTAATACTATAAATAGCCACTCATTTCTAACATTTCCTACATCAAAATCAAAAAAATATACTAATTAAGATCATTCGTACAGCGGATATATCTTCAAATTCATAAAAATCATCGATGGGTTTGTTGTCAAGTGTCATGGGTTGTTTCGTTTCACCGTCATCAAAAGTATCGGATGCAGGTTGCATACAAAACATGAAGAATAAAGCGGAGAAGAAAGAGAAGTCGCCCCGTCCTCCAATTCCAGTCTCTTATTTCCCGATCAACTCCAACGTCTCTCTTTTATAGTTCTCATCACTCTTCCATCGTCATCATTCATATTTTTCATTAATGGGGTTGTAGTTAAGTATTGGATCAATGCCTCTCATGTGAGTCCGAGAAATCTAGTTATGTGAGACGGAGGATCATTCGACTCATAACATACAATTAATTCACTTATAAATTGTTTTTGAGTGATAGAAATCTCTCGTATAATTTTTTGTATTAATTACATATATATATATATATATATGTTGCACTTTCTTCATCTTTAAAACAACAGATTTGTTTTAACTCGTGTTGATCTAATGTATTATTTTATTTATTGTATTTCATGAAATGTTTGCGGAAAATAAAGTTGCAGACGTCGGATTATAGTTCTAACTCGTGTTATATAAAGATGATCTTGTTGATTTGATAGTGCAATTAATATAATAGTTTAATAAATTAATAATTTCCAAATGTTAATGTAGTATATGTTATTATGTTAAGTCTTCACATTGAAGAAATATATAAAAATTAATATTTTTATTGTTTATTTCACATACCTCTTTTTTTTTAATATTGGACTCTCCCTCCTAGTGATGAAGAACTATGAAAAAAAAAAACTTACAAATATAGAATTAATATTTGAAAATTAATTATCTTCTTTTTTAGTTTTAGTAATAAATACATTAATATTTAATTCTAGAGCTAAAGAGAAAGAGGACACAACCCAGTTTTCTTTCTTTTATTCAATGTGTTAGACATTATTGTTTACATAGTAAAATATATACTAATAACAAGAATTACGGAGTAGGTCTTATGTTGGAACGTTTCACGGTTCTTGATGTGTGAGACGAGCCAATTCATAACTCATACTTAACAATTCACATAAGGATTTGTAGAAATTCATTCAATTAATAGGTAATTAAGATTTGTCTTATGCAAATTATCCGTAAAACCATCTAACATGAGTTTTTGGATATAGATATTGGTTTCAAGTTTTACAAGTAATTTTGGTACATATGGTACACTCAAATATGTATCACTAAAATTTTCCGGTTATATTTAGTAATTTTAAAATTATTGAATAATATTCGAATTATAAAATATCTCAATGGATTAATAAAATTCACATCAACATCAAGAAAATCAAATAAAATGTAATTCCTTGTCTGTTTATTAACGCCGCGTCGCGTCGGCCATTGTGAGTCAAAATTGAAAGGTTTAATTATATTTTTTTCAATAAACAAAATAGATCAATTAATGGTAAAATTGACTAAATAATCTGGATTATATAATGCAAAACAATATGAATCAAATCATATTCTGCAACACAAAAAATGATCATATAAGGGTTTACACAAATTAGAGTACATATATACGGTGTAAACCTTGTGTTTTACAAAGGGTTGAACGATGGTGAAAAGAGGAAAGAAAACCTATATATCGTATGAATTGTACTGTGTTTATATATGGGATTATACGATATGATTTAAAATTGTACATCAATATGACTGATAAAATTATACGATATGATTTAAAATTGTATATCAATATGACCGATAAAAACCTAACTTTTTGGACTTTCATCATAATTGCACTTAAGAATTGATTTATCAAATTTTCTTTAGAAAATCAGTTTTCATCCTCTCAAAACTACGGTTTGTTTTTAATCCTGTAAAAATGCATTTTTTTCAATTTGATCTTATAATTGAAAAATTCATCTAATTTTGGTCCTGCATTTTCAATTTTGGTCTTATAATTGAAACTTTTGTCCAATTTTGGTCCTTTTTACGCCGAATTTTGATTTTCCGACTACAGATTGGGAGTGACTGTAGTGTACTTGCCGGAATATGATCGGAAAATTGAAAATCCGGAGGAAAAAAAAAGTCCAAACTTGGATGAAATTGTCAATTATAGGATCAAAATTGAAAATGCATTTTTACAAGACTAATAAAGGACAATGAGAAATGAAATAAAAAATGAGTTTTTCCCCATTCTCGGAAATATGATATTATGTATAGGAGAAAAATAAGTTTTGTATATATATTGTGGCAGAAAATCCACCAAACCCATTCATCAATTATCTTTCACCTATTCAAACTAAAGTATAACTGAAAGCAACTAATTACTCTACATTTATCACAAGTAGTTGATGAATCAGTCCAATTAACTTAACGGTATATTCTTTTAATCTGTTACCATTCTAATGCATAAATATATCTTGCTGAATTTTATACAACATTTAATATTACAGCTCGTGCTTCATAGTATTTCAAACACCACGAGTGGCATTTATTTTTAGCTTAGAAATTGGTCTGAAGTGGTCCAATTCCAACACATTTTGGTGTTTCATATGTAGAATGAATGTGTCCAGTCAAACACGATATTGAAAAGAAGCTTACAATGTGGAACCACTCAAACAAAACAAAAACCATTTCCTTAATTGCTCACCAAATTACCTGAATTAATTCACTATAAATACTTCACACATTTCTTATATCTTTCCAACATAAAAGAAAGCATAACATTCTTGATACATATATGTTATCAACTTCGTATATATAGTTCATAAATTAAGCGATCAAGCTAAAGCAATCACTAAATAATGGATTTCTTGTCCAGTTTTTTGTGTTGCTTCGTTTCTTCATCTTCACGCGTGTCAGATGCATGTCTGCAGGACGTGAAGAGGAAGCTGAAAAAGGAGGACAAGTCGTTGTCTCGTCCTCCCACTTCAGCTTCTTATTTCCCAATTAATTCCAGGCTCTCCCTCTTATAGTTCTTCATCTATTCATCAAATTATTCACTCTCTTGGATTGTTATTCGGATTTGTTTTTTGTAAGTAGAGTAGTTTTGCTATCGTGTTGATAAGCAAATAAGGAAATTTAATGTTATTCATTAATGGGTTGTATTGATTTCTTTTATATGTTTTAGTTCTTTTAATGCATTTTATTGCTTGATATTGATTGTTTCATGTAACGTGAATAATAGGTTGCAAGACTTGTGTTGTTGATGTCCACTAGATCTTTCATATTGATTATTGCATGTATATCATTTTTTAACATTTGATATGAACAATATAAAATTACATCCATCCTACTAAATTCTCAAATGAACATGGATTCCTAACAGTTATATACTCATAAAGTATTAGTTGCATATTCATAAGGTATTACTTGTATGATTGAAATATATGTTTTAATGAATGTATTATTTAAGGTAACTTGTTACATGTTAAGGTATTAACTACATTACTTAAAAGGTATTATAAATTGGGTTTTAATGGTTAAAAAAATTTGAAATTCCAAATTCAAATATTTCGAATACGAGTATTCGAATATATTAGAATATTCATTCGAATCGAATACGAATATTTGGTAAATTAAACGAAAACGAACTGAATACCATGATATTTAAATCGATTCGATTCGTTAACAAGCTCGTGGACAATATGATATTTTCCAACTTGAATAGAGAGAGGCACAATGAACAGAAAATAGGAATATTGTTCATGCAATTTGGAAGTTAACTTAACCCACCATCACTATGGGTTTATTTAACACATCAGTTAGCCCACCTCAAAACCCAAAACAAAAACAAAGGGGCCCACTAACATTGGATTTTCTATACCTATAATGTATAGCTATTTACTTACTAGTACTATGTATCATCACCATGCACTATAATAACATTATATATTAGATGACATGTATTGAGTTGTGTACTGTGATTATGACAAACACGAAAGAAAACCATTTGGTCCTCATCAATGTGCCTCTCTTTCTTTAAAATCACAATTTTAGTTTGAGATCCATTCCAATTCCATGTCGTGAATTATTTTGGAATTTTAGATGAAACATGCGATGGGTTTTAAAGACCGATACAACGTCTAAATGCAGGAAACAGAAATCAGAACCAGCAGAGGAAAGCTAAGCTGAACAATGTAGCAAGATTCATTCATTCAATTAATCTGTATAAGTGTATATATGGTTACAATGCAGCCTATAAGTACAACATAATGAATAAATAAAATCAAAAGAATACATATATGCTTCAATACATATATTTCCTATACATGCTATGCTCCCCATTGCAAAAGTTATTGACAGAGATGACAAACAGATGGGAAAATCAACGGATCGATTCGATTCTGCTTATTTCTGCTTATTTCGCCGTTTAGTTTAGCAGTCACTACTCCACCTGATGATCTGATTTGGAGGTATAAGGAAGCAAGCCAGCAAATGTGGTTATATATTCTTATGATCAATTCTTGCCTCATTCAATGAAGCCACATTGTGCAGTATGAACTTCGAGCATATTCATCATACCATGCCTCGTTCCAAAGTTCATATCCCACTACATGGATATTGGATTCAGTTAGACTAATAGGATGTGATCATATGGAAGAATCTGTAATGGTGTGATTGCACATGCATTCCGGGATGGGATACTTAGTCACGTCCCGCCCGGCCTTGCTAGTCCTAAGCTCGGGCCGTCCCAACGAGTCTTGATGCAAATCCGATATGATCCGATTGAACTCATCTTCAGGGAGAGTGGAGTCCATAAAGTATCTGAGCATCTGTCTTTTGTTAGGGATGATAGTCTTCTTGTGCCCTCCATATGCCCTGTGACCCTGTTTCAGAAACACATTCAAGAATCTTGTTCAGATTAAGATCAAGAACTCCATGAGTGCCACCTAAGATTCAACAGATTCAGATAGACAGAAACCTGGATAGCATGTCCCATGTTTCCGCCATGAGAAGCCATGAACACATCGCTTCTCTCACACACTATATAGTCAATGGCAGCCATGACAGAGGCCTTGTTCATGAAGGGCTCGAGCTCCCCAGCCATGGCCAGGTCTTCCTTGTTGTAGAAGTGAGGGAACTCAGTTGTCAATGGCAGCAAAGCCTCTTTGCCTCCCAATGGAAGCCCACCAGCCCAGTAGATCCTCGTACTATGAGGAGCCCCCAATGCTTTGAGCAACCTTAACACAAGACAGACAACAACAGTTGAGCAAGAACAACCAAGAAACTGATTTGAGGTATTATAACTTAATAATCTTGTTGTTGTTGTTGAGACTATACCTTACAACTTCGAGGGCATTTAAAGGGCACAAACCAGCAAGTTTTCTTTGGTGGTAGGTCATGTTGGATCTTGAAGTCAAGAGCTCAGGACGTGTCTTTCTCTCGTTGTTGATCATCTCATCGAAATCAGGAGAGAGACCAGGAAGACAACCAGTTCGAACCCACACATCCTTTTCCATTCTGAGATGGAGGGCAAGATAGGGCCCTTTACTCCTCATTCTCTCTCTAAGCTTCTCCCCAACTTCTGAGATGTGTGGCCCAAATCTCAATGCGTGAAAAGCAACCTGCAAATCAAGCTCCCTTTTAGCTGGCAAAATCTTTGCAGGATCAAAGAGCAACCGTGAAAGAACATGATACCTTGCAACGAAGCTTTTGAAGGTTTGATGGAAGATCCTTGGACAGCCTCGAGTCCAAACCTCGTAACAGCAACACACCATCCCGCCTAATCTGCAAGAAAAACACCAGAAGTGTTGTCAAAACCCTCCCTCCATTTCCAAGAACCAGAACACAATAGTCCGGCCCGGCCCATTACCCGCTTGAGGTAACGAGAACGAATCCAGTCTGGAGAAACGTGGAGGGGTGTCCTCTTCTCCTCGACGGGCCTCGTCATCAAATGTGTCGAAGGAAGCGATGAAACGATTCGGACATCGTCTGCTAAGACATTCTTGAAGTGTTCCAAGTCGAATATATCAGAGAATTCACTGCACAGAAACAGGGCAACCTCAGAATGTTGAAAAATGGGAAAACAAGTGTTTGTGAATCTGTAATAACTAATAAGCAACCTTTCATCGCCCCAGATAACATTGACTTGCAAAATGGGGACAACCAAAGCAGCTCCGAGGATTCTTGCAATAATCACAGCATCAACAATCTGATTTCTCTGCTGATTCATCCCACCAGAAACCACCACGAGCAAATACTTGCTTCGATCCTTCACTATTTCACTGCTCTCTTTTCTGTAATTTCCAGTGAAGGACAAACATGGCCTATACCCCATCCCATCTGGCTGCCTCCAAAACTCTCCATTTTGGGCCACGAAATCCTCTCTTTGGCCCTCAGAGCTCGCGAACATGGCTGTTTCTTGAGAAACAACACATGGGATTCTCGAAAAAGGCATCACTGGATCAAAGTTGAACCACATCTTCAACATCCAGACAAAGCAGAGCACAGACGCCAAGAAAATGACGAATGTTGGGCTGTTGGCCAAGGCCCTGAGCTTCGAGGGAGGGCTCTGCTTTTTCTTCGGAGAATGCAGCAAGGACTCGAGAGAGGACTGCGAGATGGAGTTTATAATCTGAGATGGCACCGATATGTAACTCTGATGCTTCTTCTTCTTGCTCTTTGACACCGCCATTTCACACATCCAGAGACAGAGACAGAGAGAGAGAGGGGGAAGGGTCTTTAATGCAATGAAATGAGGAGTGTAGTAGTGGTTGTATTAAATGGCAGTGCTACTGGTGCAAGCTTGCAGGCATTTGCATTGGGCTTGCAGGAGAAGATTTAGGAGAGAGAGAGAGGAGGAGGTTAGAAAGAGAAAATGCGGGCGGCGGGAATGAGGAAGCCGACGGTGGCGTTAGGGATGGGAGAGTCAGAGATGATGCGTTTTTGTGTCAGTCTTTTTTTTTTTTTGAATCTCTCTCGTTTAAGATTGCAAGAAATGTGTACTCTTATTTATAAAATCTCTCTCTCTCTCTCTCACTCTCACCATATCATATAATTTTATGATTATTAAATAAAGTTCAAATTTGATTTAAATCATTGTTTCATATATTATATCTAATTTCATGTTTAATTTTTTTATTTATGTTGGTAATTCTATTTTAATGTATAGTGTGTGTGTGGTGTGTGAGATACTAAACCAATCATTTATTTTAACCATTAAAAAGAAATAAAATTTAGAAAAGTTTACTAAACAAAAAATAGCACTCCACTTGTTAAATAATAAGTATTCACACGAATAATTGTTAGGTGTTTCTTAAAATTTTCAAAACTTATTCTAAAATATTAATACATTTAATTCAAGAAGGGAAAATATAGGGAGATGATCAAAGATAATAATTTTTAGTGGAAATACCTCAATTTAACACCTTCAATATAATTTATGTAAAAAGTGACCCCAACTAAATTCATATTTACATTTTAAACCAATAACTATAATATTTACCCAAAATAGTCATTGATTTGACATAAAGTAAATAAAAGTCAGTTGGCAAAATTTTTAGTCAATTTTATCAGGAATTGTTACAGGATTCTTTTTCACTTTAACTTTTGACTATTTTAACTTTTGACTATTGCATACAAAATAGATATTTTCGTGTAGCATGCTACTTGTGACATTTAAAAGTAATAACGGTTAGTTCTTTGAATACCTTAACGGTTAGTTTTCGTATTTCAATTTTCGTGCAACCTTTGTAATAGTTTGTTATAGTTTATAGTATATGTTACATGTAAATTGAAAATATGCTAAGGTAGGCTTGGTGAAATTCGTATTTTTACGATTTTAGAAGATGCTGAAAAATGCATGGAATTTATATAATGAAAATACGAAAATTCTATAAAATTCCCCACAACTTAGCTAAATTTTCGTGTAATACTATGTCATTTTCGTGTAACCCACAAATTTAGGGGTTACACGAAAATGTGTGATGTTACTTTATTTAAAGGTTGCACAGCTGTACATTAAAATTGTACATTAAAGCTGACAAAATGTACATTATTTATGTTTATTTAATAGAAGTGACTTGTGGTGTTATTAATATTTTAATAAAGTGAAGTCAATATGTTTCACTTTAAAAATTACAAAAATCTACATCCAACTTTTTCATTTTTTTTTTTTCGGGCATAATTTATTGTATAGCTTTTGCATGTATTAAATTTAACACGAAAACACCAAAAATTAAGGGTTCAATTGTACACAAAAATGTTGACATATGGTTACACGAAAATATGTTGAAGGGCTACACGAAAATGATTAAGGCTACACGAAAATGTTGTGTAGGGTTACACGAAAATGTGAAGTTTTCAAATCAATTTTCGAATAACACTTAAATCATTTTTTGAATAACACATGATTTAATTTTCGAATAATCACATGTTTTAAAATCAATTTTAAAACTGATTTTAAAATTAATTAAGTGTGTGTTTATTTGAATTGTGTGAAAATTGTGTGTGTTTGCGAAAATTTTGTGTGTGGTTATTCGAAAATTTGTGAATGTGTGTGCTTATTCGAATTTTCACATGATTTAATTTTCGAATAATCACATGTTTTAAATTTAGGGTTATTCGAATTTTATCAAATTAATTTTTGAATAACCCTATTTTTTTAGGGTTATTCGAAAATTATTTGATAATTATGATAATTTTCGAATAACCATAAAAATATGGTTATTCGAAAATTAGGGTGATAATTTTCGAATAACCCTATTTTTTTAGGGTTATTCGAAAATTATTTGATAATTATGATAATTTTCGAATAACCCTAAAAAATAGGGTTATTCGAAAATTATCACCCTAATTTTCGAATAACCCTATTTTTTTAGGTATATTCGAAAATTATATGTAATTTTCGAATAAGAGTAATTTTCGTGTAACCCTACAGAACATTTTCGTGTAACCCTCAATATTTTCGTGTAACCCTACAATCTACAATTTTATGTACAATTGAACCCCTATTTTTTGGTATTTTCGTGTCCCATGAAGATAACACTACATGCAACCCTAATTTTTGGTATTTTCGTGTCCCATGAAGATAAGACTACATGTAACCCTAATTTTGACCTTAAACAACATACTCTTCGTGTACAAATTCAAACGGAAGAGAGGAAATTGGTTTTCAAGTCAATTGAAATGAGAGATACACGAAAATCATGCATATTTGTTGCTACATTTTAGTCAAACAACATTCCTGCCATTTTACTGTCAAGATTCACTGCAATTTCTACCAATTTACTGACATGTTGACTTCAACTTTACTTTATGTCAATCAATGGCTATTTTTGGGATTTTAACTTAGTAGTGACTATTTTTATCCCTTATTATAGTGATTGAGCTATTTTGGGCCACTCAACCATAATTTTAAGATTCTTTTGCTCTATTTTTTTATTGTTAACAACGATTTATTTTGACACAAGTAAATATAATTTAAGTGTACTCGGTGTGAATTATGATGATTAGAGCAAAGTTCAAACTTGACCACATGAGTTTCATAATCTTTATTATGATTTCACACACACTTTATTTGATTTAATAACGTATGACAAATAGTACTGATGTTAAGTTTGCAGTTTTTCTAGTAAACTCTCTAAACTGTCTAATTTCTTGCACTTTCTCAATCAAACTGTTTTTTTCTCAAATACTTTTGATTTGAATAATGAATAAAAAGTATAATTACGGTTTTGTAAATTCAACTTGGTGTCAACTTTTAAAATATTGTTTTTATTCAAGATTTTAGTATTTAAATTATAAAAAAATTCAAAAACTATTTTTTAAGTTAACATGACTTTCTATTTTATTCCGATTAAATAAATGAAATTTATAAAATATTTTAAGAAATTAAAGATTTCCAATATTTAAGGCTTTAATTATCCGGATTGTATTTAAAATACTTTCTGTTTTTAAATAAAATTTATAAGAAAATAAATCTTATAAATAATATTAAAGTTTGAATTTTGATATTTTTAATAGAATTAATTTTGGCAAAAACTTATATACCTCTATGGCACATAGAGGCACAAATCTAAGTGTT
The DNA here is from genome assembly GCA_005771605.1 of Scutellaria baicalensis. Classification (NCBI taxonomy): domain Eukaryota; kingdom Viridiplantae; phylum Streptophyta; class Magnoliopsida; order Lamiales; family Lamiaceae; genus Scutellaria; species Scutellaria baicalensis. The sequence continues at coordinate 7,989,799 of CM016721.1, read as the reverse complement.
ATGTACATGTTCTTCAATTGTTATATATATACTATATAGGTGTTATGTTTTTTGGTATTATAAATATACTCTATAAGTATCATATGTATATAAGAGTATACATGTGATACCTGAAAAGTATATACATGATACTTGTAAAGTATATATTTAACACCATATGATGATTAATTTGAGAGCACCATGTCCTGGGGCACACAAGTCTCACTCATTAATTTTTGTAGCTTTTAGTTATCATTTCAGGTTTTTGAATAAAATATATTATTTTTGTAAGGATGATTTGGAATATTTGGGAGTTGTCATGAAAAGGCAAATACAATAAATCTACATAATATTGTAGGTCATACATTAAAAAATAAATTGATGTATAAAATATAAACACTTGAATAATTAATTTAAAGATTTAGCAATTATCCTCAATACCTTTAATCATTAATAACCCATATATAAACATATATATATGTTTGAAAAATTAAATATTCTAGAATTTTAAATTTTCTTACGTGAGAGGCCATTAGAACGCAACAAGTTCGATTACAAATATTGAATATTTTACTAATTTTGGAACTGTTTTTTCTTTCCTGGTTTTTCAAAACTTTTATTTTATTTTGGGGTTTTCATATTCCAAGTGTGATAATTTGCAATCCAGCCCTTCATCTTTAGGAGAATTGCAGAAGAGGCAAAGTTTCAAACATGAAAGTTAGTTGTAGACTACTAAGCATGTAGCATACCACTTCCCTATTAAACTTGGATTACTTGCATAAATAAAGTGAATATAAAATTTGTAATATAATACAAAATAGAGAATATGATGTTTATAAATGATGCTTACATTTTAAAATAAAATCTTTTTGAGTCCAACTGACCATCCAATTAACTTTTTATATGTACTTAAATATGGGGCTCTTTGATTTTCCATATGTACTTCTAACCTTGTAAAAAATGATTTAGTATAAATAATTTTAAATTAAGATAAAGTCAATATGTATTAGAAATCTTTGTAATCAAATGGCTGCCACTTTCATGAAGCAAGAAAGTTGATTTATGTTTATATATACATGTATAAATTAATTTTTATTCTTAATATGCCTATTGTTCGTATACACCCATCTCATTCTCTTAAAATAAAACATGTTATTAATAGATTTATTAAATATGTAACATCTGAATTTGTTGAGAAACTGATTAATATATGTGCTCATAATTCAAACATAACTAAATTCGGATATATATTAATAAGGATAGAGGGATGTGAATTGAATGCTCTATTAATATTGTTCATCTTATATTCCTTCGTTTTCAAATTAAAGTATTACCTTAAATACGGATATTAATAGAAAATTCTGATTGGCAAAAAGGTGTGGATCATGAATTGTTGGATGAAGATGAAGAAGTCAGCTCCAGCTGTGTTGTGTGTATGTGTGTTGTAGATTATGTAATTAATTAACTATTTAATTATTTATATATTTAGAATTAATTGATTAATAGTGGGGTTAAGTAAAAAAAGAAGGAAAAAAAAAAAAAAGAATCATGTGACCTGCCGCCATTCCATTTTCTCACTCTTTTCTTTCATTTTTCCTATTTTGCCCTTACTTATCAAATTAATACATTATCACTCTTTATTATCCCCTTCTATTTTCATACTCATTAATCCTATTTTGTTTTATCTCTATATTACTATATTCTCAATTCTTGAATATATTACTTTATTAATTTGTACACATAAAGGTAGATGTTTTTCATTCTAATCGATCAAACCTCCATAGATTAAGATTTCCTCAATTAAACACATAAATCACTTGAACTATGTTCTGCAGAACATATGTTTATCGATATAAATTAATTATATGGATATTTTGAAGTTCAAAAGAAGTCAAAATAACTTAACATTGATTATTATTTACCTATTTCCAACTTTTGCCTATGTATGAAGATATAAATGCAATCATAATTGGAAAGGCAAAGATAATAATGTCCTCAACATTTTAAATCAATATCAAGTAGATGACATTTTCTTGTGTTACACATATAACATGCATAAACTTGGCCACATTTTTTTGTTACTATGGTTTGTCTTGTTGTTTTTAGAACTTTTAAAACATTGGATACTATATTTTTTTTGGTCCTAAATTCTTTGGAGGTCATCTAATTGGTAGTTTCAAAGATTTGGATAGTATCCTAGCAAAACAAAAATACATTTAAATAGTTTAAAATTAACTATAAATAGTGCAAACTACTTGCGATAGTAATTTGAGCTTCTTCTTTTTTTTTTCTTTTTCTCACTATTTAACATTTAAAAGTTTTTCATCACGTGGATAAAAAAGCGTGCCTTGACATGATTCCAAGGTTGCTTGGTTAAATATATAAAATTAGGAAATGAACAAAAAATATATAATTATTGATAGTAATGCCAATGGGGATGATGAAGAGTATATTTGGGAATAATTTCATTGATTCCCCCACCCCCTACCCATTTCCATATTGCATTTAAAATATTGTTAATGCTTTCTTTGTTTCACACTTCATTCCCTCGTCTTTAAACCTATTAATTAATCAAGCACTTAGTTATTTTAATAGTTTCTTTTCTAGTGATTCATTAGCATATGCTAATACAAAAGTTCTGGATTATAAGTGAATTATGATTATTGAATTACTACATCTATAAGTGTCATTTTAGGTTTTACACATAGATTAAGAAATACGATGAAAAGTCGGATCTAACCTTATTTGATTTAATTAATGAGTGGTATTTTCCTATTTTCTCTCCTAACACCTGTTTTAACACACTTAAGAATGGAAGTAGCAAATAAGGTTTCTTTGGTATACCCGTACGTAAGTATTCCTTAAAGTTCGAGAATGATATTTATATTGGAATAGAAGTAATACTATTATGTATTAATAGAATGAATGAGATTGCTTATATGTCCAACGTACGTATATATAATGTGTGCTACATAACATAGATATATGAACATATTACGATGTGGTCATGGTAGATAAAAGAGTCTATTTCCAACAATATCTTGTATATCCATAAAGGTGACATGTTACATGTCAACTATTGATCATAAAATTTAAATACGTCCACAATGGACATTTACTTTGAGAAGAAATGACCTTACATACATCCAAACATATCATATAATGTCATTTCTACCATCAACTATGATTTTTAACCACTTATACATATCTAAAAGTAGTTTTTTTTACCACATTTTTTTTGTCACATTTGAAATGTGTTAGCCCTAATTAATGTCTAATCCAGTGCAAAAGGTGGGGCATATTAATATATTTACAAGTTTTGTAATATTTTGGGTATAAAACTATATTTAATTAATGGTAGAAAGTGAAATTTTTATATCAATTTGTGTAGTGTGGTCAGAGAGACAATCCTCTTAATGTGCAACATATCAATTAAACACATTACTATAACCTTACAGCAATTAGGATATAATTTTTCATGCTATACAGTTATTCACATTTTCTTGGATAAATCTTATAATAAGACCCCATTTATATATTAGTTTCCAATTCCACACCAAATTTTGAAACTACTTAATAAAGAACTCAATTTAACCCCATTTCTTAAGTAATAATTTCAAATTAAATTAAACTTCCATTTCAAACAAAATTTCTTTCTCCTTTAATTTATATTCACAAATTCATTATATGAAATTAATTTTTTTGATCAAAATTAATTCCATAACTATAGTTGATAAAAAATTGTGAGAAAAATATGATGAAGAAAGTGAGAAAGTAATTGGAGGTGGATATGTCATATGCTGCTCGCTTCATGCAGTAGTACTTGCAGCATGAAAAAGTTGTACAGTACAATTTCAATTTTGAATGATAATAATAAAAAAAATAAGAATTTATTATCTCGAAATCCAGCTGGAGACACGGTGGCAGCTTTTCCAGCATGGCAGATAGTGACCTCTGACTTACAGGGCCACCTCGGCACCCTCGAAAAAGAGATACTATGTGGGCCCACCATCGAATATTTTTTGTCGTATATGCGATCCACCTAAGGCTCTGTTTGGTTGCCCCCATTTTTATCCCTTTTCTGATATTGGGATGTAGCTACTTTTATTGCCAATTTAGTTGGTGATTAGTGAGTGTGTTTTGTCCTATCTATGCAAGCAAAGAATGGGTCTCTTGTAATGAATGATATTAATGCCCCTTTTATGATTGCCCAATCACTTGGCTCTAAATTTTGAATTTAAAGAAATTGGTTGAATACTATGAAAATAATGAATTGGCCAATCACTTTCAATGTTTGTGGGATTTGAAGAATTTGATGTCCTTGTCCCTCCCTATATTCAACAGGTCATGAGTTTACCATGACATGTTCCTAGTAATAATGGTGCCTAAATGTTGAAGCAAGGTTGTGCATGAATGCAAGAATTCATATTTTGGAGGAGAATGTAGAAATTATATATATATATATATATATATACACACATATACGATTTCAATAGTTTGTTAGTCTTATACGACATCATAAGCAGTGAGTTAAAACAATTTGATCGCATCAGTTTTATTTTTCAATAATGTCAAATGTTGCACCAACTTTTCTTAAATGTTTCTTCTGCCCCAAGTTTACACAGATCTATATGTGCCATCATTTTTTCCTAACGTTTTGCATTTTCTTTTCCTTTTTTTAGTGCATAAGATGATGCGCACTGTTGGAGATCAATGACAGTTTTCACAATAAGATAGTGCAAAATTGATACTAAAACTATATGCACGGTTGGAGATGGTCTAGATAATGTGAATCGATTGTATCTAAAATCAAGGATGAAATTGAATACAAGATTCTTGTAAGAATATCTCTATTTCCTGCTCTTTTACATAATACTTATTCATTATTCTAGGAGTGAAAATGATTATTATACACTTTTGAACATTATATATAAATTTAAGAATCTATTCATTCTATAGATATACAGGGATACAAATAAAATGAATATTTTTTATTAAATAAAATCGGATCCCATTGATTCTAATTGTTTTCGACTTCTTCATTTCTTATCTTTTACTCAAACAATCATTTAATTTGCCCATAAAACTATTGAAACAAAAGACAAGTGTAAAAGTAGTTCTAGTGCTCGCAATTTGCGAGAAGAAGAAACTAAACAAATAAAAGTAGTTTTGGGCATCATTTTTTCCACTACCCTCAAAATCAATCCTTCTACAAATGATTGACAAAACCTAGTTTTCAAGAAAAACTCATCACCTTCCTTTTTTGAACTAACTCTTTACACATCATAATAATTAGTACTAATTAAGGTACATATGTAAATCCGTAATGAGATGAGACATTTTTTTAATCATGTTCGGTCAGACTTTCTTTCATTAATTTATGGGATAAATTCCTTCGATGTCTAACTACAATAAACCTAGATTTTTTTGATCAAAGTCTGGATCCTCTTTTTAGACTATGAGACCTTATTTATAAACTCGACCTAAGATACATGACTTGGGTAATAAACAAATGCATCCCTTGTAATGTCTCGAGCTCTGCTCGGAACCTGCTTAGGTTCCCAGTCATCCTTGCCTGCTTGACTCTCCCGTAGAGGTTTTAATCGACTCTCCCAGAATTCAATAATTTTGTGAAATGCATAATTCTATCTAAAAGAACTTTTGAATATACTTACAAGCTTTCATCCAATCCCTCGTTTTATTAGGATATAATCAAATATAAGAAAATCGAATAGAACAATAATTTTTGATACAGCTAATATAATTTGACAACATTCCATTTTAGGTCCAATTATTTTGATTTGATTCATACTCATAATTGCATTGTACTGTTATTACATTCCAAAATTAAAGATAACATTTGAGATGCATATGGGGGTGTTTGGCGACCCACTTTTTGGTATCCCAATTTTTATGTCCTCAAAAAATGCTGGCCAATTTGCAGTAGGGTCATGCTTAAATTAATCTCATACAAACCAATAATTCTATATTAATTATAGTAATATACATACATTGTCAACTATATATATATATATATCTTTTTTTATCTCATCCAGATCATCTTTTATTATTATCAAAATACTTTACTTCAATTTTGGTATCTTTATTTGCAAGTTATTACTTTATAGGAGTTCAAGGATGTAAAATCAAATAATATTTTTGTATGCGAATATAAATCTAGTAAATATATATTCAATATATGTTATGTAAGGTCATCTCCAATCAATATCAATCAATACATTGAATTTTCAATTCCAACAATACTGCAAATTCTTGCATCGATTTTTCGCACTACTTTTTTTGCGTCAAGTTGGGATCAATGACGATGCGGTATTGCAAAATTAACTCTAAAAATTTGTGCACTGTTAGAGGTTTACAATAAATTTTTTGGCCAAGTCTACTCGGATATATATGTTTGTATATTGGATATAATAATTACTTTATAAAAATGTCATTTTCGCCAAAATTATACATGTCATGTGTTTTTGTAACAAAATTAAAATATTGAAGAATAGTAAAGCTTTCTTAGTATTTTATTACTGCACGTATGTTTCATGTTGTACATGTCATATGCACTTGTCTTCAAAAATTACAAGACATGAATTAATTATTGTAATAATATAACTGCATAAATTATAAATTCTGTATTTTCTTCAGAGTTTTGTCTTTTTGTAATTCATTTCACATTATTAATTTTGCATCATAAAGTGGAAGTATCATTATTGAATTTTCTTAGCTTGTGGGAGAAAGAATAGGAATTGCTATGTTTCTAATCTTTTCCTATTCTACAAGAACATTGAAAGTGGGCTTATAATTAAAGGAATGAATTGTATTGCTTAAATATATGTGATTATCGGGAACTGCTAAAACACCCATGATGGATAGCTCTTAAAATGCACATTGTTGACATGTAATGATCCGATTCCCTAAATATATGAAAAATGAAATTAATTGATATACACGTCAGTGATGGACATATATTAGTGGATGATTATTAAGGAACAATGATTTCTTATATGATTATGAGGATATTTTTTTCAGTTGTCACAAATGAAAAACATTGCAGTGGTTATCTTACTATCATTGTCACACTAGCTTGGAACTTGGAAATTGATAATATTATTATGTGTGTTATTATGATTGGTGGAATTGGAGTTGACATGGACAACAAACTACCATACTATAAATAATAATTTCAAGAATATGTGGCAACAGCTTTACAATCTTACATTCTTATATTCAATAATGTAAATTAGTGTATAATTGGTTAAACAAAAAAAAAAGGAAGGAAAATAAGATGATTAACTTATTCACACAGCTAGCTAGGCTTAAAGATGAAGCTTTCAGATTGTAACCAAGATCATTATTAAATGCTTAATTTATAAGCTGCATGAACTAATTTTCTACATTTTAAAGTAGAAATGAAGTTCTTTTCATAGTTCTAGAAGATGATCAAACTCAAATTCTCACTAGTATACAATTCTCATTTTCCTTTCTATTATTTAGAATAAATTTGGTAATTTTGAAAGAATTTGAAAAAACGTTTTCTGGATTCCTATAATAAATGTTAAAACGACAATTATTTTGGGTTGAGAAAATATTCTAAAATAACCACAATACAATATGTTATAAACGACATCAATATTCAACATGTGGTGCATATTAAAATGTAGCAGAGGATCAGCTCACAATTAAAATGCCCAATATATTCAACATAAAATTGTATTTAGCTAGGAAAAAAAGCAATTGATCAAAATCGACAACACTTAAATCTCGAATTTTGGGAACCAAAATCTTAATATCCAAATATTAAAAACAAAAATATTTTCCAATACGTAATTATTATTACGTCACTTTTTTTTTTTTTTTGGTGATCGGTTGTTGGGATAAGAATCATTACTAACCACTTCAATAATCTTTGTGGCTAATAAGTTGTTTTAATTACTTACGCTTAATTAAAAGAATGTTACCAAACGCAACTTTTAAGTATGATTAATTTCATTATTTTTCTTTGGTGGATTAGCCAACAACCAGATACAATTTATGAAAAGCTAAAGCAATTTGCAATTATTGAATTTTCCTAATCCACCTAATTTGTTTATTTGGAACTAAAGTCAAATTTGTATTTAGTGAAATTTAGGGAAACACATCTTTTTGTTACCTGTTAAATTTAGGTTTTGTAATAATTATCCTTTTCAATTTAGTCAAATTGTTTATGAAGTTACTCAATTTTATTCATAACAAGTACTGGAAATAACCATCAATTCTTATAAGTATAGTCGAGTTAGTAAGACCCGTAGTGATGTGGGAAACATCCTCCTACAACGCATATTCAAATCTCGTGTGAGACTAAATTATGTTGATTCTCTTACATAAGTGTCATTAGTTCGAACACAAGGATATTTTTGTGTGTCTCCAAAAATGTGACATTTAATTATGAATGAGTGACCATAGAAAAACAACAACAACAAAATGTTTTTTATTTATATTTGGAAATTAGGTACGTATCACTTAATTTCTAAAAAGAAAAGTGTTACATTCTCATACTATAACCATCTATACGTACAAAACGACCTACAATTATTTTCTACATTATGAAATTCAGTACTATATAAAGACTTCAGCTTTATTAACAAGAACAAGATATATATAACACCAATATCAATTTTATATAATCACATATATTCTTTTAAGGTAAAAAATGAAAATTCATCCCAAGTATAAGTGATTTTACACTTTACTATGTCATGTATAAATGTTTTCATTTTACTATATCATGTACATGAATTTTGCAAAAACCATTAAGTCAGACTACCATATCATTTTCTCCCATCAGAATTCGATCATGTGCATGTCATGTGCTTTTATAAGGGTTAAAATTGTCTCTTTACTTACTCTTCTCCTTCATTGATGAGCTCTTATGTTCTTCATCCTCTCTTTTATCCCACAAAATCAAGCGGTCTTTGGTTAAATTTTTTAATCTCTAAAATTGTTGGACAAATTTCATTTTCTTTCCAACATTAATATCACGAAATGAGCACACTTCTTTATATATATATGCAATTTCAACCACAACCATAAATCAACAAAATGATGAAAAGAGATTATTCAATGATACTATTCTTGACACAATATAAGAGTATTACCACGCATCAAAGAGAGGTTTATGTGAGGGGTCAGAAATAAGTAATTTTGAGAGAGAGAGAGAGAGAGAGGATTTAATTCCAAATTAATGAAATTTGTGCTTGAACTTAGAAGAGGGTGGAGCAGTGTCGGGACTAACAATAAAACAACAACACGACGAGGGTGCTCCTAGGAAGAGACTGAATTTTTCAAAAAAATAAGACTTCGACAGAGGTATATAAACCATTGATTTTCTATAAAAGAAAAAATACAATAATAAAATAGAATTTGTGTAGCTTGATTTCTTGTTGTCATATTGATTTGAGAAAGTTGTAGTGGGTAGAGAATAGGAGAAAACACGCTAGTTTAGCGATGAAACCAAGCGATGATGAAGAAGGAAAGATAAAAAGGTAGTTTTACCCCTCATAAAAGCACATGACATGAACATGACTAAGTTCCGATTTGAAAAAATGACATGACAACCGGATATATTGTTCTCTACAAAATTTGTATACTTGATATAGTAAATGAAACATTTATAAATAATATAGTAAAGTGCAAAAATCACTTATACTTGAGATGAGTTTTTGTTTTTTACCCTTCTTTTAATTACCATAGTATTAATATTGCTTGTCAATATTTCATCTTGTTTTGTAATAGTTTTTTATGTTATCTTTCAAGTTTAGATTGGCGAAGAAACAAAATTTAATTAATTAGACTCTTATGTACAAAAACTTGTATGAGATGAATCTTTTTTACCCACTAATCAAATTAATTTTCATAAATTTATATGTGAATTGTGAAATGCGGATCGTTGGGTTGACTCCATCTCACATAAAATATTATTCATGAGATGATCTTACATAAATATTATCTTTATTTTAAAGCTCGATAAAGATAGAAAAAAGTTGTTGAAATTGGCCCTTCTTTTTCTCTATTATATATGATTAACCCATTATTAATTGTAGGGAAGAAAAAAAGGACATAAACAGAATAAAATTTGATGCACAAGATTATGAAACCTATATCTTGTACATGAAAAAAGAAACAAAAGTAAATGAAGCAGTTGAATGGTTAAAATCAGACTGATGAAGAAGTTGAACAACTTTATCTAATTAATTAGCCATTAATTTAATTTAGATTAGGTGAAAATAGTTAATTATATATGTGGGTTAAGTAAATTTATTTTTCCTTTTAATTTCTTCATATTCTTGTTGGCATAGGATGCTTTATTTATTCATATTCATACGTTTTGTTTTAGTTATATAAATAGAAACACATATCCAAATATATTATGAGTTCTAATTACATGAAAATGGAACATACTCAAAAATCAAAAAATCTCAGTTGGAAATAAAATGTTCTCAAAATCTCATGAAAACAAATCCAAATAAAGATTTTCGAGTTAGAAATACTGAAATAGTTGTTAAGTCATTTTCCCTTATCACGAATTAAAAATGGTAAACTCATTAAACAATTTCAAATATATCTTTTTGGAACATTGAATATAAAATAGTTTTACAATAATATTATATAATGTTTGTAATGATTTATAATTATTTCTCTATCAAGTATATATTACATTGGTTGGGTTGGACACTATAACAGGCGAAAATAATATATTTAAATGAATGTTGATTGTTTAAGCCGAGCTTCGTTCAACAAATCCTTAATTATTGTTACATACTCCCTCCGTCCCAACTCAACTTGTCTACTTACCATTTTAGTTTGTCCTAATTGAACTTGTCAGCCTATAAATGGAAACAAAAGTCAAATATTAATATCCTCATATTTCATCTTTACTACAAAATGCCACTTAAAAACAAAAAACAATCTTAAAATGTCACAAAAGTCAAACATTTATATCCTCATATTTCCCTCTTATTACAAAAATGTCACTCACTTATCTTAAAAAACAATAGTCAACTGTTTTTTCTTAACCTCCTTACTCGGTCAAACTAGACAAATTCAACCGGGACGGAGGTAGTATATTATTTCGTCAATTGATTTTTTTTTTCTTTTTGGTGTTATTTTAATTAATTTTGTTCTTTTGTTGTTGGAAGATATTTAATTTTAGTTACGTTAATACCAATTAAAATTTTATAATTATCTTTTTAAATTTAGGAAAGAAGTTGGAAAGTCGACCTCAAAAGAAAATGTCAAACGATTTAGGGAGTGTGCCAAGTCAAAGTTTACTATTTGCTTAAACCTAGCTAATATCGCCTAATTACTTAAATTTGATAATTGCTAAAATTCTGGAAATATACATGTTGGTACAAAAACTCGTATCAGATGATTTCACATTAATTCTTCATATATAATTAATTCCTAGCTTTCAAGTGGGAGGCTATTCTACAAAACGGTTGGATTGACCTATTCAACGTGAACATGGATAATATCTGATCTATTCGATCATCACATGTCACTTTATTTTTTTATATGTATTGGATAATTATTTTGTTATGTGTGATGTTCTTATACGGATCATGTTATGTGTTTAAGAAATTATAATTCGATAGGTAATATCATGCAATAGTTTTCTATGTAGAGTGTAACACATTTGGTTCAAAATTCTAAATACATTTGAATGAGTCCATGATATCTTTGGTCTGAATATTCTATGTCCATGATTAATTTGAAAATTTGTAATTTAGCAAGTAATCATGTGGTATTTGTAAGAAAAAATTATAATTTAATAAGTAAATTTTTTTTAGTATCGCCTAATGTAGCTTTATGCATATTAAATCGTACTTTTGATTTCATGATCATTAAGTTATGATAGTATTAAACGGAGTCTATTTTACATTTTAGGTGTTTTTAAGTGCAAATGTGCACCTTTTGAAAATTAAGATCTTAAAATCATGTCTTTCCACGAATAGATCTGATCTAATGATTATTATTTCATAATTTATGAAGTGTTACAATTTTTTGTACACACCTAATTATAGACATCTTTTAATTTAATAAACACGTTTTTAAAGTGATTTTACCATTCAACTTAAAAAAAACCCAACAAAATAAATGATAAAATATAAGATAAATAATTTTAAATTCTATTTTTAATCAATTTATAAGTTTGTTCATTAATTGTGTTATGAATTTGGCGATGTAGATGTCACGTGGATATTATGTAAATGACAAACCATTTAAAGTTAATAATAAATCTTAATTAATTATGACTAATTCATGTTAACCTAAAAGGATTTTTTTTTTAGATCATCTTATATGATGTAATCATAATCATTCTTGATAAAGATAAATCTTAGATTGATTGTATTCTAGAATATTCTTATTTGTTGTACTGATTTCTTTCCTTGTATATAGGATTTTCTGTTGTACTCCTTCCTTTATATTAATGAGAAAATCTCCTCACCGCTTTATCGGTGATCACAACATTAACATTCTCATGGTATTCTCAATTCTGTTTGATATAATATGGTAGCTAATTAAATCAAATAAAACAAATTCGTTTGATTCAATATGTAGAAGAAACAAATGTGAACAGAATTTTGTTTCATCTTTCAATTTAATTGTTTGTTTAAAAATCAAATCCGATGATAAACAAAAAAACCAAACAATAATACAATCTGTATTCGATGCAATTAAAGTTCAATTTGTAATAATGATTTGTTGTAACTTGTAATAATAATGTATGTGATTCTGATTCACAATTTATATATTCTTCTTCTTTTCTTTTGATATAATATTTACGTGGCATCCATAATTTAATTTTGACCTTGAATTGGTTAAAATTGAAATCAATTTGTCAATTCATGGTTAAAATTGATAATTTTAAAACAATTGGCTGGTATTGAATTTTTTTTTTTTTTTTTTTTGGTAAAGTTTGGGATTTTTCTTTACAATTAGGCTTTTCACATTTGATGTTCAGGCACATTTTTATAAATTTTTTTTTTACCAATAATGGATTATACTAATTTATTTTCAATATTATACAAAATAAAAACTTGAATATGAGAATCAGTACTATTTCTCATTAGTGAATACTCCCTCGTTCCATAGAGATAGGTTTATATATAATTTTAACTTGGAATTTTATATATGTCCTTAATTAAAAATATACTAAAATATCATACTTCAACTCCCTATGTAACTGAAATTAGAAAAAAAAAAAAAAAAAGTTCATTCAATTTTAGAATTGATGAAAATTTCTTTAATCTTTGTTGGCTCTTTGTAATAATTTGAATGCTATCATATAATCAATATCAATAGTAGTAATTGATTAAAAATCTCTATCTCTCTCTCTCTTTCTCTATATATATATATATAGTATTCATTTATTTATCCGAGCACATTATTTATCAATAAAATGATCAAATGAAATGAGTAAAGAATCTGACAAACCCACATGAATAAATGATTGGATATCATTAATATTTAAATAATTTATTGTATGAAAATGCAGTGTTAAGATCTATCTTCATTGGGCATTAATTCAGAAATATTTGTACACACATTCTACTTGACATTAATTATCATCATATATAGACATTTCACACATTCATTAATCCCAATGAGATTATGGCACGTGATTAACTAAATCAAACATGTGAACTCTGACAATTCTACTATAAATCCAATCACTCTATTACATTTTCTATTTGCAAATTAATTTTAGTAGATTCTAAAACTAGTTTCAAAACCAAATCAATCTACAAACAATAAGATTGAGATATAAAGTACTGGAGTTAACAAGACGGAATATAATAATTTATAATTTATTCACAAAACTTGTATGAGACGTAGATCTTTTTTATATCCACTAACCAAATCCATTTCATCAATTTATATGTGAATTTTGAAGTGTCTCACATAAAATAATATATATAAAATGGTCTCACATAAGATTTACTTCTTACAATTTACTAACTGGTCAGTGACAAATTGAAACCGAAATTTTGAATATTTTTAAGTCCAAATATATAACATTTTCTTATGAATTGATATATAGGCTTAATTGTAAAAGATTAAATAAAAATCAAGATATTGCAACTTTACCAGGAATGAGTTAGAAAAATGAATTATAAATTCTGACATTATGTATTTTGCAATCAAATCATGATCTATTTTTCTCACAAGAATTTGTAGACTTATCAAGCCAATTTTTAAGCTTTCCCTATTATTATTTCTTTAATTTATAGCCAATGCATTAAAAGAAACTGAAAAAATACACAAGGTTTATGTAGAAAAATCAAATGTGACTAAAATTTGGAAACAATTCTAAGACCATCTCCAACATGTGCTTTACTCAAAATTTATTTTAGTGTAAGAATCGTTTTACGGTCTGCATTACTTTTTACTTTTTCTATTACATTAATTATGATATAACCAAATTTATAACATTGGATAACACTCATGACTATCTTTCTATATATAAAAGGAGGACAGTTGACAAAATTTACAATTTTGTCACTTTCCCTCCTAAAAATGTCAAATCAAGATTTTAGTTAATAAAAAAATTATAAAAAATATTAGTATTTTCAAGGGAATTAATTATGTTATGTTGTAATATTTTCAATTAACTTATTATTATTATTATTATTATTATTATTATTATTATTATTATTATTATTATTATTATTATTATTATTATTATTATATTCATACCATTACTATTATTAATTAATTAATAGTATTATCATTATTATTATTATTTGTTGTTGTTGATAAATAATGTTTAATGTTTAATGTTGAACAATAATTTAATTCTTTTGTGTTAACTATCATTACTTAATGTCTAAAATTATTCACATTCTCATTTAAAATTAAAGAAATTTTAAGATATTTTTGTAATTTTGAAAAAATTGTTGTATATAAGTAAATATTTCAAAATTTATATTGTTGATTGATCAATTTTGGCCAATTCCAAAAATCATTAGCTTATCAAATTATTTATTAAACTAAGAAAAATATTCAACAAAAGATAAAAACAAATAGAATGTAAGTTTTCAAAATATTAAATTTCTTTTGCTAACTTTAATTACTTAATGTTTATAATGATTTATATTATCAGTTTTAAAGTTAAATATATTCTAAAATATTTTTTGTAATTATGAGAATGTTGTATATAAATAAATATTTCAAGACTTATATTGTTAATTCGTCACTTTTAACTAATTTCGAAAATCATTGACTTATTAAATTATCTATATCAAGCCATGAAAAAAAAATCAATGAAAAAGAAAAACAAATAGAATGTAAGCTCTCAAGTTGTTAATCTTTTTTTTTTTTTTTTGTTAACAAAAGTTACTTAATGTTTATAATTATTCATATTATCAATTTTAAAGTAAAAATAAATTTTAAGATAGTTTCTGTAATTATGATAAATTTTGTACATAAATAAAGATTCAAAATTTATACTGTTAAATGGTCATTTTTAACTAACTTCATAATTGACTTATCAAATTATCTATCGAGCCAACGACCATAATTTTTTTTCAAAAAACAAATAAATAGAATATAAGCTTTCAATTTCGTTGTTTAGATTGTTTATAATTTTGTATTCCAACTTTTTAATATTGTCAAATATAATGTAGAATAACATATATAATTTGTGTTATTAGAATTTAAAATAACACGTCCCAAGAAAACGAATGCACAGGGAAGTTTGAGAAACACACGAGAGATCAGGCCAACCAAATTTTACTTTCTTCAACTATAACTTTACTTTACCCAATAATTATTTTTAAATAATAAAATATAACTTTAAAAATTAATAAATATATGGTGAATATATTTCTATATCATACAACATTTGAAATAATGAAGATATATAAATAACTTTTAATATAACTATCAGAATAAATAATAAACCGTATATCGCGCGGGTGAAATACTAGTAAGGAGTAAAGGAAAGAAAGGTAATACAAAATCGAAGGAGAAGAAAACTAAATGTAAAGAAAAAAATGATAGCGCGAAATAATGACCTGTGTAAATTAACTTGATGTATTAGTGATGAATGAGAAGATTAACTAAAAATAAATTAAGAAAAAAAAGTAATTAGCAAGATAATAAAGATGATGGGATGTAGGTTCATTGAATTTAGGGTTCAAATGTAGGTGACACAAAAACTATTGACAATAAATCTAACATGTGATTTCTGACTTATATCTTAACTTGCCTTTTATCTTCAAATATTTAAGCATTCAATGACAAAGACTAGTCAAGATTCTATCATTTTTATCTCAAAATACCTAGTAATTGTGAATTTCAAGTTTTTCTTCTTCAATTTATAATTTGTTTTTTTCCCTATTAAAACAATTAAATCACTTTCTAAATATATAGTACAATTCATTATGAAAAACGATTCAACCCTTGTCACATAATAAGGTCTTTAAATGGGAATATAATAATTAATTTTAGGATTTGAGTCCCAAATTGCAAGTTTTTCTTTTAATAATTTCTCGAATTCATTATTTAAATTGTTCGGTAATTTGGTTGGTTTGGTGAAAATTGACTTTAATTTTTCAAGCTGACAATTCAGGACTTTAAGTTTACAAAATTCGTGAATTTTGCCCAAATTAAGCGCAAATTGTTCTATTGGACTCAAATTCCACGTGAGCTCGCCAATTGAGGTTGTTCGAGCCAAATTCATTGATGTGAGCCAAATGGGACAATTCAGACTGAATCTGGACAAAATTCACGAAACTCCAATAGTATAAAGTCCTAAAATGTTGGTCCAAAGTTAAAATTTTAACATATCACAAAAATGATTCAACAATTTAAATAATAAACTCTGTAATTAATTAGTATTGATTTCCTTTCTTTTCCAAGAATTGACACAAAAGAAACATATCCAAATACAGTTGCACTTGTTGTTTGCTGATATAGAAACATATCATAAAGTCATGCTCAACATATCAAATTATTGTTTCTTTTAATTAGTACCATTATGACTTCATATACCTATTCTCTATATATGGTAAATATCAATGAGTTTATAATTGAAATATCCCATTTACCTAGCACTATCCAATAGAGTGTCTCTTTACTATAAGTGAAAGGTTCTATTGTTCAATCATTAAAAGTAGATTTGAACATAAACAATCCATGAGATATTTGTATATCGCCTTAATAAATGTGTAAATTGCGTGACGACAAATGTTCGAATTTGAATCATGTAAGTTTTCTAACTTTTATTGTCACCTTCGTTTCAATATTCCGAAACTCATTAAAAAAATATCAATATATTTGTATGTATATATTTCTAAAATATCACAGAATTATACACGTAAATTCGTCTTATTCACATGTGAGAAGTAGATACAAATTCAAAACATAAAACCCGAGAGAGAGAGAGAGAGGAAAACCATTATTAAGAAATAAATGAAATTAATTGAAATTGCTTTAAATTCAGAATTGAGATGAAATAATGACAGTGGAGTAAGAGATTGAACATGTAAAATGTATCATATATGTCAAGATGACGTATCTATTTTAAATGATTAATCGAAGAATGTTGAAGCTGAAATAAATTCATATTAACCTAAACACATGCATTGATATTATATTATATTATGTAATACTTGCTTTTAATTCATTCTTCAAATATAAATTAAAATTACATTACAAACTAAATAATTAGGTACGTATTAGGTACATTTGTTTTCATCAACATCAGGTCGATCTAACATTTTAATAATTTTATAAGTTTAATTTGTTGGTAAAATGCTTAAATTATCTTCTTTTTATATTTTAATGAAATATGAGAAACATTCAAATACTAAATAAAATACTCTTAATATACATCATATGTTTATTTGCTATTATTAAATTTTATTATAATATATAATAAAATATGTACCTATAAAAGAATTGTTTGATTTGAAATGAGCTCTGGTTTTGATTTATCGGTTTGATATGATTTATGGTACAAATATCTATTAATCTCGGAAACCATACAAAAGAAATTTCCTAATCATAATAAGATCATGTAAAGTTGTAAACATCCCTTTTAAATCAAGTATACTCAAATTCAAATACTTGATATGCTAATATGATCACACACACATCAATGCTTCATAGTTCACATGGATACATATATAACAAGTTTCAACCAACTTGCAAAAGAAAAGGAAAAGAAAATTCTAATTCAAATTAAAAATGCATTAATGTTATTCTTCATTTTATTAACTTGTGGACAAGAAATCTTGTTGGAAATCCATTTAATAAGTGAGATGAGGAAGATAGGTTTGGTACAAACAATTTATAACGTAACTTCATCATCCACAACTCAAACTCATTTTCACTGATCGATCTCTATTTTATGGATTATGAATGAGCCTGTATCAGAACAAAACATTAAATCTTGCTCACAACCTCAAATCATAATGTTTCATAGATGAGATGAGTAGAATGTGAGAAAACAAAACAAAAAATGTAGTAAAATTAGGAAGCAAATGAAAGAAAAGGCCATGTTATTTTCATGTGGGAATTGTCTCCTTCCCATGTGCATTTAAGTCTCTATTTCCCCTTTAATCATCCATTTTGTTCTCCTCCCATTAATCCCAATAACTTGTATTTTGGGCCCTTTCCTTTGCTTTTTAGGACACTTCACTCCTTTTTTTTTTTTTTTCCTATGTAAAAAGGTGTGCCTTTTGGACCATATATTGTTTGTCAAGCAATGCAATTGTGGGGGTAATCACTAATCAATTTATCTCTTTTGGACCTACCCATGTAATCTATTTCCTTTTTTTGTGGATGCCTTAATTCTACCCAATAATAATAATGATATATTGATAATGATAATAGTTGAGCCTATAGTTATTTTTAAATATATATAGTTATTTCAATTGAATTATTTGTTTTTGTGTTATGGCAATTATGAAATAATTATGAATGCTTGTTTGGTTTATCTATAATGATTATAGGAATGAGGGTCCATTATATTTCAGATTGGAATTGGATCAACTTCAAGTACACTTTATAGTTTATATATGTGTGTCATACTATGATCCATAATGCATAGATATAGTCAATTTAAATTAAGATCTATATATGAAGTTCAAGTTAGATCAATATTATGATATGGGATTAGTAATCAAAGTGTTTGGCTATCTATTTAGAGTTGTCAATAATGAAGAATAGTAGAAAATTGTATCCCTGAGTTCTATTTACCATTAATATTTTGAGATTTTCATAAATTTTCAGGAAACATACATAACCCTAATAATCGTTAGGGTTAAATTCAAAAACAACCTTAACTATTAGATTTTTTAATTTCCAACCTAAACTTTTTTCTAAATCAAATTACAACCTGAATGCTAAAATTTATCAAACTACAACTTTTGAACAATTTTCCTATAAAAACTGTGAACCCATAAAATGCATGTTGACTTTATATGAGGGTCACCTTAAATTAAAAGATTGCAAGAATAATCTTATGTTTTCAACGTACGGGCCACATGTTTACGTTTTTACTGGATAATTGATCGAAAATTATATTTTGATAAACTTTAGTGGTTTAAGTTGCAAGTCTGAAAAAAAAAAAAAAGATTGAAAACTGAAAAAAAATCAATTCCCTAAGGGACAAAACTTATATACCTCTGGGGCATATATGAGCACGGATTTAGGTGTTATACACATGCTCTTCAGGTGTTATATATATATTCTATAGGTGTTACACTTCTTGGTGTTATACATATACTCTACATGTATCATATGTATATAAGGGTATAGATATGATACCTAAAGAGTATACATATGATACATGTAGAGTATATATATAACACCATATAATAGGTTAAGTTGGGGACACCGTACCCCGGGCAAACAAGTGTCACTCTTCCCTAAGTTGTTTTTTTACATTCGTTAACATGTTGATTTATTGATTGAAGTATGGCAATAAATGATCATGGTTAGATTAAGCATATTGAAGCAGGTTCAATCAGAATAGTAGACACGTGTCTTAACCTGAGAGGACATTATAAGTGGGCCTGGACTATTGGGCCTTTAGCAAATACTTGTTTAAAGGATGGCCCAAATGCGAGGCTAAGCGCATGACAGAAATTTGTACCTTCAATATAACATTATTCTCACCAAAATACTAATTTGGTTCTTGTTGAAGTTATAATACTTTACTCTCAAAACAAAATGAAAAGTATACACATTAACTAAAGGGAGGATTTCCAAAATACTCATTTTCGGAACTTTTTTACCCTTTTTTTTAAAAATAACTTTTTTACCCAATTTTTAAAGTGAAATCTCCATAATACCCTTAATTTTAGTTATATTTAAATAAGAAAAGAATCTAGGAGACTCTACTCGTGTCCAGAAACTCTACTCGCGTCCAGAAAACTCGACTTGTGTCCAGAAACTCTACCCGCGTCTACCTTTCAGATAAGGTGAATATGTCGTGAACACGAAATATAATATCGTGTTCACGATATGCAGAAAGGTTCAACATATCATGAACACAAAATATAATATTATGTTCACGATATGCTGATATCGTGTTCATGATATGCTGATATCGTGTTCACGATATGCTGATATCGTGTTCACAATATGCTGATATCGTGTTCATGATATGCTGATATGCTAATATCGTGTTCATGATAAACTGATATGCTGATATCGTGTTCACAATATGCTCATATGATATCAGAGGTATTTCCACTTTATGTAAATATAAACTTAAGTTGAGGGCATTATAGATATTTCGTCCAAAAAATATGTAAAAAAGTACATTTTTTTAAAAATGGGTAAATAAATTCCTTGACATACAAAAATGGGTAAACGGAGGTATTTCCAGTTATCTAAAAATACAAAACTATTATATACCCTACAAGGAATGTATATTTATTTTATGTGACCACTATCCATGTAGCATAATAAAATTAACTTAAAATCATGGTGATTATAAAATGTGTATATATATATATATAAATAATTGTGAGTTCATTATATTAATGACTGACACATTGAATTGTGCTATAATGTATAAAAGAGCAGTTGTGATTATATTATTAGTATTAATTAAATACGAATAATTAAGGCACATTTCACATGAAGGATCAAACTGGGTTGTAAAGGTTTAGATTAGCCCAAGTTTGTCCAACCCATTTGGGTTTCAATTTCTATAACCCAAACCTAATCTTAGGTGGGCTTTGAGCCGCCTATGTGGGCTTACTTAGGGCGCAATAAGATACAAGAAGTCAAAGAATATGTTAAAACATTGGGTGTGTATTTTGTAGTTTTCTCAACACAAAACTTGAAGAACAAATCCAAAATCTTCATTTGTTTCTTACTTAATAAATTTATTTTGAAATTCATACACAATTCTAAAATTATAACTATTCAACACAATTCTATAATTATAACTATTCAAACACTTAACTATCTAAATTTTTTTCAATTGCAACTAACCATCTCATCTTTGCTCAATTTACAAATGATCATCTAAGACCATCGAAACACAATTTTCCGACCAAATTGAATCACGTTTGAAGGTTCAAATATGTTCAAGATGTGTTATTTTTAACTGTTTGGCTACAAAAAACAAAACTCATCCATGATTATTGTTTCATATTATCCAACTCATTTATGCTCAACAAAATTGGGGAAGAATATTGAGGGTTAGAATTTAAAAGTATGAATTCTAAGTTTTTTTCTTCCTAAAATTAGACCTGAAATGATGTAAATACTTTCATGAGTTTATGGTGTGTCTCACACGTGATTCAAATTGGCTAGAAAATGGTGTTTCAATGATTTTAGATGGTCATTTGCGATTAGTACAAATGCGAGATGACTAGTTACAACTGAAAAAAATTTAGATAACTAAGTGCAAAACGAATATAGTTTGAATGGTTATTGTAATTAACATTTCTAAACACTCAAAATTCTCAAGCTTACTAATGTTGGAAGATAATGATCATCTCATGAAAGTATTTATGTGGATAAAATATAACTCTCAAGTCTAAACTCACCATAATCTTGTGTAAATTACATTTTTTTTTTAAATAAGCTTGGGAGGGGATAAAGATACTAGAAAACTCGCATGTTTTGAGTTCGAACCTCGGTCATGACAATTCGCATTATAAAACGGGATATCACTTGAGCTACAAGGCTCGATGTAAGCAAATCCAAAATTTCTAACATCATAAGATTGTATATCACTTGAGTTACAAGGCTCGATAAAACAAATCAAAATTGTTAATTTATTGATTAATTCGTTTTATGAAATTACTAGTTGACTGGTAATTCCAAATTTCGATCCCAATATACATCACTAACTCACTTGTCCAATGAGATTTTGGCTTCAAGATTTGAGCAAAATAGGCTAATTTGGTCGAATTGCAGATCACTTGAACCATTGAGAAAGATTTATGATGTTACATAACTTATTATTCAAGAAAATATAAATGTGACTTGTCTGAATTTTTACCTTATGTGTAGATTGCACCTCCACAGGCTCCACCACTATATTTCGAAATTAGTTATACATAAAAAAAAAACTAGTGATTGAATGCTTGAATTAAGTGATAGACGTAAATAATGCAAATCTTCCAATATTTATTGTTTGTTTGTATAAAAATATATATACGAATATTTTGTTAGTTAGGGGTAACTCCAAATTGTGTTTGAACTAAAGGATTTAAGGAAGAATTTGAAATTGGTAGTAACGAAAACAATGTTGATATTTGGATTCATATGAAATTATTATCATTTTTATGTATACTAATTCCGAACAAATTAATGTGATTTTACATGCATTTAATCACCTAATTCAAGCATGATCAATCAGAAAAATAACAAAAGGGTAGTGTACTTCTTCTCTAAAAATACACATTAATATATTTATCGTTATGTCACATGGTTTAACTAAATGAAATTCTTAATATTTTATTTCCCTTAATATCTGATGTGGTCGAACTGACCACATTCGAACTATCCCGAAAACCCGACCCGGAATTAAAGGCCAATCGGCGCGAACAGAATAAAGAAGTAATAGAGAACGTGTGAGCGAACAAGGATGTTCGCACACTGAGCGAACTGATCAGATTTACAGGCAAGAATGTCGAACTGTGAGATGAAATGTCGAGCTAAGTCCAGACGAACTAATTCAAATTTGAGATAACTCCCACGATCGCGAGAATCTCGCCATTTTCCAAGTTTTTAGGAGAAATCCTAACTGCCACATCTCTTTCCCAAGAAATCACGTCTCTTTCAGGGAGTATATATATATCCTCTATCTTTTTATTGGCACACACAATCACAATTATTTTCACATTAAGCATTAAGCAAAAGTTGAGAGCAATATTTTTCTGAGATTACTGACTTGAGCGTCGGAGTCCCTTCACCGGGAAAAACCCCCGGTGTTCTTTGTTTTGCAGGTCTCTTTGATCGGATAATTCCAATCAACGCCGGAGAATTCCAATTGGCGTCGGAAAAGTAAAGGATTAAGGTTACGACAAATCAATTGGCGCCGTTTGTGGGAACCTATTTTCGTAACTTTGAGCATTTAAGACGTAGAGAAATTGCGAAGATGGTGAATACCAGAGGATCCCGAAGGAGGTTAGACAAAGGAGCACCATCCGTGCGACAAAACGAAGACCAGAACTCTGCACCAGCTAATCCTCCCGGCACTGTCACGTTGACGCCGGAGGAACTCTCAGCCTTGATAGAGGCAGCTGTTCAAAAAGCTTTGGGCAAGCAGAAGGTTGATTCACAACAGGATAATACTGACATGCCTGTTGGAAGGGAACAAGAGGGCGACAGATCTCGGATGGACGAACAAGAAAGCCAATCTGGTTATCCTCGAGGCCAGAAACGAGGGCATGACGAACTGTCTGAGAAAGTGGATGATTTACGAAAGGAGCTGCGAGAAGTCCAGCGGACTGTTCGACGGATTCCTCGGAATTCCCGAGGGAATCCTTTTTCTGAGGAGGTGATGGAAGATGAGTTGCCAGCCTCCTTTCGGCCGATGAATTTTGAGTATGATAGTACTACAGACCCGTGGGACCATCTATGTAGATTCGACAATACTGCTCTACTACATCGATATTCAGATGATATCAAGTGTAGGGTGTTCGCCACTACCCTTACCAAGGCTGCTCAGACATGGTTCAGCCAGCTGAATGATGGGACAATTCATAATTTCGAACAACTGTCGGAGTTGTTTTTGCATCAGTTCGCCAGTTCTAGAAGACAGAGGTGATCTACTCAGACATTGTTCGGCGTAAGACAAAAAGCGGATGAGGCCTTGCGGAATTATGTTAAAATATTTACAGATGCTACCTTAGAAGCTCCTGAGGCTTCGGACGATTTGGTTGTAAGCGCTTTCATCCAAGGGTTGAAAGAGGGGGATCTTCATACTTCGCTGGTTAAGAAGACTCCCAACAATTTTGACGAGCTGTTGCAAAGGTCTACCAAGTACATCAACTTGGAGGAAGCAGTTCGAATGAAGAAAGGAGAAAGCTCGAATCGCATGAGCAGGCCGCAACAGGAGCATGAGGCCGCGAGAAAGAGAGATGAGGGAGAACAGCGAACAAGATTATCCACCCCCTTTGAGAGAAAATAGGGCAGGGCGGAGGTACGAACAGTACACGCCCATGACTATGTCCCCTGGACAGGTATTGATGGAAATATGGAACCTGCCCCAGTTGAAGTGGCCGTCGACCTGGAGCCCTAATCCGAAGAAACCAGCTACCTTCGGCAACGGTAAATTGTGTCGATTTCATAACGAATATGGGCATGGAACTGACGAATGTTTGCATTTGCGAGATGAACTGGAAAAGCTAATCAGGGAGAACAAATTAGCTCGTTTTGTTCGTCAGAATCGATCGAACCGCGAGCGTCGGAATGATCGAAGAGAGCCAAGACAAGAAAGAAGGCAAGAGCAGCAGGAATTACCTCCACCTCCACCGCCCCCAGCGCGAGCTAGACCTGAACAAGAAGAAAGACCCATATTCACATGATCATGGGTGGGCCAACAGATGGAGATTCTAATAGAGCTCGCAAGGTGAGACTTAATTCGGTTAGGCAAGAACAGAATACGGTTCACTCTATTTTCGAAGAAGTGGCGATCGAGTTCGGAGTTCGTGACCGTGTTGCTATTCAGAGCCCTCAGTTCGATGCTATGGTGATCGTTACTGAGATAGGGGGTTTTAATGTTGAACGGGTGTTCGTAGATACTGGAAGTTCGGTGGACATCATGTTCATGGACTGTTTCAGAAAGATGAGATCAACAGTGGAGGTAAAACCTGTAGAAACTTCACTTTATGGTTCTGCAGGAGAGTCTGTAACGGTGTATGGCAAAATTCAATTGCCTATGGTCTTAGGAGACGGAGAATGGAGGCAGAACAAAACGATGACCTTTCTTATAGTGGATGCGCCCTCTCAATACAATGTGATCTTGGGCCGACCTTCCTTGAGTTCGTATGCTGCTGTTATCTCACCTGCCCATTTGATGATGAAGTTTCCTGTTGAGAATGAGGAAGGGCGAGTTGTTGGAGTAGGAGTTGTTCATGGCGACCAACAAACTGCTCGGCGTTGTTATGTCGCTGCGGTTCAACAATCCGAGTCACGCAAGCGCCATAGCGAACAGAGATGTGATATTGATCGCGGAAGAGACAAAAGTCTGAAAAAAGGTGATGACGCAAGTACTGTGGAGTTCGCAGAAGGCGAACTAATGAGTGTGGAATTGATCCCGGAGCTACCTGGACATTCGGTTCGTCTCGGAAGTCAATTGTCGGAACAAACCAGAGAAGAAATTGTGGCTGCTCTTAAGGATAATGTGGATTTGTTCGCTTGGAAACCGGAAGATATGAAAGGCATAAATCCAGAGGTAATTGTTCATAAGTTAAACATTAAACCGGATGTTCGTCGGGTCAGGCAGAAGCTAAGACATTTTGGGGAACAACAGAATAGAATTATCAAAGAAGAGATCGAGAAATTGCTCAAGATTGGGCACATTGAGAAGATCCAATATCCTCGATGGTTGGCCAATGTTGTGTTAGTCCCGAAGCCTGGAAACAAGTGGCGAATGTGTATCGACTTTCGGGATTTGAATAAAGCTTGCCCTAAAGATCATTATCCTCTTCCGCGGATCGATAAACTTGTGGATTCCACAGCCGGATGCGAACTGTTGAGCATGATGGATGCAACCCAAGGATACCACCAAATCATGTTGCATCCAGAAGATAAACCCAATGTAGCCTTTATTACATCATCAGGTACATATTGTTATACGGTTATGCCATTCGGACTAAAAAATGCAGGAGCTACTTACCAACGAATGGTGGACGAGGTGTTCAAACACCAATTGGGCCGCAACATGGAAGCATATGTCGATGATATGCTAGTAAAAAGCATACAGGCGAACACCCATGCGGAAGACTTGAGGGAAACGATGGCAACAATCCGAAAACATGGGATGCGATTGAATCCAGCCAAGTTTTCGTTCGGGGTGAAAGCCGGGAAGTTTTTGGGATACATGGTGACGAACAGAGGAATAGAGGTCAACCCCGGCAATGTCCGAGCTATACAAGAAATGACACCTCCTCGAACTGTCAAAGAGGTACAAACGCTAACTGGCCGCATCGTTGTTTTGAGTAGATTTATATCCAGATTGGCGGACAGGGGTTTGCCTTTCTTCAAAATTTTGAGAAAGAATGGTCGGTTTAGTTGGGATGCTGATTGTCAAAAGGCGTTTGAAGATTTGAAGGCATTTCTCCTCACACTGCCTTTATTGAAACAGCCTATTAAGGGAAGTGTGATGGTCGTTTACTTGGCAGTCGAAGAGGAATCGGTCAGTTCGGTTCTTGTTCGGGAGGAAGGAAGGGATCAGTTCCCAGTGTACTTCGTTAGTAAAGTTTTGTATGGAGCAGAAATTCGCTACACAGAGGTGGAGAAGGTTGCTTATGCCTTAGTCACCACGGCCAGAAGGCTGAGACCATATTTTTTGGGCTACGAGATCACAGTACGAACTAACCATCCGCTGAGTATAGTATTGGGAAAACCGGACGCATCAGGAAGACTAGTCAAGTGGGCAGTCGAACTGGGACAGTTCGATTTGAAGTATGAGCCGCGAACAGCTATAAAAGGTCAGGCATTGGCAGATTTGATTCAGGAAACAACCAGGCTACAAGATAAGAAAGAATGGGAGGTATTTGTAGATGGATCCTCGTCTCGCTAGGGCGCAGGAGCAGGGATATTATTGATCAGCCCCGAGAAAGATGAGTTAGAGTTCGCCATAAAATTTCAATTTAAGGCATCTAACAACGAAGCAGAGTATGAAGCTTTTTTGCAGGGTTTGAAAATAGCCGAACAGGCTGGAGCTCGAGATCTGATAGTCAAATCAGATTCGCAGTTGGTAACACAACAACTTCAGAATCAATGTGAAGTCAAGGAAGATCGTATGATTTCTTATGTACAGAAAATAAGAGAAATAGAAAAGCGGTTTGAGAAACTTCAGATCGAACAAATACCTCGAAGTGAGAATCAGAAAGCAGATTATCTGGCTAAGATTGGGAGTTCGCTGCAGGACTGTTCGAAGAGGAGTATTACAGTCATGGGAGTAGGAAAGGAAAATGAGGTGATGAATGTTGATTTGGCCGAACAAGACTGGAGAACTTCTTTCTTGAAGTTTTTAGGCGGAATCAGAGATGGATTGGCAAAAGACCTCGAGAAATTGGAGAAACAAGCTCGGTTCTACTACATGCTAGATGGGGTGTTGTATCGAAAAACTTTCCTATCAACAGATGCCAGATGTTTATCCCAAGAAGAGGGAATTAAGGTCTTAAAGGAAGCGCACGAAGGAGGATGTGCCGAACATGCGGGAGCTCGAGCATTGGCTCGAAAGGTCGCACGAGCTGGTTTCTACTGGCCTACGATGAAGAATGACGCTGAAGAGCTAGTTCGGAAATGCAATGCCTGTCAGAAACACGGTTGGAGAATTCACACTCCGGCAACAGATATGCTTACGGTATGTTCGCCCTGCCCTTTTGCTAGATGGGGAATTGATATAGTCGGTCCACTTGTTAAAACCAGGGGAAACAAGCAGTTCTTGGTGGTGGCCATGGATTACTTTACTAAATGGGTGGAAGCCGAACCCTTGGTCAAGATCGCCGAACCCGATATGATCCATTTCATATGGAAAAGTATTTGTTGCAGATTCGGCTTACCCAGGATTTTAGTGTCAGATAATGGAGCCCAATTCAGAGGCAAAAAGATTACAGGATGGTGTAAAGAGATGAAAATTTTACAAGTGTTTACTCCGGTGGCTCATCCTCAAGCAAATGGACAAGTCGAAGTGGTTAACCGAATCATTCTAGATGGGATCAAGAAACGGCTTGAATTCGAGAAATCGAACTGGGTGGACGAACTGCCATCAGTTCTGTGGGCATATCGAACTTCACCCAGGTCGACTACGGGAGAAACTCCTTTCAGTTTGGCATTTGGCATGGAAGCAGTGGTCCCAGCTGAAATTCAGGGAGAAGCTCTATGAATCACTAACTTCGATCCGCAGCAAAATGAAGAATTAATCCGAACAGATTTGTTATTTCTGGAAGAAATCAGAGACGAAGCTAGAGTTCGCCATGAATTATACAAAAGACGTATTCAGGCGGCCTTCAACAGAAGGGTTCGAAAGAGAGAATTTCAAGTAGAGGATTTGGTTTTAAGGCAATCTGATGCCTTGTTGGAGATCGGGAAGTTAGATGCTATTTGGGAAGGACCGTATACTGTTACAAAAGTTTTGCCAGGAGGATCTTACGAGCTGGCCGACGAACGAGGAAAGGAACTGCCTAGACCTTGGCACATCAACCACTTGAAGAAATTTTACACTTGAAGTATCGAGTTCCAGTATGTTGCCTTTTTACTTTTTCAAATTATTGTTGCTTTTATGAATAAGAGATATTTTCATACTCCGTGGATGTAGGTCGATTTGACCGAACCACGTTAAATCCTTGAGTCTTTTTAGTTCGATTTACATATCTGTTACAAATCACATTGTGGAGCGAACTCGAAGTTCCCTCGGAACTAATTGACTAAGCGTACTAGAGAAGTTCCTTCGGAACTCAATGATAAGCGAATTACAGCAGTTCCCTCGGAACTCAACGATGAAGCACGAAGAAGTTCCCTCGGAACTCAACGATGAAGCACGAAGAAGTTCTCTCGGAACTCAACGATTAAGCACGAAAAGTTCCCTCGGAACTCAATAATTAAGCACGACAAAGTTCCCTTGGAACTCATTGATTAAGCGAACTCATTGATCAAGCATACTGAAGAAGTTCCTTCGGAACTTACTGATTAAGCACACTAAAGTTCCCTCGGAACTCACAAATCGAGCATACTGAAGAAGTTCCCTCGGAACTTATTGATTAAGCGTGTTATGAAAGTTCCCTTGGAACTCGTCAAAAAAGTTCGAACTCGAAGTTTGATGCAAATTGAAGAAGTTTCATTGAACTTCATGATTAGACGAAGTGAAGCGAAAAAGTTCTATCGAACTTAATGATTGATGCAAATCAAAGAAGTTCTATCGAATTTAATGATTAAGCGAAGTGAAGGGAACTCTTTCAAGATTCGCTAAGTAAGTATTTGATTCATTACTTAGTAGATATTCATTTGAATGTTAGTAATTGAATAAAGTAAGAAAACATTGAGATTGGCGAACTATATTCGATTAAAAACAGATGATTCATTACAAAACGATTACAAAACTTTAAAGAAAAAAATACAAGTGGAGATTAATTGCGATCGGGAGAGGGTTCGGGAGTAAGTCGGAGCGCGGCTGGCTGAAGAGGTTCGAACATATCCTCCGGCAGATCCGGAGTTGGGCTTCGAGAGGGTTCGGCAGGAGCGCGAAGAGATGAACTTGGACCCGGATTATCGAGCTGGTTGTCCGGAAGGACTTCCTTTATTGCCTCTTCCAGACAGCCCGACCACCACTTGGCGTTGATGTCGCCATTTGGATCTCCACGCCAACCCGGCGGAATGGAGTGAGTCCGCATCACCTCTTGGCCTAGTTCGTTCACATCGAACCGAACTGCCTCTCCAACTCGCTCCTGGCAAAGCCGTACTCCCTCTTTGAAGTAGGTTACGGCCATGGGAGCTGCCTTCGATAAGAAGAGGAGGGAGTCCCAAAGACGAGCTACGAGCCTCTCTCGGAAAGACTCCGATATTAGCTTCATCTCAGGGCTCCGAGCGAACTAGTAAAAGCCATTTTGATACATGACTTCACCGAATTCAGCTCGGGAGCTCTCTGCCTCTTTGAGCTTCTCTTGCAAGCTTCGAATCTCAGCTCGCGCATTCGAGAGAGCAGTTTGCTGCTCCACGGCGAACTGCTCCTTAGCCAATAACAGCTCTTCCTTTTTGGCCACTTCGGAGCGAGCAACCGCTAGCTCTATCTCTCTCTCTTTTAGCCGAGCGGATAGATTCTCAGCTTTGCTGGCGTGTTTGCTCAGATCACTCTCCAAGGTCTTCTTCTCTTGGAGAGTGTTCCTTAGCCGATCTCGGCGATGAAAAGCTTTCTTGCCCATGTCCTCGAAGTACTTAGCCAAGCTGGACAGCCGAGAGACGTTCGCCGTGAACTCTTTCATCTCACGATCTCCCTCCCCTTCCGAAGCTCCCTTGACCGGCACGATCGCGCCCTCCTGGTCGGGCTCCACCTCAGTTCGCACCGCCTCGGTCGAAGTTCCCTCTTCAGTTCGCTGTTTTTTAGAGGGTGCCTTCTTCTGCGAACTGGAGGGTGCTTTCTTCTTCCGCCGAAGGGGAAGCTCTTCAGTCACTTCAGCATGAGCTGCGGACGGTGAAGCAGAGGTGCGAACAGTGGTATCCTCTGCCAAGTCCAGGCTAACCCGCGGCGCTAGTTCTTTCAAACGCCGCTCCTCCTTTTCACGGAAGGCCGCCGCTTGTCGGCTGTTCACTGCATCGTCCGCGGGCGAAAAGGCAGGTCTTTGGGACTCCGAAACGCCGGCATCGAGGATGAAGAAGTTGTTCATTTCTCTATCTGCAACATAAAACATGAACAGTTAGTATGACCCAGTTCGATACGTTTGAAAAAAAAAAAGACAGGAAGAAAGAGGAAATTTTTAAGCAACCTAAATCGAACTGGCGGGAAACTGGCGTATTCGGGTAAAACCCCCAAAAAGCCAACAATGGTTCGCATGAACTCATGCGAACTATGTCGAACATCCCACTCCGAAATAGCCTGGCCAAAGAAGCAAGTTCGAAGTCCCTCGTAGGAGCGGGCTCGTTGTGGTTCGGACTCTCAACCCAAGCGCGAGTTCGGAAGGTATTATTATTAGGAGCACGAACAAAAAAATAGTATTTTTCCCAGGAGCTGATTTTTTCATCTCCTGGGGATAAAAATAGAGCCCGTTTTTGTCCGCTTCTAGGGCTCAGATAGAAGCGGAAAGGGTTGGTGCGTTTAAGAACGAAGCACGAACGAAACTGTTCGGCAGTCGGTTCGACCCCAATCCACTTGCACACCATATAGAAAGCTACGATGTAGCTTATGGAGTTCGGGTGCAATTGGTTGGGGCACACCCCAAAGGCCGAACCGACCTCGAGAAGAAAGGGGTGGATAGGAGGAATTAAACCTACGCTCACGTGTCTCAAGAACCACGTGTAGCACCCGGGGGGAGCCCGATGAGGTCGATCATCAGGGCCGGGAATGACTATAGAATAGCCCACCGCTGTTATGAGCGAACTTAGAAGGATAGTATGTGTTGGGGTGGCTTTGGTGGCAGAGAAAACGTTTTGAACAGTTTTCTTGCGAGATCGTTTAGGAGGGGAAGAGGAAGAAAGGATTTGACGACCAGAAGAAGAAGCCGTCAGGACTGGCGAATCCGAGGCAGTTCGCAAGGGAAATCCCTCAAAACCTTCCTCAGATTCGCTTTCCTCCCTCAGGTGGATCAAGAAAGGGGAAGAAGTCATTTTGAAGAATATGAAACGAGAAAGAAGGGAGAGTACCTGGGTTTTGTTTTTGTGAAACTTGAAAAATCTCAAAGGAGGAGGATTCTTGCTTAAGAAAAGAAGAGTGAGTTGTTGCAGAAGAGGTTTTGTGAAAATGAAGAGGGGGTATATATAGGGGGAGAAAGGCGAAAGGTCGCAAGATCTCAACCGTTGGATGCAGTTCGATCCAACGGTGAAGGTGAAAAGTCGTAGATCCAGCCGTTGGATGCAGTTCGATCCAACGGTGGATACGAAAGGACGCGTCGAAGGAAGGGTCTTGATCTCAGCCGTTGAGTACAGTTCGATCCAACGGCGAAGACAAGTTAGATCTTAGCCGTTGAATGCAGTTCGATCCAACGGCGGAAACGAAGTGGCGCCTAGGGATTAACATAAACTGACAAGTCAGATCTTAGCCGTCGGATGTAGTTCGATCGAACGGCAAAGACGAAAGGGCACCTCGGGATGGAGGAAAACGTCGCAGGCGGATGATTGATGGGACGCGATGCTTCTCGAAGAAGCTTCATAGTTGGCAACAGCGCGAACTGTGTTAGTGCGCGGACACACGCACTCCGAAAGGGGAGGAGTACTGATGTGGTCGAACTGACCACATTCGAACTATCCCGAAAACCCGACCCGGAATTAAAGGCCAATCGGCGCGAACAGAATAAAGAAGTAATAGAGAACGTGTGAGCGAACAAGGATGTTCGCACACTGAGCGAACTGATCAGATTTACAGGCAAGAATGTCGAACTGTGAGATGAAATGTCGAGCTAAGTCCAGACGAACTAATTCAAATTTGAGATAATTCCCACGATCGCGAGAATCTCGCCATTTTCCAAGTTTTTAGGAGAAATCCTAACTGCCACATCTCTTTCCCAAGAAATCACGTCTCTTTCAGGGAGTATATATATATATCCTCTATCTTTTTATTGGCACACACAATCACAATTATTTTCACATTAAGCATTAAGCAAAAGTTGAGAGCAATATTTTTCTGAGATTACTGACTTGAGCGTCGGAGTTCCTTCACCGGGAAAAACCCCCGGTGTTCTTTGTTTTGCAGGTCTCATTGATCGGAGAATTCCAATCAACGCCGGAGAATTCCAATTGGCGTCGGAAAAGTAAAGGATTAAGGTTACGACAAATCAATATCTATATCAATATTATATATATAGATAATGTAATAACCAAATGATTCATAATTTTCCGTCAAAAGTCAAATATTTCAAATTTTCATTTTTTATTTTCAAATTTAAAAATATTTGACCATATTTTATTCCATAAACTATTCATTATAATATTTAATTTAGAAATTGATGCTTTGCTTTTTCAAAATTGTGTAAGACTATCTCCAATCATTTTACTCAAATCCAAACTCATATCTTGATTTTGCTACCAAATTTGCCACTATCTCCAACCCTTTAAACTCAAATTGGAATATTCTCTTACAATATTCTTAATTTTTATTTTTCAAATTTTATTTAATATCAAATATTTATTTATTTTAGTTCATAAAAAAATTAACTTAATTGGTTTCAATTATAAAAAAATATCTATGAACTATAAATCTTATTAAAAATACCAAAATTATATTATAAAATTCATCACAAATACTGATAACTTCGTTATTTGATGCATTTTGGGGCTTAATTTCATATCATTTTGTGTTGAAAAGAATGCAATAGTGAGATTTTATTTAGATTTCATTATCTTTTTAAGATTTCACGTTTTTGCTTGATTTGAAAGGAATTTGATAGGTTTTAGCACAAAACTAGTAATTTACCCGTGCGATGCACAATTTGTCATATATGATCTATTAGTTTTGAACTTTCTAATAATATAATGTGATAATATTATATTAACCTAAAATTATATATTAATAAGAATTTAGACATATTATCTTTAATTTGTTATATCTTAAATAATATTACAATTTTGAAATGCAAACTATAATACATAAATGTATGTTTATGTTAAACAATGAATTATAAAATATATATTTGAAATATGAGGTTGTTAAATAAACATCAATTTTATACAACCACTAATACTATAAATTAAAATTAATTAAATTAAATTTGGTATTAATAACCATTTATCGTGTTATGGATGTTAAACGAAAATTTATACTTAAAAGATATGTTACCTCCTAAAGATATATATGTTATGCATGTTGTAGTTAATATAAATATAATTACTATAATTAAATATATAGTTTTATTCTTTGATTTATCTTTACTAACAATTAATTAATATATTGTTTTATTATTTGATTTATACTTACTAACTAAGGTGTTAGTAAATATTTCCTTTGTGTTCACAATTATAGATTTCTTTGAAATTTTTGGTCTAATTAATGCATACAACTTAATTATTTCAAGTTAAATTAAGAAAAGATATATGTCTTTCAAATAACTAAAATATCTTGATATATATTTAAATAAGGAAGGTAATTGAATATTCAACTCACTTGTATTGACAAATAGATCAAATAATTATACCAAAATGTTTTTCATTGTTATTAATTTCTCAAAAATTCTAAAACTAATAATTTTAAAATTATTCTTTAAATTCTCTAATGTATAGTTTAATTGGTCATTTGTTTTTGCATTTGTAACTTTGTTAAATATAATTATACACCACAATTTAAATATCAAATTTATATTTTTCATAGATTGAAACAAAATTTAAAATGGAAAAGTTATTAAATTTAAAAATTATGATTTATATAGAATAGGTAATAATGACAAAATAAACCTACATAATCCCATCTATAGGTCATGACCCAACCTAAAGGGCCCCACAATCCTAAAAAATATAAAAGAATTCCTTTTGATTTTTTTAAATTCTTGTAACTACTTTATTTCTATTTATAGTATGTCAAAATGGGAGTGAAAATTAGTTATTGCTATTTTTATAGAAGGTCTTCTTTTTATATATATATAGATGAAAGTCCAATGGAATTTTACGCCAAGTTGGAGTCGAGATAGGGAGTCGATAAAGCGCAGTTATGGAGGAAAAATCATATCTCGAGCTCTAGAAGTCCAAATTCAATGTTTCTTGTCTTGTTAGAAAGCTAAGAGGGAGTTCTACAACTTTCATGTTGGAAGGTTTCATCAATTCTGCCCTCAAGAGAGCAGAATAATACAAGAAGTTGAAAGTCGTGCAAGAATGTCATGATTTTCGTCTTGACAGGGCTTGAGTAAATTGGGTATAACTTGGTGTACAAAACTGATATTGGGCTGAAATTAGTGGCATCAGATAGCTAACTTGAAGGGCTACAACTTTTATGAAGAAGTCGAAGCCCAATTATGAGCTTAAGAGGGCCGAATCGAGGCTGAAAGCTGGAAGTCTGGGCCACCCGGGTCACTTGGCCGGGTTGGTGGTTTAGTTGCGGATTTTTGGGCCTATTTGGACTCCTATTTGGATACAACTTGCTCCAAGTCCGATTTTTACCTACTTAGATACAAATTAGGATTTGGGAAGATATGAGAAAATATAAAAGGTCCATACACATCCAAAAAAGGAGCATTCATCCACATCTTGAGAGCAAGGAAAAAAGCAAGGAATTGAAGATTCAAGAGTCAAGAGGAGCAACCAACAATCACAAATTCAATAAGCGTTTCTTTGATTTTATTTCTAGTTTTGATCATGTCGTTTTGTAATTTATTTTGCTTTACGAACATGATTTTTGGCTAGGGGTCTCGTGATCTTAGGACACGAGAGTAGTTCTATGGATTTCTTGTTGAATATTTAGTTTTAATCTTTCCTCTAATCCATGATATTTTATTCATGCTTCCTTGTGCTTATTCCGTGTATGAGTTCTGGCCAAATTTATGCATGCTCTAATTAATTGGATTGAGATCGAGAGATGATATCTGATTATAGATTTTGGAATGCATGCCCACCCGCCCCCACGCGCGTCTGCAGCTATGCTGGTGTGCGCTCGCGCACACCAGATTCCATTCAGTGATAGGTATTATACACATACTCTTAAGGTATTACGTGTATACTCTTAAGGTATTACGTGTATACTCTTAAGGTATGACACATTTTTAAGGTATGACACATTTATCTTTAAGGTATTGAGTTTAAAACATAAGGTATTACATATGCACCTTTGAGGTATTACATATTTGAGTATAAGGTATTGCATACTCACCTTTAAGGTATTACTGCTTTTGAGTATAAGGTATTACATATTCAGCTTCAAGGTATTACTGTTTAAACTTTAAGGTATTACTGCTTATAGTTTAAGGTATTACATATTTATCCTTAAAGTATTACATAAAATATGTTTCAGGTATTACATAAAATATGTTTCAGGTATTACATAAATATGTTTAAGGTATTACATTTTTATCTATATGGTATTACACATTCATACTCACATTTAAGGTATTTGATAATCACTTTTCAGGTATTACATAATTCTCTTTCGGGTATTACATAAATACTTTTAAGGTATTACATGTATGCTTCTGTGGTATTACATAATATATCTCGATTTTCATTATCTTTCTCTTCGAAATATTTCTGCAAATCATCTAGTGGTATGTTGGATGCAAGATCTATAGTCACAATTGGTAATTCTTCTATGTATCTCCCCATCACGAAGGTTGAAGAATAATAAGAAACTAAAGGTGGAGAGATAGAAGAAGATGAAGAAGCAGCAATGAAGATGGACGAAGATGAAGAAGCAACAATGAAGATGGAAGAAGATGAAGAAGAAGCAGCAATGGAAAATCAGCCCACACACCAACATAGAAATTGATAAACCCATTTTGCACCACTGTATGAGACTCAAAGTAGCCCGATTTTACAGCCATGGTGATTGAAGCACGCTGATTTGGAGGGGGAGACATAGAGAGGGAAAAAAAAAGATGATAGATGGAGAAGAACGTTTGTATTGAAAAAGCAATAGGGCTACAGAAAAAAAAAAATGTAATGGAGAAGGACATGCAGAATAGAAAGAAGAAGAGAAGAAGAAGAAGAAGAAAGAAGAAAGGAAGAAGAGAGAGAGAAGAAGAAAGAGGCGCTGGAAGAAGAAGAAAAAAAAAAGGAAGAGAGAAAGAAGATGAAAAATTAGGGTTTGATTATATATAGTGTATTCGGGTCGGGTTGGGGCACGGATCTTAGATCCGTGCCCCGGGGGCACCCAAGTCCTACTTTGCATTTATTTGTTTCTAGACATAGGTTAATTAGATTAAATTCAATCAATTCGGTTACTTAGATAAAATTGGGTAAATTAATTAGGTAGTTAACATTATTCTAATTCACTAGTCTCTGTGGGATCGACCTTGCTCGCCCTATCTATAGTTGACACCGTACACTTGCGGTATAGGCTAGAAATAGACCATCGATCAAATACATATTAATATACTAAAGAAAATAATCTAGTCATACAACACAATGTAAATAAATAACATAATGACACAAATTATAACTAACATTCCAAATTAGACCATTTTTGGTTACACGTAGAAGTCAAATACAATTCTACTTTGCCTAACAATATCACTGAAGCCAAAAAGGAGAAGAATCATCTCGTGTTATGGAATCCCTAGAAGAAGGAAATAAAATGTTTCAAGATTTAATGGCTGAATCAAACGCATGTCAATAACGAATTTTAGATTTCTATTAATTATAATTCATGTTTATATTTATTAAATTATATAATCTACAATATAATGCAATACTTATAGATATATAAATTATATAATGTATCAAATACCAAATATCAAGTATATAAAATCAATACATAAAATATAATAACTCAAAATGTGGAATTAAATAAATAAAATAAATGAAAAAGAAAAACAGAAATAATTGTAAATGAATAAAATAAATGAAAAAGAAAAGAAAAAAATTTGAGTTTGTGAAAATTTGCCTCTTACAATTCACAAACTCAAATTTGAGTTCAATTTTGAAGCCCCATTGAAGCTCCCATTTCCATAAAATTGAGTTTGAGTGTGGGGTTGAGTAACCCCGTGGAGATGCTCTTAGACAATCAGCAATCTTTGAAAACATCATTTTTACGTGAATATTAAATTTAAATCTAAATCATACTTGTTAAAAATAATTATTGATTTTAATAAATTTGTAGAGACATGCAATCACACACGGGTAATAATTGAGATTGAAATATTATCGAAAACGTTATTTTATTTTTTTACATAAAAGTTAACATTTTTCACATCAACTCAATATTTAAAATTTATAATAATAAATTTGTTGAAGTCTCCAATAAAATTTATAATTTTTTATTAAATATTTTAATATTAAAATATATAAGTAGTAAAATTTATATGTCATGTATGGAACGACACTTATGTGATATATACTTCCTCCGTCCCAATCCAACTTGCCTATTTGCCATTTTCGTTTGTCCCAGTCGAACTTGTCAACCCCAAATGGCAAAAAATAACATTTTTTTAATCAAAAAGTATAAAAAATATTTTTTTAATAAAAAAATATCCTAAAACAACATGTTAATTATATTATTTTAGGTTCTATGCCCGATCGATCCAAGTATGTGACCAAGGAGGTCGAGTAGGAGAAAAAGTGAATGGAACCTTTATTTGGCCGAATACACGCAAAAACGCTGACGTCATAAACGCGACTCTTTATTCCTTAGCTGTGGGCCCCAATATTCACCTCCACGTTACATATACATACAAATATTGTACGTATCTCCACCCTCCTTATTCTTTTGCGCACAAATACTCTCTCCTCTCTCTCTCTCTCAATTCTCAAAATCCAAACCCAGTTTCCCTACTCTAGACACCAGATCTCGTCCAATCAATTGCACCTGAATCGTAGATCGAATTCTCCATTCCAAGGTACATCACATCAATCTCATCTGTTCAGATTTCGAGCAACTTGTGTAGTGCTGAATTGGATCAGTTGGATTGCAGCTCTGGATTTCTGGATTTATTTGCTTCATTTGTGTACTGTGCGCGAATTTAGTGTTTAGTAGGTTTGTAGCTGATATCACGTTCCGAATCCTTGTTATCAGCGTCAGTCTATCTTCAACGAATTTTCTTTGTCATCACTGTCCTTTCCTTTAGGAACCATATTGGATTCGGATCAATAATTGAAAGTCATATTGTATGTATGTGTGTGTGTATATCTTTCTCCGTTACCAGTTATTGTGGAATGGAAGATTAAGTTTTGATGCTCGAATCTACTTGGGGTATGTTTAGCTTATGTATGTGTGGATCCATAAATGAAGTTTTCTTAATGTGCTCTGTTTAGATCTGCGGATTAACTATTGTAAATGTCGTATCGGTACGTGTGTCTAATATGCCGGCTTTCCATGTTGGCCTGGTGATTTCTTTAATAAATGGGGTTTTACTACTTCGGGTCATGGCCCGTGCTGGCTGCTATAGATGTGTTTAGGTGTATTGGTTTGATTAGCATTTTAGTACTTAGCATTTGGGGTCATCTTTATGGTATGGTAGGATTGATGATGGCCACTGGTGTACATCATGAATTTGATCTGTCAAAAGTGGGTTGGTGGTGGTGCGGTACGAACCTAAGAATCTCCTGCTTGGTGTGATTTTGTCATCATGTGGAATGATATATTAATGCTTAAGCTATTAGAGAGGTGTTAAGATAGGATATTTAACCCGCAAACTTAAACTGGAAGGAAGTGAGAATCACGCTAAACTACTAAACACGCTTAACTATGTGGAAAGATATTACTCAACCTGGACAGATTTATTTAGAGAAGTAACATTTAGTCACAATTAACTATCTTCCATGAAATCCTTCATGTCTATCACCAGGCAGATCGTGTGCCTTAGTTGAATCCAGCTCCTTGTCAGATTTTCACACCTCTTGAGTCTCGACTCTTGTGTTAGTTTGAGAACATTATTCTATATTCACATGGATCTCCTATAATTGATGTGGTCAATTCTCTGACAAACTGTTAATGTGGGGAGCTCAGTGCATATTGAATGTGAATGCTGGTAGTTGGTGGGTAATCCCTGGTGATATTTTTACCATTAACTTATAACTGAACCATCAACTATGTGAACATGTTACATTGGTTAGTAATAAGGACCCATTGTCTCTTTCTAGAAATCATTGATCAGTCACATAGGAAAACTTCCAATTAAATGTGTTTTCTGTTCTTGTCATTTTGATGTGATCCTGATACATTTCTTATTCTGTTGTCTGCTTATATGGTGGCACTACTTTCATTGAAAGCTTTATTAACATTTGCTACCACTGGAGAATCTATTATGTCTAGTGTGATGTAAAGTAGACACTCTTGCAGTCTTGTATTTACAATTATATCTTTGGTTCTGTAATCTGAATGGCTAGGTTTCTAGGGCGCCCTTGGTAAGGTTAACGATCATAGAGAGCTGCTTCCGGTTCCTGCTTAGATAGTTCTGGAACAACCAAAACGATCAAGACTCATCCAATCATATTCTTAAAATTTCAAACTGTATCTGAGAACACCACTTTGATTATATCTCAGACCTAATTTTGGGAATAGCTCCAGATGTAACAGTAGAAGGTGTAATTCTTTCAAGTGAATTCTCATTTTCTTTTGTATAAATGCTTGTATGGAATTTACTTCATTTTCAGTGGGCTGATAGAGTAGAATGTTCATGAGAAAATAGTATAATGATACTTGCGTATTAGGAAGTGATTCTTATCATTAAATGCCTGTTCAAATGTTTGTGATTTACTGTGTATAGAATAAAATTTTAATTATGCCATTTTGATGGTTGTACTACCTTTACAGGGCTCATTTTTTTTTAAAAAATCACCACCAACCATGTGGAGATTCAAACCCTTCACACATAAGGAACAAACTGGGCTTGAAGGCCGCGTCATCGATATTGGTAATATCAAAGTGCAGGTTCGAAATGTCATTGCGGAGGGTGGATTTTCTTGTGTTTACTTAGCTCGAGATGCACTACATGGCTCCAAGCAGTATGCATTAAAGCACATCATATGTAATGATGAAGAGTCACAAGAGCTAGTGATGAAGGAGATTTCAGTTATGAAAACGCTCAAAGGCCATCCTAATGTTGTTACTCTTCATGCCCATGCTTTCTTTGATATGGGTCGTACAAAAGAAGCTCTTCTTCTCATGGAATATTGTGAGAAGTCCCTGGTTAATGTGCTGGAGAGCAGAGGAGCAGCAGGGTTCTTTGATGAGAAACAGGTCCTAACAATATTCAGGGATGTGTGTAGTGCTGTCTTTGCAATGCACTGCCAGATTCCACCTATTGCTCACCGGTAATTGCTTTGATGTGTCACTTTCTTATATTCGACAAACTATTCACGCATTTAACTAGTTATCACCTTCATACTTTCTTTATAGTTGAATGTTATGTTCCTTTTTTCTTCTGGCACATTTTTCTTCTGAGGATTGGAGCCCAAAGTCGCAATATGGAACAAACTATAAGATAGATAGCTATTTGTATGTTTGCATATGAATTATATCATAGATATTGTCATTATTGAAAGATGTATTATTATGATTAGTAGAGCTCTGGGGAAACTATTACTATGAAAATTTATGCTGGTGGTGTGTGTTTATTCTTTTGGTTCACTGATATAGATAAGTGTTCTTTGTTTCTTCACTGCCTAAGATTCATAAATATTTCTTTCATTTTGACTTGCTTGTTTCTGAGTTGTTTCACATAAAGGTTAGAAGGTTGAATCTTTTGCTTGGGCCTGAACTCTTGTGGAAACTTTGTAATACATACATACATACATACATAATTACATACATAATTACATATATATATATATCTATTATCTATATAAAAGTATGAATGTTTCTTACAAAATATGAATTGCCTAATATATCCTTATTAAAGATTATATTTAAGGTTATAATAGTAATGTAGGATTTTTATATTTAAATAATTTTACATTAGATTCTAAACAAAATTATATAAAATTCTATTATGAGTAGGACTCTATTATATTAGGACTTTAATTTAATATTTAAGATCTTAATATTAATTTAATATTTTGATTTAAAGAATTCATCCTCCACGTGCGTGGCACGTGCTCTATACTCGTGTGTGTATATATATAATATTTTTGAAAAGAAACAGAGTGAAAATTTTGTGATATTGTAAAAGATTCTTCTTTTGACTTGTTTTCTTATCATTCTGAGTTGCATGACAGAGATTTGAAAGCTGAGAATCTTTTGCTTGGGCCTGATGGCTTGTGGAAGTTATGTGATTTTGGTAGTATTTCTACCAACCATAAATGCTTTGAGAAACCTGAAGAAATGGGAATCGAGGAAGACAATATTAGGAAACACACAACCCCTGCATACAGAGCCCCTGAGGTATACAGAGGACTTCCTATCAACAACTTATTGTTATACTACTTTATGGTATAATTGTTGATTCTTCTCTCTCATTGCATGGCTTAGATGTGGGATCTATTTCGAAGAGAACTTATAAATGAGAAGGTGGATATATGGGTAAGTAGAATAGTTCCTAATTATGTGTATTAGACCAGCAGGATCAGTCAGTTGGTATCTTGTCAAGCAAGTGTTTGATACTGTGCTCTGTTGCTTGCAGGCACTTGGGTGTCTCCTTTTCCGCATATGTTACTTGAAGTCAGCATTTGACGGTGAATCAAAGCTCCAAATTTTAAATGGGAACTATCGCATTCCGGATTTACCCAAGTACAATACATTGCTGACAGACCTTATCAGAGATATGCTTCAATCTTCCCCCAGCGATAGACCAGATATCACGCAGGCAAGCATTTTGCTTGATTGGCCATTCATCCCCATGAACTTAGGTTAGTTGTAGAGTTTTGCACCCATGGCAGCCATGAGGGCTAAAGTTGCATGAATGTGAAATGATTTCTTTTATCTGGCTCCTTTTGTTGCAGGTCTGGTTTCGTGTTAATGATCTCTTACCAGAGGGGCTGCAGAAATCATTACCTGATAGACCTCCAGAAATGCTACAACATGGCACTGATGTGCTTGCAGGTGAGGATTTTGAAATTAGTGTTCTGA
This sequence comes from Scutellaria baicalensis, assembly GCA_005771605.1. NCBI lineage: Eukaryota > Viridiplantae > Streptophyta > Magnoliopsida > Lamiales > Lamiaceae > Scutellaria > Scutellaria baicalensis. The sequence continues at coordinate 7,946,772 of CM016721.1, read as the reverse complement.
AATGTTGTAAAATAAGCTTTCTGATGGTACTGCTTACCAAAGTGCTGGTTGATTATATAATGTACATCTACCAAAGAATCATATATTGGAACGTTGAATTCTTTCAATATCTATGCCGTTCATTGCGTTTGGCGGGCTCTTCTGATTATTTTCCTATCTTCAGGCATGCCAAAGCCTGCAAACAAATCTAGCCCAATGCCTCGTAGAAGTCCTCCTCCTCCCCCCTCATCTGAATCATCCCGAAAAGTGTCACCGGCCTCAAATAATTCAAGAACAAGCGAAAGCAGTAGTCCTTTGGGTGCTTTCTGGACCACTCAGCATGCAAAAGATTCAGAAGGCACGGATGATAAGACCAGGCCAAAGTATGATGAAGACTCAACTGTCAGCAAAGCACCGATAAATCTGTTTGCAGATGGTTTCAACCATAATGCAGAAAGACCAAAACAAACCAAAGCAGAGGTCACACCAACATTTCCGAATGATGCATTTAATGCTTTTGTCGCTGAATTCAATGAACAAAGTCCTGGCAACAGCCTTCAGAAACCACAGAAGGAAGAGATGTTAGAGGCTGAGGTAGAAAAACTAAAGGAGCAGCTCGCGAATGTCAGTGCAGAGAAGGTAGAGATAACCTCCAAATTCGAAAAACTCTCCGCAATTTGTAGGTCACAACGACAGGAGATACAAGACCTTAAGCATGCACTTTCTGTGAAAACCCAATCACCCGTTGTGGATCCCACAAGAAACCTAGCTTCTCCTGGAAGCCAATCATCCACCGCTCCCCCGGTATTCTTTTTGTCGAAGTTAAATTATCTTCATGTTATACATATAGTAACTTACACTCGTTTGTTTGTTATTGTATCAGAATGAGAAAATAGAAGGAACGGTATGGGAACTTCAACAAGGTTTCTTTGACCGAGGGTCTCCAAGCCCAGATTCCAAACAGTGGCAGGCCTTTCCTGATGATCCGAAGCCAGCACCGACCACCCCACCGAACAACTTTCCTAAATCTGCTAGAACAAGAAACGGTCAGCAGAAAAACCCTGCTGCTGAACCGAATTCTGGCGCCAATAATTGGGGGTTCGGAACAGATAATTTTAAGGTGACTCCTAGTACTAGCTCTAAGTTAAATGTTCCTGTTGCTGATTTGAACAATGCCCAGCGCTTTGGTGAATCAAAGAACTCGGGAAATAAGTTGGACGCCCAGCCTGCCGGATGGGCAGGTTTCTAGAATTTTTACGAGTAAGATGATATAGACTATTAAAACGATGAGAGCGGGTTGTCTCCTTGGTTTTTCTCTGGTGTCGAATTTGTTGTGCATTATGTGATGCAATCAAAACAGAACTTAACATATACTCTTTTTCCTTGCCTTCAATTTCAACCTTGATTTCCCTGGCTTTTCATTTTGTTGCTACTTTATTGTGACTTATGAGGTTATACATACCTTTTTTCTTTCCAATTATTTGAAATGAAAAATCTAAATTCATGGATTTCAAACCCACCTTAAATGAGAGTGGCAACTTTAATCCATCATATTTATCCATTATGAATGAATTTGCCTTCACGAGCTATTATGGATTTTGAATCAATCTTCAAATCATTCAAGTCACAATCAAACTCACAATGGTTGAAATGGTCATATCCTTCCTTCCTATGTCTCTCTCGATGATGTATTTGCAGTCAACAAGGATGACAATTACATGGTCATTCAAAACACTAGGCAACTTCCTAGAAGATGATGTAAGATAGATTTTTCATATCTTAAGTACCTTAAAAATCACAAACACGGGCCTTGTACTTCAAGTGGTATCCAATCTTATGGTGTAGATTGTGATGACTCGAGTTCGAATTCGGAACACGTAAAATTTTCTAATATTTCCTATCCCTTTCCTTCCACCCCTCCCGAGCTTATATGAAAAGAAGAAAAATCAGACAATCTCAGACAGAACCTTCTATGACCATACTTGCACATGTCTTGACTCTTGAGACCTAACCCTCTCATAATTCAGACTGACTTCTTCAAAATATTTTCCATTCCCATATTGTTGCGCCATTCCTCCTTTGAATAGTAAAAAACCTTTTTACCTTTAAATATCAGCACATAGAAACTAAGATCAAGATTCATCTTCCTCATTATAGATATGTCCTTTCAACACACAAGACTTGATTCATTATTACTAGTACTTGTGTTTCCTCTTCTTGCAGCCATTCTTGCAGCTAGCCAACCTGCTTGTCGAATCCCCTTAGGCTCAGTTCTATCTGCAGATGGAAATAGCCCTCCATGGCTCTCTCCTTCCAGAGAGTTCGCCTTCGGATTTCGTTCCCTCCCACATCCTAGTTCTAACAATGAAGATCAGTACTTGTTAGCAATATGGTACGATCAAATACCAGAACAAACCATAGTTTGGTCAATGAATGCTCATCCAGTTCCTAAAGGATCAAGAATCCAGCTCACAGATGAAGGCCACCTTGTTCTTTCTCGTGACAGCAGGGAAATATGGAGGGCCGAGATAGGCAATCAGAGATCATCGTGTGCTGCCATGCTCGACTCAGGCAACTTCGTGCTGATAAACACAGATTCCGACTACTTATGGGAAAGCTTCAGCATTCCTACGGACACCATCTTGCCTGGCCAGAGCCTAGGCATGGGTGGCAACCTCACTTCCCGCCAATCTGAGACGAACTTCTCAGACGGAAGGTTCCAACTCCGGTTGCAACACGATGGAAACCTCGTACTGTACACAATCTTCTTGCCAACTGAAGTTGTCAATAGTGCTTACTGGGCCAGTGCCACTGTTAACTCTAGTTCCAACTCCTCGCTCGTCTTTGATGAGGCCGGTTATATATACATACGAGAAGGAAGCAAGAACAAGTACAACGTGACCAGGAAGAACTTGGGATCAGCTCGAGATTTCTATTACATGGCTAGGCTTGACCCTGATGGAGTTTTCAGGCACTATAACCACCTGAAAAGGAACTCTGTTGTTGAGGTTGGACGTTGCACCTCGTCTTGGTCCCCCGTCCAGACGACCCCTGAGGATATTTGCAGTGCAGTCTTTGGAGATTTAGGAAGTGGGGCATGTGGATACAATAGCTACTGTGTGAGCTCCAATGGAAAGCCTAGCTGCTTTTGTCCAGAAGGGTACTCTTTCTTGGATTCACTCAATACTTACAGAGGTTGCAGGCCCGACTTTCAGTGGCCTAGCTGCCAACAAGATGGATGGGAGTCGAACACTGAGCTCGTGGAGTTTAAGGAACTAAACAACACGGATTGGCCATTGACTGATTATGAGCTTCAGACAGGTGCAAATGTGGACAAGGATGCATGTAAAGAATTCTGCCTGCGTGATTGTTTCTGTGCAGCTGCTATCTACAATGGCAACAGATGTTGGAAGAAAAAGTTCCCTCTTTCTAATGGAAGACAAACGAAAGAAGTGAACAGGATCGCGCTGCTTAAGGTTCCACGGAGCAATGTGACGAAGAGTTCTAATAGTAATGTAAGAAAAGATCAGTCTAGACTAGTTATTGCCCTGTCAGCACTTCTTGGCAGCTCTGTGTTCTTAAACCTTCTTTTGTTGATAGCTATTGCCATTGCGACTTTCTTAGTCTACCACAAGAAGCTGATGTATCTGCAGTCGGGGCCAACAGTACTATACGGTGTAAGAATGTACTCTTACAAAGAACTCGAGGAGGCAAGTGGAGGCTTCAAGGAACATCTAGGCCGAGGATCATTTGGAACGGTCTATAAAGGTGTTCTTCCATCTGATCGAAGAAGATATGTGGCGATCAAGAGGCTGGACCGGGTGGAGAAAGAGGGCGAAAGGGAGTTCATTACTGAAGTGAATGCAATAGGACAGACTCATCACAAGAACCTAGTCACCCTGCTTGGTTTTTGTAATGAAGGGCAGCACCGTGTTTTAGTGTACGAGTACATGAGCAATGGCTCGTTAGCTAGCCATCTCTTTGGCCTAACGAGGCCTCGTTGGAACCAAAGGATGCAGATTGCGAATGGCATTGCTCGAGGGCTCACATACTTGCATGAAGAGTGTGGCACTCAGATAATACATTGTGATGTCAAGCCCCAAAACATACTCTTGGACGAGTTCTTGATGCCTAAAATCTCCGACTTTGGGATGGCTAAGCTTCTGTTGTCTGAACAGAGTCGTGCTGCACGGACTCACATTAGAGGGACGATAGGGTACTTTGCCCCGGAGTGGTTCAGGAAGGCTTCCATCTCTGTGAAAGTAGACGTTTATAGCTTTGGGGCGATGCTTCTGGAGATTATATGTTGTATGTCGAGTGTGAAGTTTGGGTTGGGAGATGAAGAGGAGGACTTCATTGATTGGGCTTATGAGTGTTATACTGAAAGGACACTAAACAAGTTGGTGGAAAATGATGAAGAAGCTAAGAATGACATGAAGAATGTGGAAAGACTAGTGATGGTGGCTATCTGGTGCATTCAAGAAGATCCGACTCTGAGACCCTCTATGAGAAGAGTTAGTCAGATGCTTGAAGGGGTTGCCCATGTTTCTATACCTCCTCGTCCTTTAGCTTACAACTCCTCTTCAACTCGATCCAACTCAACTTATAGTTAGTTGATGATCAAGGTAGTAGTGAAGTACTTACCACTTGTATTCTTTGGTTCAATGTTTTTTTTTTTTTCAATTTTAATACGATGCTATATATATATATATATATATATATATATATTTCAATTTCAATTCATGATTCTAGTTAATATTCAATTTCAATTTTAATATTCTAGTTAATACGATGCTTACCACTTGTATTCTAGCTTATATGTTTTTTTCAATTTCAATGGTTTGAAGAGACTCGACCACAACTGGCCGAAGGCTGTGAAGTAGCTTCGACCAGAAGTGGTCGAAAGACTGTGAAGAGACTCACTACAAGAAAAATGCAGAAAGACAACACAGTAAAGACAACGCTTTCTGTTGTCTTTCTGAAATTTACAACAGTTTTTACAAAAAGCGTTGTCTTTCTGTGTTGAATTGCGCTAAAAGACAACGCAAGTTCGCAGAAAGACAACGCTTGTTTGCAACGCTTTCGAGGGGCGTTGTCTTTCAGCGCATTTTTTGCTGTGATAGACAACGCTTTGTGCAACGCTTGTGAGGGGCGTTGTCTTTCAGCGCATTGTTTGCTCTGATAGACAACACTTTTTGCAACGCTTTCGAGGAGCGTTGTCTTTCAGCGCATTTTTTAAAGTATGTAAAAGTTGAAATTCCCAAATTGAATCCAAATGAAACCCTATCTCTCTCATCTCTCATGGCTCCGCCCCGTACTCCAGCCGCCGCCCGCCGCCCGCTGTCGTCCCCCCTCTCTCAATCGCCACCCACCACCGTCCCCTCTCTCTCAACCGCCACCCGCCACCGTAACTCTCTCAGCAGCCGCCCGCCCCCGCCCCTGTCCCAGATGCTGCGCCGCTCCGCTCACCACCGTCGCGGCTCCGCCCCTGTCATCTTCGCCAGAATCGAAGCTCCTGGTCCTTTGGTTTGAAGTGCGCTGCCAATCTTTCTTCGATTTGGGGTTTCTGTTTGCGTCTTCTTCGAGCAGCCACCCCGAAATCGACCATTCCTTCTTTGATTTGGGGTTCCTCAGCACAAATCTGAAAGTCCCTGTTCTGTTTGTTCGTCGGCTGCCAAGTAAATATGCATCGTTAATCTGTTTGTGTTTCATCTGATTTTGTTGTATTCTTTAATTAGGTGGATAAAATAGCTGCACTGTTGAAGGCGGCGAATGTGAAGTCGAATCCTACTGGCCGAGTCTCTTTGCTAAGCTATGTGAGAAAATGGACATTGATGACTTGCTAGTCGGATCTGGTGGTAGTTCCAACGTCATTGTTGCTGCTCCTTCTGGAGGCGTCGCCGCTGCCGCCGCAGCTGCCCCCGCCGCTCAGGAAAAGAAGGTAAAATTTCAGTTGCGGGTTTTTTTTTTTTAATTCTTAACTTGAAAAATTAAGCAAACAATTATTCAGAGTAATTATGTTTATGTTTCCTCTGCAATCATGGGGTATGCATACATTGTCTATGTCTTAATTGGTTTTTTCTGGATTATGCTTTTTGTGTGCAATTAATTCCAATTTTTTTCGTTAGCTGTAGATTTTTCATCTGATTCGACTTTCCTGCTATGATAATTGATACCATCCTTGCTCATTTCTTCTCTTTGGTCTGTTGAGGCAGCATTTTGCTCGTTAGTAGTTGCAGCATTTGTAAACGCTTGACCCTTTCTATAATTAATATGATAATTAATCATGTTAAAGCTCAATTGGAAGTTTGTGTAGTTAGAGTAGCAGCATTGGTTCATTAGCAGTGCTCAGTAGTTTTGTAGCTCTCAGTCCAATAGGAAAAAATAGTTCACAACTAGTGGAATTTCTTAATTTTTGTTTCCATTATTATAAAGAATAAATTGTATGAAAGTGCAAGTCGTTTCTATTATCGTTGAGTAATGATGTTTTTTGCTGCTTTTGTGTAAATGCTTACTGTGGTTGAGTTTCTTGGCATTGCTGGTGATTAGTTTCTTGTATTGTACGAGAATGTTTGGCTAAGCTTGTTTGAAAGAGTTTATTTGTTTTAGGAAATTATAAGATGCTTTATCTTATTTTAAAAAAGAGTGTTTAAAGTGTATGAACAAATATATAAAGAGTTTATATGTTTGAATCGTTTTAATATATCGGTTCATATTCTTCTTTTTTGTCTTTTTTTTTCCAAGACCCTTCAACTGTTAAATATGCTTCTCTAGGTTTCTATAGAAAATACCCGTTGCTTTTCTGATTCGTGTCGTAAACTTTATTCTTGAACTTATGGATTAAGACAACAAATTGTATGCTGAAATAATGTTTTTTTATGCGATTTTCAAGAAAGCATGTTTGAAAGTTTTGTTAATAAATTCTTGAAATCTGCGACATTGTTTGGATTGGTTTGGTTGAATTCTGTGTTTGAGTTAAAGGTTGTGGCCTTTATATTAAATGGTCTATGTTTTGCTCTATGCTTTCCTAAACTGCATTTTAGATTTTGTCTAATTCGAAAGTTTTCACTTTGATTATATTGTTCAAATGGCTTCATATGACATACAAACTCTTCAGCTAGATTAATCTGCCTACTTTTTTCCTCTTTGCATATGATGGGTTATGGAAGACAATTACATAAAAGGGTTTACTCTTCTTTATTGATTGCAGATGTACCAGACTAAAATAGTACCTTAACTGCCCGCTGCAATGTACAAATTTAAAACGATATGTGAGTTTTCATGCTAACCTTTTTTCATACATTTGACAGATTCTAGGAAAATAAGGAGTATTTGTGAAGGTCATGGCGTTTTCCTGTGAAGGTTGTGATGTTTTGTTTTTGTGAAGGTTTTATTGTTATTGAAATTATTGAATCTAACATTTGTTAATATGTTTTTATTGATGTTTTTCGACAAGTACAATTTTTAAAGTTTAGATAAATGTATTGTTGGGAGGATTTGTAAATATATGTTCGACATTGATTTATATTGGAATACGTTCTTTTAATGCATATTTTGTTTATACAATTATTGATTATTTATTATTATATAATTATTATAGGATACAAAATATATAAAATAAAATGAAAACAAAATTATAGAGAGACAACGCTTAAAAGCGTTGCAAGAGGGTTGTGTAATTCAAAGAAGACAACAAAGAAAAAACGTTGCACAAATGTTGTAATTTAAGAAAGACAACGCCAAAAAAGACAACGCTAAAAAAGCGTTGCATAATATGTTGTTGAAACCTTAAAGACAACACTCAGTGCAACACTTAAAAAGCGTTGTCGTATCTCGGAAAGACAACGCACAAAGTGCGTTGTCTTTCAGCGCCTATCTTTTACAACGGTGGATATGACAACGCTTTTTTCTTGGGAAAGACAACGCACTATGTGCGTTGTCTTTCAGCGTTTTTCTTGTAGTGACTTGACCACAACTGGCCGAAGGCTGTGAAGTAGTTTCGACCAGAAGTGGTCGACAGGCTGTGAAGAGACTCGACCACAACTGGTTGAAGGCTATGAAGTAGCCTCGACTAGAAGTGGTCAAATGTTCCTTTAAGTTTTAAAGTTTTAACGTATTATGTGTTCAACAAGTGTTCGTACGTTCTTAATCGTTAATTGATGATGAATATTGCAGGCCAGACTTATGCAAGGGTGAGACCGACCGCCTCTAATAGAAGGCGTCGAGCATTTGAGGAGGAGGAGCCGCCCGCTCAAATTCCTGATGATATAGTTCTGACGCTTGAGTGGAATTTGGGATTGTGCACCGGAGTCCTCTGCTAGGGCATCTGCTCGTCGACCTTGTCGCTCACATAGATAGATTTATGCATTTTGTGTTATCTTGTTTGAAAGACTCATTGCGACTACTTGATACTCATTGTGGTTTGTGTGCCTTTTAATTTATTCCTACTTGTAGACTTGAATTGTGCACTTTTTCAATTGTAATTGGATCATACGTTTTGTAGATTCTCGTCTTCATTTCTTGTTCGATACTTATCATAGCTGGTACAACGAATTCGAAAACTTTATTTATGCATGAAAAAAAGGCATTGAAGAGTAAGAAACATCACTGTTCGACCAGTACAGGTCGAAATTTTTGAGGTAGCTTCAACCACTACTGGTCGAATCCTTTGAAACTAATTCGACCACTACTGGTCAAAGCTTATTGAGCATGTTTGACCACTACCCGTCGAAGCTTTTTAAGCAGTTTCAATAAGTAGTGGTCGAACCTGTTGTGTTTTTTTCACAAAGTCATGATCGAACAGTGGCAAACCCAGTGCAATCACAAATAGGAAAATGTTTTAAACCACACAAAACGCATGTCACAAGTGTTAATATGTAAAATTACGACAATTAGTTAGATAAATCGACTACAATGTCCGAGCTCATTCACCTGCACTCTTTTTAGCATGAAAGGGCAGTCACATTTTTTAGTGTCGGTGTTTCATTCCTTTACCAGCTTCTGTTCAACGGAGTCCGAACTATTTGTGGTCAATCTCTTATTTGGTGGACGACACTTACCACCTTGCTCACATCCCAATAACACTCTAGCGCACCTGCCACTTTCACCACTGTCAGAGCGTCTAATAAAGACAACCATGTTTAGACATATCCCAACCTTATACGCCCAACTAACCATTTCCTCACGACTCTCAAAAATTTCAGTCGTGAGGAACTCCTCCGAGAAATCGATAAATTGATACATTGGATTATCATTCGACTCTTGAGGTTGGTTAATAATCCTCATTTCCACCCCATTTGATTTGTTTTCCTATCAATATGCAAAAGAACCACAACATAAATATATTTTGCTCAATATATCAATTCAAATCAAAAAGATGTGCGGCATAAGAAGGTCGAAAAAAATACGTAGGAACAAAACTTGGATCTGTTCAGCCAAAACCAATCGAAAATTCATCACAACTTTCGGCTGATTCTGGCCGAAGTTTTCCTATAACCTTCGACCACAACTAGCCGAATTTTGTTAAAGCCCTTCGGCCAGTACTGGCCGAAAGTTCTACAATACTTTCAGCCAGTACTGGCCAAGCCGACTATAATAATTTCAGCCTGTACTTGTCGACCAGAAGTCACGATTTTTAGAATTTTCATCAACTTTAAGCTACTTTTAGAGCAAAATAAATTGGTAGAAACAAATTTTACAACTTGCATTGTCCATAATGAGGAGTTCTTTTTCGTTTTCTTCAACTTCAATAAGTGTATGATTGTTGGAGGATTTCTTCAAAGTTTGTAATGGAGTTGTATGTAATATATGTGTGGTGAGGAAGAAGAATGTTATATGTATTGTGTGTTTTATATAATGAGGTGTGTTTAGTAGTTATAGGATGTGGGTGTATATTAGAGAACTAGCAGTATACCTGCGCGATGCGCGGTTTATTATTTATTATGACAAATACGATTACTAATAATATAATAAATTTATTATATTAAAATATTACTCATAAGATCATATTATTTTGAGATTTGTAAAAAATTCATATTTTTTTAATGATGATGATGATGACGACGACAACAACAACGACGACAATAACAAAAAACAATAATAATAATAGTTTTGTGTTTGTGTGCTTTAATTATAAGTGATTAATTATATTTGTTAATATATGTTGGAAATATTAGAAGTATGTTTTGATGAGACAAATCCTTAAGTAACTCTATAGCATAACCAATCTTAGGATAGGTTACTGCAATAGAGTTACTGTAGAAGAAAGAAAGAACAGAGAAAGTGTTAAAAGGAAGGATGCCGAAGAGAATGGTTAAAAAGAATCTGGTGAACTGATAAGGATATTATTGACTTCAGGGAGCTACTGGAGGGACCTTGACAAAGAAGAATACGGCGAGACAGGAAGCTGCCTGAGAAGACCATGCCGAAAGCATGCTGTAGGAGCAGCATACTACAAACGCCTCGAGCCACCTGAAGGAGCAAGCCAAAAGAGGACGCTCCAGAGTGAAGCAAGAGGAAGGAGCTGCAAGGCAGGCATGGGAAGTCAAAGTTACCGGTAGACACAAAAAGTTACCGGTAGAGAGAAGAGAAGATGAGCCAATCAGAAGAAGACACGTGGAAAGCGAAAAGCTGGCGTGTGTCAGGAGTGCGGCACATCATTGATGGAAATCTATCTACCTTCAACGGGCATATTTCATAACCTATAAAGAGGGAAGACTGAAGACTGAAGGAGTGTGTGAGAGAGCGCAAAGGCGCAAGAGAGAAGAAGTGAGCACATCAGAATATCCAAGCTCACAGAGAGAAGCGCAAAAGAAGAGAGAAGAGCTTAAAAGAGAGAAGCGCAGAAAGAGGGGGAAGCCTTAGAGAAAATAGTGTTCAAATAGAGCAGATGAAAAGAAGATAAGCTCGAACACTCTACACCTCAAGAAGAAGCACACTCAGTTTACCAATCTAACAGCAAGATTCAGCAGATCAGTCTGCAAACGAAGGTCAAGCTTGCTGCACCCAGTTGAAGAAGAAGGAGATAAACCTCTCTAAAAGGTTGTCTCGAAGTACTTAGTGCGAGGAGTAATGTCCTGCTGAGTTTACTACTTTCTAGAAGAGAAAGTGAGGACCCTGGGTGGGTAGTGTAGGACTGTGTGGGTCAAGGGAAAGTAGGCAAGCATCTGTGTGAAGACTTGCTACTTATTTATTAAGTAAGTGTTGTAATAGATAGGTCTATGTAAATCAACTAGCTTAACAAACGTTCCCTCCTGAGTGGAGGAAGAGAGGACGTAGAAGGATTACTCCACCTTCGAACCTCTATACATCCTTGCGTCGTTATATGCTTACTGCACTACATACATACTCTCTGATAAGCTGCACATCTTCTACTCGGCTCTGTAATAAACTTCTGCAAACCACTCTGGTCAGTAACCTCCTAAAAGGTTACTGATATTAGAAATGAGACGATAGAGGAAAAAGAAAAATCTGAAGATATGGTAAACTTATTCACCCCCCTCTAAGCCTACCTCTAGCAGTTTTGGAACCAACAATATATATATATATATATATATTCTATTCATATTTTTGTTCCTTTATATCTTAGAATTATATTTAATAATTTGTAAATAATTTTCTACATTTTTTTAGATGGATTTATTTTACAAACACTGTATTTATTCAAAAACTTAGTTTATATTTAAAAAATTTAGGTTTCATATTCATTTTATATTTAAAACAATATTTTTTTTAGAATTTTGAAATCCATTTTAAAATATTTTTTCTTATAGTTATATCTTACACAATTAGTATTGCATATATGTTTGAATTTATTTTTAAATGTTATTTGTGGATTTTTTTTAGAATAACCTCACAACATTATTAGATTATTATTAGTTTACTTTCAAATTTAATTATTATTTTTAATAATTTTATAATAGCTTTTAAACTTTTAAACATTTTACAGCCCTTCATAAAATGAAATTTAGCTTTTAGACCTATTTTTCACATTTATATATTAAAATTAAAGAATAATTTTCAAATTTTTAAAATTTTGACAATGTTTAAATTTCATTATTTTCAGATTTTTTAATTATATCATTAAGACATAATCATATAATAATACCATTCAAAATAATTTCCTCTATTTCATTTTACCCCTATATTAAATTAAAAGACTACTTATTATATTTAAAATATATATGAAGCTTGTTCTATAAGATTCTCAAAAGTTTTTTAGTTTTTTTTTCCTCAATTTTTCTATTGGTTAATGACAAATCAGTAATTATGTCTAATTTTACAATTGAGTGGCAAATCAGTAAATATGTCAAACTTTTCATGTTTTAAATATGGTATAGATGTAACTTTTATAATTTTTTTTAAAATGATTAGTAAAGGTATTTGAGTCTTTTTGTAATTTTTTTTTTACATTAAATTAATGGAGTGTGTTTAGTATTAGTTGGGGTGTGTATATAATTTTTTTTTTCCCCTTCCATGATGACAATTGAAACATCAAATTGTCCGGACAAGTTAACGCAATGAAACTCAAAAAAATGTTCAATGATTTGGGTTGCATAAAGTGTTTAAAGTCATGTATTTTTTATATAATTTTTTTACTAACATCCAAATGTTTGATGACGTTATAATCAAAATAAATGTCATGATTTTCCAATAATTAAGGCTAGATTACTTTAGTAAAAACTAATATAAAAAAAACATATGTTTCTTGATTATGAATACATAATTACAAAAAAGAAAGAAAAATAGACTATTAAATTTTGATTTAAATAACTATAAATTATACAAAATTGAAGCCAAACATTTCTTAAGTAAATGCATCTACATAACATAATTTATTACAGAAAATTTACTTTTTCACATGACCCACTCATGTGTCTTCTTTGTAAACATCTTTTTATATATTTTAATATAGATTTTGTGATAAAATAATTTAATAGAATAAAGTTACTAATTTTTGAAATTCATGTAATTAATCATAAAATTTTAAGATAAAATATATATTTAAAGTTTTATAAAGTTTGAGGTTAATACATAAATGTTTTGTACTTTGTAATGTGTAATGCAAGAAACAACTTTTTATAAAAATAAATAATTACAAGTGTTCAAAAATATAGTATATGTAAAGTATAATTATTTAAATTAAAGATTTCTTAATAATTAAAAATTTATATACTCATTTCTTTTCTTTTAGAAATTGTTCAGTTTAATAAATAATAAGCCTTGAGTAATCTAGTGGTTTGAATAATATCTCAGCCAACCAACCAAGGATTATAAATAGAATAATGACTTTTAGAATGATCAAATCCACTATCCTACTAATAAATCCATAATTTCTTAAGACAAAATAGGGAGACATGACGACTAAATGCAATGGATAATTGTTGTACTTTTAGATAGACCATACTTAATGTTTTCTATAACTTAATTAATTACCTTTTAGCAAATATATATATATATATATATTTGACATAATGGGACCTTGTATTAATGAAAGTGATTAAACATAACTTCAAATGTTTTTACTAACATGATAACTCTAATCCCCAATCCAATCATAGAAGTCTTTGACTTAAGTAGTATAGAATTTCACTTCTGCAAAAAAGAATTTAGAATAGAGTGATCACCATAAATGTACATAAGTGAACATACTAAAGAAAAAAGATGTAATTTTGTAAATCTATAATAATAGAAAAAGAGAAAAAAAAATTTGTACGTTTTTAGAATAAGTAATAAAATGATACACCACAAATTGAAAAGTTTGTTCTAATTTGACTTGGAAAAAGAAAATTCATTTTGATGGTTACAATTATTTATTATAATTGATTAGTAAATAGTACCAACTACATAGTTTTAAAACTGATATATTATTCTGTAAATGTGTTACATGGCATAATAAACATTCCTTTATATTTTTTAAAAATAATCTGAAAGTTATGTGTTTTATTTAATATTTGTTTCAAAATAGTAATAAAAATTGTTTTCATAATATTCCTAAAATAAAAATAATAATTTGGGAGAAGAAATTAACAAAATCAAAATCGGAATTCTAAACCCTACACCCTTAATCCAATTGAATAAACCTATTTGACGTCCGCGTTCCCCCACCCCCCCCCCCTCCTCTCTCTCACTCACACTCACACTCACACTCGTAGGGCTCGATCATTTGCTCAAAATCGATTTTTCAATCGTTATACTGTGTTAACTCGGCGAAGTTGCCCAATTTTCAAGGTTTTCTGCGACGCGTTTGCAGTTCTTGAAGTTTTTTGAATCCTCGATCCGAAGCTGGGTATGGAGTACGAGGCTTACGACAGTAGTGGTGAGTAATTGAGCAAAATTGTTGAGTATTCGTGGTGAATTTGGTTTCTTGAGATTCTTTCAATCTTCTGAGTGTTGTGAATCATCCTGGCTAGGGCTTGTGAGGTGATGTGCATTGTTGTGATAATGATATTTCATTGACCAGTTCGTGTAATTGGACCTTGGAAATGTCTGTTCCGGAATTTTATTTAGTTGCTGAAATTTTGACTCCAATTTAGCTAAATTTTACCTCGCTAGTTTTCTAATGATTTCTCTAGTTAATATTTGTATTAGATGGCTTGAGGACTTCAAGATTAGCTTTTTTTACGAGTTTGAGCTTCTAACATTTTACTTGGTCTATTACTCTTATAATTCAAGATTCGCCATTCAAGAGTTTTGGATGCTTTAGTTTGGGCTGTTCGACTATCACTGCAAATTTTTAATTTTTGATATGTATATGTATGTTACATAGGTATTCATTATAATATGGTGAGAAGTTGATGTTATATTGATGAGTTTTGCCTATTTCAGTAGCATGCAAAGTAATGAGAGGGTATAATTTTGTAGTGTACTTTCATGGTTTATTATGATGCAAGTTGGATTAAAAAGAAAAGTAAAGATGAATTTTTATTACCCCAATAAGTATGAAGTTTCAATAGCTCATTTAAAATGGCTGATTAGTCTTTTGATGACATCTTGTGTTCATGTAAATATCTCCTGTTATGTGTCCAGTGGTTGCTCTCGACTTGTGTAATTTTGTATGGCTATGTGGAGAGCTTTATCATTACGATAAAGTGTTTATTTTAAAACTCTTATTTCCTTGAAAAAAAGGTCCATTTGGTAGTATATCAATGACAGTCTGGCACCGTAAGGAATATGCCACTCATTGGTCTTAGGCTTGTGAAAACAGATTGATTAATGTGTGACAGCACTGTGCATGGATATTTCTAGAGGGTCATATTAGGTTGAGAATTGAATGATGGACTTACATGCCAGACTTTTAGATATAAGATAGTGAGTTTGACCTAGAAGGATGTGGGCCATGAGTCATAAGAATAAGATAAATGTTTGTGCAGCTGACCATCTAATTTTGGAAGTGAGATTTGAAATGAGGATGATGATGATGATGATGGGGGTGGTATAACTTATAAGTAGTATAGAATTAACTAGCAACTTTAATTTATGGAAGTGGTGGAATAAGAACTATTTGAATTCCATACTTCCATGGTAACAGTTTTGGCAGGATTTCTGATAACCTGTTCCTCCGTGTCAACATGCTGTCTCGTTCATCATATCCTTAGGTTGTAGTGCTTTATCTTTCTGAGTGAATACTCTTGTTGGAATCAAAACCCAACCATCCAATTTCAAATTAAATGCACGCTCATGTGCTGGTTTTTAACTTTGACATTGAATTCTTTCGGATCTCGCTTCTTTAGATGATTCAACATATTAAAATAAATATGATGGCATGAATGTTGGTGTAGGCAATTGGTCTGACTCAAACTGAAAGATAATTGATGTGACTCAATTTGGAATAGGCGCTATTCCTTTTTATGTAACTTAAATGCTATTCTCATTTTCTATTTTTATCCTTTTAACTCATTTTCTTTGAATCCATAAAATACCATAGTTATGAATATTCAACCTAGTAATATATATTGTTAAATAGTAAGTTCTTTGAAAGGAGGTAAAACCTAAGTATATGAATATTTACTTACTTTTTGTTATATGCAGTTATAGAGGTTTGGACAACTTCAAATTCAATGATATAGAATTAATGATTAGGTGTTCAAATCTTTGTTAATCTGGCATCATAGGTGCTCTGATTAAGTTTGACTACGAGTTTTAAGTTTTCATGCACCACTTGTACTTATTTTTCAGATTTTGGAGGTAATCATTAGTGTATGAACTGTGCAATTAATCTACCAAGGTTATCCTCGTACTTTATCCTTAAAATTAATTTTGATGAACCTCAGGTTTTGGAACTCTCAAGCTGTATTTTTATCTCAAGGATTGTATGTATCTTATCATGATTCTCACGCCATGGTTCTTGTGTACCATGATCTTTGTTGTGGGGTGAATTGAGCTATTGAAGTAATAATTTCTGATTGTCATTTCTAAAGGCCTGAGTATTCTCTTTATGAATTTAGTCTTGGCTTTATGAGTTTTATGGATTCTCCTGTCCTGTTTTTACATTGCTGTCGCTTCAGGAACGGATGATGATCTTCCCCCGCCACATCAAAATAGAATGTCAAGAGCAGGTCGCATTTCTGGTAATGGAAGGCCTGCTGCAATGGGTTCTATGCCATATTCCAGGATGTATGATGAGACTGACATGGAGGCTAAAATTCACCAGCTCGAGCAAGAAGCGTACAGTTCAGTTTTAAGGGCATTTAAAGCTCAAGCTGATGCTATTACTTGGGTATCTTTCATTATATTTGGCATGTGGACAATATGACATGTTTGTTTGATCACATTAAATGACATTTGATTGTATTTTCTTCAGGAGAAGGAAGGTTTAATAACTGAGCTGAGGAAAGAGTTAAGATTATCAAATGAAGAGCACAGGGATCTTCTCAGCCGGGTTAATGCGGATGAAACAATTCAAAGGATAAGGTTTTTCACATGAAACAAGTTCTGTTTACTTCCTAGAAAGTCACGCCACAGTTTTTAATGTGCTGAAATGACTTGTCTGTTTTGTCACTCAAAATTCGGAAAACACTATTAGAGAATGGAGACAGTCACGTGGTCCTCAGCCAGGCATGCATAGTGCTAATCAAGCTGCCCATGAACCAGTGCCCAGTCCTTCCATCTCAGCTTCTCGCAAAAAACAGAAGCTGGCTTCATCGCTACCTTCTCAATCCTTTGGTGGGCCATCTCCTTCTTTTCATCCACAGACGATGGGTGCAGCTAACCAGCCATCTTCATCCGCGGCAAAGCGTGGACCCGTAATGGGTGTGAAAGGCAAAAAACATAAACCAGTGAGTTAAATATTTCACTTGTAAGTTTGATATTACCAGACATCCGGTATTACTAATTTTTGTTTATTACATTCTTTACTATCCAGATACCTCCTGGGGCTCCTTCAATGAAAATGCAGTATCCCCCCGGTCCTGCTGGAAGAGGTCATTTTGGTAACCGAATTTCTGGTGGCCTTGTAACTGAACCTGCAGAAGGAGCTGCATTTGAATCATTGATTGGAAGGAGACTCAGGACTAAGTGGCCTGATGATAATAGTTTTTATGAAGCTGTCATTACTGATTATAATCCTGCTGAGGTATATCTAACTTCTGGTGATCTTAGACTTCCCTTTTACTCATTTGGTAGTTGGTACTTAAATTGTCTCTAAATGTTTTTTTCCAGGGTCTACATTTTCTTACTTATGATATGGGTTCTCAAAATGAGTCATATGAATGGGTCAACCTTTCTGAGGTAGATACATGCTCATGCATATTGTTCTTTCATGGAACATTTCAGATAATTACTTTATTTCTTTTATTTTTTGTATTGTTTTATTTACTAATGATTCCACTTCTTAGTTATGAAAGTGTGAGATGGAAACATTTTAAATTGTGATATTATGTCATATTGGGTTGATGGGTAAGATGTTTCTTACATGTTGGTTGTTTGGATGTATGTTATCAATTTCAAATATCCACCACCATGGTATGGTTTTCTGTTCTTGAACAGTAACATTGCAGATTGTGGTGTGCTATGCTGAGAAATGTAGTAGTCTATTCTGACTATCAGTCTGAATAGACTTCTCTAACGTTATCATTGGAACTAAATTGAGGCTTGTGAAACTTGTCCATATCTTAAAACATATTCAACTCGACTTGATAAACGTTATAAATCTAGAGTACGTATAAGAGTAGTGAACAACTAGATCTGTACATTTGATTATGTAATAGTTTATTGTGTTTCCACTTTCCAGGCAGGGATTCAATGTGAAGCTTACTGACTGAGCCTGGAAATGGTTTCTTCTCTGAAAGCATAATGTTATTGCTATTTAATTAATCTTCTCATGGTTTTTCATTATATCTTATTATCCTAATAGTCGGTCGGTGGTTTATGGACTATGTTTGTCCTTTGAGACATGTATTATCACTGCCAATTTTTTGTCCTGGAGTGCATGCAACATTGGTTTAACTATACTTTTGCCAATGCTTGTAATGAAATTCCCCTTGTGAAGTACTGTATGGTTTATACTGCTTATTGGATGTCATAGCATTAGCTAGAGATCATGATTGATATAGGGTTTATGATTCTTACTGGATTATGCAATTCCAGAGCAACAGGGCAAGGGAAAAAGGCTTAGTGGTTAAAGAAAGAAGAAATAGAAGTTAACCAAAATGATGTTCATTGAAATGCAATAATTTATCACTTGCTTCATGGTGTGCAGCCTAAGGGATATAACTGTTCATCTTCTTTATGCAGATTCCTCCTCAAGATATACAGTGGGAGGGTGAAGATCCTGGAATTTCGCATCATGGGGTTTATGGTGGACCAGGCCATGGACTAAATAGACCACTTGGACGGGATAATGCTCCAGGTGCTGGAAGGGGGAGGGGATTGGCAAAAGGTCAATTCAGAAAGGACTTCCAGCCATCACAGAATGGTATCGGAAAGAAGGGACCGGGTGACATCCAGTTGCTTCACACTGATACTCTGATTAAGGAGGTATGATAAGATAGTTAACTACATACATTCGCCATCATAGCAGTTTTCAGTAATTGACTGTTGAACATTGGTAGGTGGAGAGGGTTTTTGGTGCTAGTCATCCTGACCCCTTGGAGATGGAGAAGGCAAAGAGAGTACTGAAGGTTAGATAATGACTTCACATCTGCCATTCGATGTTTTTACTAACTTTGTGGTTGGATATGTTCAAGTTTTAATCTTTTGGAAATGCAGGATCATGAACAAGCTCTTACTGATGCCATTGCAAGACTTGGAGACTTATCTGATGGTGAAAGCGGTATGTTTTTGCATTTGCAGCTTCATGCAGTTTCTGATATTTATCACATATTAGTAATCTTTAGAGTGGTCCATACTTCTATTTAAAGCAAGTTATATCAATATTTTTGTTTTGATGACAAAATTGCACTAATGATATCATATCTGTACTGCATGCAATTCTAGCACATTTTGTCGATATAAAGTCTTTGTTGGCGACATACTTATAATATTTCATGACAGATGGGGGTGGCCGGTTTTTACATGCTCAAGCAATGGAGAGAGAATGACATACGTGATGGTGGCAATGTGAGCTAAATTTATGGGAAGGATTTAGAGAGTTAGCCCATTAGGGGTGAGGTGAAAAAGGTTTGTGTCTAACTAACTGTTATCATTATGGTGAAAATCTAGATTCTCGTTAGGAGTTTGTTGTATAATGCCATAATTCTGCTAAATTCCCCAACAGTTCGTTCGTTATAGTTTAGGTTGGGTTGCCCCCGTATTAACCGGATAGTGGTAGCTAACGTTCGTTACATTCATTAGCAGTTGCCATGCTGTGTGGCCATGTAAAAAAATTTATGTTTATGTTGAGGGTTTAGCTTCTCTTGTTTCATTTTTGGGCAAGCTCTCTTATTTTTTAAGAATGGTAATAAAATGCATACTGTTTATATTGGTAAACACTTGGAGATCTGAATGCTCCCTTCTTGGAGCTATTACCATTCATTTGAGGGATTGCTTCATTTTCTCACACTACCAAAAAAAAAAAAAGAGTCAAGAAGTAATCTTGTGAAGAAACCATACATCTGAGAAATTGCTTCATTTTCTCACACTTAAAAAAAAAAAAAAAGTCAAGAAGTAATCTTGTAAAGAAACTTTTGGCTATTGTGAAATTGTTTCATACAAGGTTTTGTGAAGAACTAATCTTGGATGCCAAGGTCTGAGAAACATTTTCCCATTTCTCATATGTAATTTTACACTTTTTTATATAAATATGGAAATATTGCACTTTGTCATATAAACTTTGAATTAGATACAATTTATGTTATTAAACAAATGAAAGTTGTAAACATGTCCTAAATCAACGACTATGAATTGTCTGATATTATAAAATGCATCAAATTAGAAGGCAAAATAGAATATTTCAAAGTTTATACCAAAAACGTAAAATTAAGTATAGTTGGGATAGGAAAACATTTCTAACCTAATATTTTAGGTGTCAACGAGTAATCTATCAAGTAAAAAAGTAAATGTTACAATGGAACCAAACATTGTGATTCATTTATTGCATTTTACGAACAACAACCATTGTACTGTTTGAAGAAAACCATTCTTCAATCGAAGTACTTGGCCATCTGAACAGACTTTCGCTCGAAACCACATTTCTCATAGAATGGTTTGTTCTCACTACTGCAATCAAGAATCACCTTATAGCAACCCATTGATCGAGCATGATTGGATAGATACGCGACAATTTTCTTTCCTAGATGCTTCCCTCGAACGCTAGAATCCACAACCACGTCTTCTATATGACCAGCTTTGCCACAGTTCCTTATAAATTTCTTCTCTATAAACACACTCCCAGTGGCAACAATCTTCCCCGAATTCTTGTCCTCTACAACGCATATAAGATGGTCGTCCCCGTATTTCTCAACCTCATGAAATCGTTCTTCGAATGCTTTATCAGAGATGGAGTCACATACAGTCAGCTGTTGCAGTAGCTCAAGGAATCCCTTTTTCTTGTCCGTGATCTCTAATTTCCTGACTTCAAGCGTCTCTTCTTCTATGGAAGAGCTTTCTGTTTGCATCTTTTCTTGAACAACAGCTTAAAGCTTTGAGTAAACTTTCTGAAAATGTAAAAATCGAAACATATATGAATGAAAATTAACAAAGAATGTGCCACATACTAATCCTAATAAGTTATCCACTGTTCACTATATATTGTTCAAGTAATCACAAAACAATGTCCATCTTAAAAGCTTACAACTACATTAAAAATTAAGAATGTGCAGATCGGTCTAATCAGCGTAAATCGAAAAAGGA
The DNA here is from genome assembly GCA_005771605.1 of Scutellaria baicalensis. Classification (NCBI taxonomy): domain Eukaryota; kingdom Viridiplantae; phylum Streptophyta; class Magnoliopsida; order Lamiales; family Lamiaceae; genus Scutellaria; species Scutellaria baicalensis. The sequence continues at coordinate 7,925,505 of CM016721.1, read as the reverse complement.
CTATCAACAAGGATTTAATAGATTCATCAAGAAATCCTAAAGAAAGTAACAACATAATTTGTTTAAGAACTTCAAAACTCAAACAATTACTGAAGAATACATGAGAAATAATAATACATTACTAGTAGAAATGAGTTCACTTGAGCTGCCTCTAACTATTCCTAAGTACTTAGCACACATCACTTCCTATTCAGCTCATGCTGCTGCTAGAGAGTCATCATCTTCATTTCGATATGTTCGGAGCAGATAACTAAAGCTACTATCCTATTCAAAATCATCATTTTGTTCTATAACAATTCGAAACAGGCTTCACAAAATAAAAAAATAAAACATACTTGAATACAAAAGTTTACTATCTAAGCACTTGTCATATAGAAAAATGAGATAACTCAGAACAATATCAATGTTTACAAATCTGAACCAAGTATAATGAGATCTGTTTCAGCATACATCAATTTCTTCTCTCTTCAACAATCAAATCCATAGTTGACCAAACATATAATCTAACACACTTCATCGCCGACGAACAAACTTCAGAGCTAAAAACCATACACAATCACTTGATGAGAGTAAAACATCTTATTTGATAGAGTAAGTCTTAAGCAAGACCTTTTCACAGATCATTTTATACGAGACAGATCAACCCACAACCCATACTCCACGTAGAAAGGATCCGTTGTAAGACCAGTTCACGCAAGTTTTTGTATATTTGATATCCCCATAATTAACATAGACAACATATGAAGAAATATGAAGATTCCACCATAAGTAGCAAAGCAATTGTGGTTTATCAATCAAATAAACCAATCAACTACAGAATCACAACAAATTGCTGCAACAAAAAACACTATGAATCTTCCCCCATAATTAACAAAGCAATGCTGGTTTATCAATCAAATAAATCAATCACGCATAATCGCGAAAGGCATTACGAGATTAACAGCTGATGATATCTCAATCAACTATATTCTTCACAAAAAAAGAAAAACAATTAAAATCCCAATTCTCGAAAATATCAAAATCTTAACATGTAGAGAGAGGAAATGGAACATACTGTAGTGAGAGAGAACTGCAGGGAATCAATGGTGTTAAGAAATGAAGTTTAGAGGGAAAGAAGAATTCTGATCTTAGCTTGTGGTGGAGACGGCCCAATTCAAGCCCATTTATTTCTCTAATATGTTGCCTCGTTTGTGTTTTATTTCCATATAAGTCCTTGTGCTTAATTAATTCTCACATTAATTAATGTGTATTTATCCACATTTTTAATAAAGGTATGGACTAACAGTAGTAATTGTAGAATATGAAAAAAGATATCTTATGAAAATAAAATAATTCTTAATTTGTGTGTCAAGCTTTAGGATGTCAATTTAAATAAATAGGAGGAGTATTTGATATGAAAATGCTGGATATAAGAAATAAGTGGAAATGTCCCACTTTAGCATATTTTCTTAAATATTTGACTAGAATAGCACAAAATTTTAAGATTTGACCAAAATAACACAATCCTTATAATTTGTGACCAAAATACCACAAATTGACTTTTCCCTCAAGACAGCACTGACATGATGACTGACACAAGACAGTACTTTCAGTTTCTTTTCACTTTTCAGAGTGGGACATTTCCACGTGTAATAAATCTATTGTGAGACTATTTATATTTCCACTTTAATTTTTGTCGTGTGTAATAACTGTCTTGTGAGTTACTATTTACCTTTTAATTTTTGTCGTGTATAATAAAGTGGATTTGGTTTTTCTTTGACTTACTATTTACCTTTCATTCAAATAAATACACTTTCCATTTTGGTAGATAGATACAATAATTTCATACGACAAAAATTTCTCCCTTCTACAAAATATTCTCCCTTCTACTAAAAATTCTCCGAATCTACTAAAAATTTTTGCTCGAAAGTTTTATCTCTCTCAGGAACAAATTAAAGAAGATTTACGTAAAAAAACCGAGAGGTAAGCCCATTTTCTAAATCTCCTTGTATTTTTTACGTGGAAAAAACATGAATTTTTCATCCTAAAGTTAAGAAAAAGTGTGTATTATATTTGTCCACGCAAAAGTCATGAAAAATCAGTATCCACGAAACATTTTCTAGTGCCACGAAAATTCCCACGAAAATTAAGATCTTCAAAATTGTCACGAAAATTCCCACGAAAATTGTCACGAAAATTATGAAATTCCAAATTCTCACGAAAATTCTCACGAAAATTATGATCTGCCACGAAAATTCTCACGAAAATTGTAAGGCACTCCACGAAAATTATGATCTTCAAAATTTTGGATGTTTTTTCTACCACGAAAATCTCACGAAAATTGTAAGGCACCACACGAAAATTATTGCTGAACCACGAAAATTTGGCAGAGTCTTAGTTGCATGAAGTAATTCATGTTTCATTTTTTTTTTTTTTACAGTTGAAAAATGAGTTTGTTGCCCGTTGTGGTTTGGTTTGGTGGATATTGGGAAGGGTTAGAGTACAAAAGTGGTTCGAGACAGGTGATTGGACTTCGAAGAGTTTGTTATCAAGATTTATTTGAATCAATTGACGAAGTTGTGCGTGCTGATGAGTGGTGGGGATATGTCATCCATTCCATTGTCGTGGATGAGGGTAGGGTGAAAAGAATCAAAATCAGGAACGATTCAGATCTTAGTAGCGTATTGTCTGTGATCAATGATGTTCTTGTTGTTTATGTGACACTGAAAAGTAGAAATGTTGGAGGCTTTGGTCAGAGCAGCGAGGCAGGTGGTCCTTCATTTACTGTTGGATCATCATACGAACAACAAGTATGTAGAGATTATTCAAATATTCCAGAAGGGCTGCAAAACGATCAAGCATTCATGGCCTCATGGAGTATACCGAACCAAAATGATCCGTGGGGACAATTTGTGAGACAACCTAACGAGAATTTGCCGTGTTGGGCATCATCTAGTGGTAGGGTTGATTATACAGGACAGGATTGGGGAATGGATGGCCTTGACTTAAATACGTCTCCTATAGATTGTGTCCAAGAGGAAGTGGCACGGAAACAGGATTTTCATGAACATGCACATAGTGGATTTCATGATGGTACACATAATAGTATTATATTTCCCTTTTCAGTGCATCTATTGAATATTTATGATTTAGATTCAGCATTTTAATTGAGGTGGAATAACTTGTGCAGATGTGAACAACGAGCAAGATGGTGTAGGGGATGCCGATGAAGCTGCGGATAATGATTTGGAGCTAGATGCTGAGGATGCATCGTTGTTGGAGCAGGAGCAACTCCAGGAGCATGAGTCATTTATGACTTACATTGGGATGCGGACACACGATAATGTTGACGATACGTTTGAGGCAGACTTTCAAGCAGGATCCAGTGATGGGGTTCCGCATACCGTTCCTGTTTCGGCCTTTGCTCCGAGTTATGCTCCGGATTGGTTTATCCCTGAGATTCCCGACGTGGATCCATCTGTTTATTCAGAAGGTGGTGCTCGCGAGATTACGACAGAAGCTCTTCAGAAAGGATCTACTTTCGGTTCCAAACTAGAGTTGAAGAAAGCAGTTGGTATGTACCATATTGAAAATCAGGTTGCATACCGTGTGGACCATTCCGATTAACATCGTTGGTTTTTGAAGTGCGTCCAGAAAAATTGTCCCTTCGTCATGAATGCTTCTGAAAAATATGGGATTTGGCGCATATCCAAGATTGTTATCCCACATAAATGTTCGTCGGAGTTGAATAGTGATGACCCACGTCGCCCTTCTTCTACTGTGATCGGTGAGTGCTTTGTCGATGCACTACGGAAAGAGAATTGCAAACTCACTCCTCGCGACATCATTCAGGAAATGAATGTTCGTCATGGTCTACAGGTGTCTTACAAATTGGCTTTGAAGGCAAGACGACATGCCATGATTAGGGCTTATGGGGATCCAACATTGTCGTTTTCTATGCTTCCATCTTACTTGGAGGTTTTGAAGGCTGCTAATCCGGGGACATACACATCGTTAGAGACCCACGATGATGGAAAATTCAAATATGTTTTCTACGCATTAGGTGCCTCCATACTGGGATTTCGAGGTTATTCAAGACCTGTCATAGTTGTAGATGGTTGTCATCTGAAGGGGCAGTATAAAGGTATTGGGTTTGTGGCTGTGACGAAAGATGGGAATGATCAGATTTTTCCTTTGGCAATTGGTATAGGTAATATTGAGAATGATGTATCCTGGAGCTGGTTCTTGACTAATGTGAGAGAAGCATTTGGAGCCCCTGCCCAACTTCTTCTCGTATCAGATCAACATGTGAGCATCTCGAATGCCATTGCACAAGTGTTCCCTGATGCAGCGCACGGTTTATGCTGTTACCATATACAAAAAAATTTGGCCAAGTATGGGAAGCATTTGGTTGGCCTCTTCAATAGGGCCGCATATTGTTATCATCCGTCGGAGTTCGATAAGTACGTCACTTATTAATACCATTTGATTCCTCAAATCAGTTTATTATGCTCTGATTTTAATATTCTCATAATAAATCTTTTATAATGTATCCAGGTATATGAACACACTGGTGAAATCCCAAATTACTGGTGCTCTTGATGCTTTGAAAGGTGCTGGTGAATACAGATGGTCTCGTGTCAAGTGCCCTGTTCGTAGGTTTAACTTCATGACGTCTAATGCTGCTGAGTCGTGGAATGGGAGGTTAGTTTGGGCTAGAAAGCTACCCGTCTGTTCATTTTTGGAGTGTGCTAGACGCATTACAGAGAAGTGGTTCTACGAACGACGAACCGGCGCATTAGAGCGAGATAACACACTGACGAAGGCCGTCCATGAGAGATTGCAGGATGCAATGAAAGAAGGGCGTTCTATGCAGGTTAATAAGCTTGGACGGCTCAAGCTCAAGATCACCACTGATAATAAGAATTTCACAGTCGATCTGTCAGACCGTTCATGCACTTGCCAGGTTTTCCAGCTTGACTTGATTCCATGCTCGCACGCATGTGCAGCGATCAGGTAAGGCTTTGTATATGTAAATTAATTACTTGAGATACCACCGTACACTTCATTATTGTTTTCTAATGCAGCTATATGAAAGAGCCCGTCACGAGATACGTGCATGAGTGTTACTGGACCCGTTCATTGAGAGGTATGTGGGAGGGTGAGGTATTCCCTGTGCCTGACCCAGCGGATTGGGTTATCTCCGACGAGGCACGAGCATTTGTCTGTCTACCTCCTGATAAACCGAAGCAAGCTGGACGACCAAAGGGAAAACGGATTCCTTCTTTTGTCGAGGCTTCTAGATCCAGACACGGTTCTATCCCGTCCGGTCATCCAACCGACCAAAACACTGAAAACGTTCAACCCGGTGGTATAAGACAAAGAAAAAAGAAGAGATGCTCTATTTGTGGCTCAGAAAGTCACACGAAGAGAAAGTGCCCGATATACATCGAAGGTCAACGCTTTGTTCAAGACGAGGAGTAACAAAAGCAAATATGGGATGTGTAAACTGCAATTGTGTTTATAAAATAAACTTGTTTTTATGAAATAAAATGTGTATATTCGAATGTCTGGACATGCATTTTCGTGACATTTTTCGTGGCATTTTCGTGAGAATTTCGTGGCATGCATGCATTTTCGTGGCAATAATCGTGGCAATAATCGTGGCATTTTCGTGACATTTTCGTGGCATTTTCGTGAGAATTTCGTGGCATGCATGCATTTTCGTGGCATTTTCGTGGCAATAATCGTGGCATTTTCGTGACATTTTTCGTGGCATTTTCGTGAGAATGTCGTGGCATGCATGCATTTTCGTGGCATTTTCGTGAGATTTTCGTCCCAAAATCTAAGCATTTTCGTGGCATTTTCGTGGCTTTTTCATGACATTTTCGTGCCACACGTGCATTTTCGTGGCATTATCGTGAGATTTTCGTGGCAAAATCTAAGCATTTTCGTGGCATTTTCGTGGCATTTTCGTGACATTTTCGTGCCACACATGCATTTTTGTGCCATTTTCGTGAGATTTTCGTGACAAAATGTAAGCATTTTCGTGGCATTTTCGTGACATTTTCGTGCATTTTCGTGGCATTTTCTAAGCATTTTCGTGGCATTTTCTAAGCATTTTCGTGGCATTTTCGTGAGATTTTCGTGCCTTGCACACATTTTCGTGGCATTTTCGTGACATTTTCGTGAATAAACATGCACACATTTTGAACTATATCCTTAATTCTAAGCACATATATATCGAATAACATATAATCTAAGAATTTCATGTCTACTTAACAGTTTGAAATCACAAAAGAAATGATATAAAATATGTTTTGAAATATGTAGCTTCGAAATATAAATAAAAACCTAAGACAAATCATCTGCCTGAATGGTGCTCTCATCTAAAGAAAATCTATACATCTGAACGGCCACCAATCGTCTAACAGCATAAACGCCTTCAGACATCTCAGGCCGAGGAAACACCTCCGTCATCAACGACTCGACCGACTTCAGTGCGAAGATGCCACAACTCGTCGGATCATCCTGCACGTAACACATGTTCTGCGGGATGCTCTGTATACGAAACTCCGGTGCACTATACGAAGCCCGGTCTATCGCTTGGTGCCACCCAGAGTGGTCCAGAAGTCGAGGTAGAACCCGTCGAATCGGCAATGTCTGCCGGACTCTGAGCGCCATGACATCATCGTTCCATGTGTGTCTGAGGCTGTCCATGAGCGTAAGTGACATATCATTCAAATCTATAATGGCAGCCACCCAGTGTTGATCCAGATTTAGCACGGTGAACATCTGCACGATTTTAAAACGAATATCCTAATGAGTATTGCCAGTATATATACGCTACGACATTTAAAATTACATTGACAAACTTGATGAAGGAGATTCCACGGCTTCTGCTTTGTCCACTTGTTTGCAATACCATGGACAAACGGCATCAAACGATCGAGTTCAAGGGGATCGAACTCCTCACGATCGTCCCCTGGATAAAAGGAGTTCGGTGGATCGTTGATATGCTTCTTCTTCCAGATGTCCTTGCAAATCTCCTGATCATATACCGAAAATTATAATTAGATTTTTTCAACCAAAGCAAACAAAGAACAATATTTTCTATAACACCGAACTTACATTGAATTGTACTGACAAGACTTGGCCGAATCTGAACACCTGCTGTGTGATCTGAAGTCCTAGGAATCGTGGTACGGATTGTACGATTCCAAGGTACGCCTCGATCGCCTAAAAGCAAATGTCACATTACATGAGGCTATGCAACAAATTAAAAAGAAGAGATTGGATGAAGACACATACCATGATATCCAACCAGCCATGGGGGTCAATCACGGGTTCGAAGAACTCGGGCCCGACAGCAAACCCGATCCCCACGTTACGCCTACATACAAAGTAATAGATAATGAAGTCAAATCATACAGGAAAGCCAAATGGCGAAATGATATAAAATAACACACAAAATAAACTTACTTATCAGCATGTTCTCCGAGCTGCATCCACAACTCGAAGTCATCCCAGCCATGCAGATCCCGACGCTTTGGCTTTCCTCCGCTCTTGTACGGACTCTTACGATACTGGGAAGGCTCCCTCTTCCGGACATGCCGGACTCCCTTGGCCGTATCCCGGATGTCCTGATCAGAATGTGGAGGTGGAGCATGTCGAGACGGAGACACGGGCTCCTCAACGATGTAACTCGTACCGGCATACTGGGAAATGTCCAGTGTGTGGTAGCCGCGGCTTGACTGGTCCTGAGCCTCGAACGTGTATGGAGCGTACGGCACAAGGGGCATGGAGTCAAAACCTCCTGCGGTAGGCTGCTCTGAAGGCGCATCTGCCGTCCAACCCTCCCACTGCCCCGATGCATCGTGCTCATACTGCCGCCCTGCATCGTGCTCATACTGTGGACGTGGACCGTCTCCAAAGAATCCCCGCAACTGCTCCGCGATCATGTCTGGAAGGCCGGACTCCAGACGATCGAACCTCTTGTCCAAATGATCGAACCTCTCGTCCAAATGATCCAGACGGTTCCCAAGATGATCAATCTTGCCGCCGAGATATGTCTGCATCTGGTCGAAGCGGTTGTCGATGAGCATGGACAACCGTGAGAAGAGATCCGTAGGGGGTGCGTCCTGATGATGAGTCGGCTCTGGCCTCTCGAACCCCCTTGGCTGAAAATGCTCCTCGGCCATGGGTGCGCCCGTATGCTGTGCCTCCGCTGGAGGTGCCTCGTCCGATGACGAAGATGAAACAACACGGGCTCGTCTACGTGGCCTCGAACGACGCACAACGGGATCATGGGCAGCGGGCTCCTCAACGGGAACAGGAGCTGCATGAGACCTCGACGACCGCCTAGTAGGGACGTCGTGAACAGGAGCCGGGGCCTGCCGATCAGTTGGACGCCTCGAAGGTCCAACAGAAACGCCCCAAGTCTTCCGTCCACGAATCTCTCCAACTGGCTGCACACCCTGGAAGATGTCATCACCCACGTACGCCCAAAATGGATGGGCCATCTCTGAAGGAGTCGGCTCGAGCGTCTCCAAACAAGGTATCTACCACGCATATTAATAAACAAATATAGTCTATAAATTATTCATCATACTATAAATTATTCATCATAAGCAAATGTGTTTTCTCAAAGACTAACCTGAGCCGCTAGTGTTCTGGAAACATCTGTCGTGGACTTCATGGTGGACCATCTAAGGCACCGAGGAAACTCGTGCCCAGTATCCAAGCGACGACCAGCTACCGTCCCCGTACGTGGTATCGCCTCGTACGCCCATATCTGCATTTGGTGAAAACACGAAAGTTATAATTACAGAGTTATTCGAAAAAATTATATTCACAAAAAGATATATACTTTTAACTCACCAGTAAGGCAACGGAAAATCCGTAGAAGTGATAGGTGTAAATCTTGCTCTTTCTTTGCTGTGGAATGGACTCAGGTAATTTACCAATGGTACGTAGCAGGTTCAGGTACGAGAATTTCCCCCATGGGAAGCTCTCCCAAGCCTCAGTCTGGTCGATGAGGCTCCATATCCACGATGGGACACTCGTCTTCAGTACGTCCACTCCAAGCACGATAAAATAGAGAATGAGAATCTTGGCCACCTTGATGCTGTCTACACGGCTGCCACGGAACTCCCCTTCCAGAAATCGAGCTCGAAGCTCAGAAATGGTGATACTCCCAACACCAGATGGTACTACTCGAAAGTACAACCCGTCTGGAGATAAATCATGAACCGCAGATGGGTTGAACTGCGAGTCTCCAAACCTCAAGCCCGTGACAAGAAAAAACTCTTGTCTCCCAAACCTACAAAACCTATCTGGTCCAATAAGAAACCAGCATTCGCCTTCCGGTGCACCCGTCCGTCGCACCTGCCGACTCATCAAGTAATGGAGAAACGTCTTACAAATCTCGGTATCCGTCTGCCACCGTAAAAAGTGACCAAAACATGTGTCCATGAAATCATGGACACAGTCTCCATCCACCTGAGATAGCTCCCTCCCTATCTCACGAATAGTAAGAAGTCGCGTATATCCATTGATATACGCGAACTGCCGCTGACAACCCGGTCGGATCCACTCCCACTCGCCCTATATGGAATGGAAATATATGCCAGGTAAAGAATTTGGTATTGTCGTGACATAGTACAGAAGCATGAAATTTACACATTTATGTTACTGACATGCATTATTGTGACATACAGAGTTTAAAATTTCATGGGATTTTCGTGGCATTTTCGTGAGATTTTCGTGGGTGGATGAATTTTCGTGGCATTTTCGTGAAAAACTCGTGGCATTTTCGTGGCTTACTAGTGGCCTAATCGTGGCATTTTCGTGCGATTTTCGTGGTATACATGCATTTTCATGGCATTTTCGTGGCATTTTCGTTACATTTTCGTGGCATACTAGTGGCATAATCGTGGCCTAAACGTGGCATTTTCGTGGCAATCATGCATTTTCGTGGCATTTTCGTGGCATACTAGTGGCATAATCGTGACCTAAACGTGGCATTTTCGTGGCATTTTCGTTACATTTTCGTGGCATACTAGTGGCATAATCGTGACCTAAACGTGGCATTTTCGTGGCATACATGCATTTTCGTGGCATTTTCGTGGCTATGAATTTTCGTGGGTGGAATAACACAGTTTTACTCAATCTACAGTTTTACTCAATCTAATCTCAGGAACTATATCCTTAAGTCTAAGCACATATATATCGAATAACAGTTTCAAATCACAGAATAACATATATATCTAAGCATTTCATGTCTACTTAACAGTTTGAAATCACAGAAATCACATACATTCAACCCAAAAAAGAGAGAAAATTAAATGTTCATTCACATGTTCAACGAAAATGGAGAGGGGGAGTTTACTAACCTCCATTTCGATCGTCTGAAATTCGCACAACCGATTGAAGATGATGAATAGCCACGAATCCAAGCCAAACGTCCACGCCAATCCAACAAAAATCTGGGATTTTCTTTACTTTTCGTGGGGTTTTTTCTTCCTTTTCGTGAGATTTTTTACTGCTTTCGTAAGTGTGTGTTTGAATTTACTGGATTTTCGTTTTTGATTATCATATTTTTACTGCCCCCAATAAAGTGCATTTACTGCGCCCATGAATGACCAATAATGACTGACACCAACCCACTTTTTCAGTTTCCAACCCACTTTTGTCAGTTTTTTAATTCACTTTTCAGAGGGAACCGTCTTTTTGAATGGTCAACTGTGGTATTTTGGGCAAAATTTATAAGGATTGTGTTATTTAGGTCAAACCCTAAAATTTTGTGCTATTTTGGGCCCACATTTAAGAAAATATGTTAATTTGGGCCTGGTTCCCTAAGAAATAATGTATTTTATTAGAGATTTTGACTAATATATTACTAGTGTGACGCAACATTATAAAATTGGGGAAAAACTTATATGAGTCGGTTGCACAAATCTAGATTCATGCACCAGGGTTGACCTGGTCAAAATACCCAAAAAAACGCTCCCACGCACGTTTCACGCGCCTGATACTCGCTCTGAAGCTCACTCAAATTCGCTCCAATAGACCTACCTTTATGTTTAGTTAGACCTACCTTTGTGTTATATTAGACCTACCTTATGTAGGTAGGTCTTACATAACACAAATGTATGTCTAACTATACATAAATGTATGTCTAATACCACGTAATGATACATGTGTCAAACCTATGGTTTTTAAAAAAAAATTTAAAGTATGAGATTTGGGCAGAATGACAGACTTAACATAACATAAATGTAGGTCTAACATAACGTAAATGTATGTCTAACATAACGTAGTGGTAGGTGTCAAAATTCAAAAATCAATCGCAAAAAAGAAAAAGTATGAAATTTGGGCAGAAATGTAGGTTTAGCATAGCTTAAAGGTATGTCTAACATAACGTCAAGATAGGTCTAACATAATCTATTGGTAGGTGCAAAATTTCAAAAATCATGTGCAAAAAAAAAAAAAAAAAAAGAAGAAGAAGAGGAGCGGGTTCCTAACCCTGATTTGACCCGAATCCGACCCAGGTGCATGGATCTCAGATCTATTCACCTGATTCACAGGAGACTTATTCTAAAATTAGATATTTCAAGTTTGATGTTGAAGATGCCAATTCATAAAAAGAAAAATCATGTTCTTCATAATATTCCAATCTCATTTGGTACTCATGTAAGTAAGTTTTTGAAATAAAACTTTGATCTGAAATAAATATAGTTTTACAAAAAGTTAGATCTAACCTCACTATCCATATAATTTATGAATTTAAAATATTTATCATTTTCATTATACATTGTCCAATTATTTCAGTGAAGACCAAAATAAGTTTCAATAGATGACCAGAATATTGATGACACCAAAGAACAAAGTTAAACCACCACATGTACGGGTCACAAATCTCAAATGTGGGAGTCGCTCGTCTTGCTTTCATAGACCATACATTCTCGCCCTTATGATCGTCGTCCGATAATAAAGCTAACTACCGATTATAGATACGGAACTTCAGTGCCCTATTCTTGAATCATCTTATCGCCAATCATTTCAAGTCAATCGAGATGTGCAGCAAAAGCACAATTTGTGGGCTAGAGCTCGTTTTCACCATTAATTGACCATTAATTTTCACCACATCATCTATTCAGGCATCAAAGAACCACTTAAGGGCCCGATTACTAGTTTATTGTAACCAAGCACTATGACCACGTTGTCCAAATTAGCTTGACTAGTCTCTCATCCTCACAATAAGCCATAGCTTAAGGAGAAATTCACTAACTTGGGCACGAGAGAAGTGGGGAAAGGGATCACAACATTGAGGTGTGACGATGAATGTGTCCAAAATTAATGGTCAATTTCATCTTCTCCTTCATGGCAAAATAGGTGACAAGATTGTGCTCCTGCTACACGTCTTGGTAGGTGATAAGATGATTTAAAATTCGGGCTTTAATTGTGAGATGTGTGACACGTACATGTGGTGGTCTAACTTTGTTCCTCGGTGTCACCGACTTTGCAATCATTCGGTTTCAAATTCATTATCATGGTTCACATTCGGTCAAGATGGGACAATAACTTCTCATATCTCATTAATCTTCTCCACTGACACACATACAACATTATTGTCCACTCGAGTTGACAAGCTGCCATTTATAGCAGCCTTAAGTATTCGAGCCTCAAAGTTCTCTCTTCTCTTTCTTGGAAGAATCACGTAAACCACCATATCATGGAGCAACAAGTGTTCGACATTTTTATATCCTCTAAACATGCTACCATATAAAAACAAACATTATTATTTTTGACAACATATTTTGCATATGCCATACTTGGGAGGGAGTTCTTCAATTGTATAACTGCTTTCGTAAGCACATTCAACACTATTAGGGCCCGTTTATTTTGATGGTCGAGTTTGTTTGGATTGTTAAAAAATGTGGGATTGCACTGTTCATTTAGGATAAAAAAATGTTAATTTGACTGTTTGGTATGCAGGTTATGTTGTGGATATAGTGTAAATTTTTGTTTAGTATGAATGTTTGTAGGTTTGGTAAAGTTGGTTTGTTTAAAAAATGTTGTTTGGTATATAGGTTATAATGGATTAAAAGTGTGAAAATACTTTTTGGCCCTCATTCTATATTAAATTGAAAATGTATTAAATGGGTTTGTTAAATTAAATTGAAAATTTAAATTAAAATTTCATCCCCAATTTGAGAGAGAAACTGCAACCATCAACTTCATCTTCTCCCAAGAAGCTTACGGGTTTCTCATGGTGATTCTTCCACCCAACTAGTGAAGTCTCGTCCCGGCATTACCTAAGATCGGCACACATCGGGTAATATTTCGAATGTTTTGAATCTTGATACACTAAAAAGACATGAATGCTTCTCAAATGTTGTTTTTTTACCAATTTCCTAGAGACCAAAATCGAAGCATCAAATTTGTATCATTATGTGAAATCAAATTATTTTATCTGATTATATTGATGAATGAAGAATATAATTAGTACGGCATGTTTATTTGTGAAGATGTAGTTCAAGATGACTATCTCTCTCTCTCTTTCTGAACTTAAAGATTACACTGATTGACAATGAAATTGTAGTTGCACTTATTCTTTAGCATACAAGAAAACACTCCTAGTGGAAGCTTTCATATAGTTCAAGTTAGGAACATTAAGCAGCCTCACAATTTAAGGCTTACAAGTTATATGAACATAAATATCACATGCACATTAACATCTGTTTAAATATTCTAAACACAACATAATGATAAGCTCTCAGAGATTCCTACTAAATTCAGTGGCGGATCCAGGATTTGGACAATGGGGGTTCGAACAAATAAATAAATATATAACAAAGAAACATTATACGTAAAAGTTGTTCGATTAAAATATGCAAATACATGTTACAAACCATTCAACTAAAAATTATAATTACAAACTACAATTTTATCCTTCGAGTCTTCATTTTTTGGAAGCGATCCACCACATTATCATCAGAAATTTGTAAGAACACATCCTTCTCAATGAAAGTGACCAAACAATCATTCAATAATTGATCACCCATACTATTTCGCAATTTATTTTTGACATATGTCATCCCTGAAAACACCCTTTCCACACCTGCAGTAGCGACTGGGAGAATCAACACCAATTTGATAAGCAAATACACTAACTGATAAGTGACATGCTTGTTTGTCTCTACTAGCTTCTTCGAAAGAGCACCAAGATCAAGTAAATCTCGAAACCTATCATCCCTTTGCATATCTTCAATGAATATGTCGAGATTGCTTTCAAGAGTCATCAAATCAATACTTGAAAACTCGGATGGATAAAATGTGGCAAGTTTGAGTATTTTTTCTTTGTCAAAAGAAGAAAAACAATCTTTGGGATTTAAACAAGACATGCATGTAAGCAACTCCATATTCACCTCATCAAACCGATCATTGAGTTCATTAAGTTGCAAATCAATCACTCCTAGGAAAATTTGAACCCGAAAATGTTGAAGGTTTGTCTCTTGTTGAACAAAACGTCTCGATCTTCCTCGTGGCATATAAGGAGCATCCATATTAGGAACAACAATATCATGCTTAGTGCAAAATAAAGTGGTCTTACTCAAGAGAGTTTCCCATCCACAATCCCTTGTTTTTTGCAATAAGCGTTTGGTTAGAGAGACAAGAGACATGGCATTAACAATATCTTGATCTCTTCTTTGCAAAGCAAGACATAAGTCATTAGTATAGCCAAAAATAGTTAACATCAAGTGGGCCATAAAACCAAAATCGAATGACTCCAATGAGTATAAAATGGTTTGAGCTTTTACCTTATCTTCCGAACATGGAGCATTCTCCCCAATCATCACAAGTACCTCAACAATTGTAGGAAATAAATGGATCACATTCAAAAGAGTTTTATAATGAGACCCCCAACGAGTATCCCCCGGCCTTTTCAAACCAACCTCTTGATTCAAACCCGATCCACTCTCAAGTTCACCAATTTCCAATGCTTCAACGATTTTTTGAGCTTGAACCATTCGAATCATTTCTCTTCGCTTACAAGAAACTCCAATCACATTCAACAAGTTTGCAAGTGTTTCAAAAAGCCAACCACAATCGTTGTTTTTTTTAGCAACCGCAACAGGTGTTAATTGAAGTTGATGAGCAAAACAATGAACATAATAGGCACATGAAGTATCCTTCATAATCAAAGTTTTAAGACCATTTATCTCCCCCTTCATGTTGCTAGCTCCATCATATCCTTGACCACGAATGTTAGAAGGACTTAATGAATGCTCTACAAGCAAAGATGTTATTGCATTTTTAAGTGACAAGGCAGTAGTATCACCAACATGTACAAGTCCAAGAAAACGCTCCACAACCATTCCTGTTTTACCATCAATATAACGCAACAAAAGAGCTAATTGTTCCTTTTGAGACACATCACTTGACTCATCAACCAATATACCAAAGTAGTCATCCCCAAGCTCTTCTATAATACGCTTAGTTGTTTCTTTTGCACAACAATTAATGAGATCCTTTTGAATTGTGGGAGATGTCATTTGATTATTGCGTGGAGCATTTTCCCTACTGACTTTTTTAACATCTTCATTATGTTCTGCAAGCCATGTCAAAAGCTCAAGAAAATTTCCCCTATTACTTGATTCTCCACTTTCATCATGCCCACGACATGCCAACCCTTGCCGCAAAAGAAACCTCAAACAACTAAGTGAAGCTTTCAACCGAATTTCATACTCAATTTGAATCATATCACTTGCATTATCAAAAGCATACACAATAGAACTCTTCTTTGAATCTCTTAAATTCACATACTTTTGATAAGCAAGATTATGAGCACTTTTAATTCCACCAACATGTTTCTCAAGTCTATTTGATTTATTCCATGATCTAAATCCTCCATAAACAAATGCATCTCCCCCAAAATTAAAATCAATCTCATTCTTGAACAAGTAACAAACGAAACAAAATGCAGCATCTTTCTCAATACTATATTCAAGCCAATCATATTTTTTGAACCAAGAGACACTAAATCGACGCATACCTCCAAGTTCTCTTTGAGGAAAGACATGAGCTTTCGGTTGGCAAGGTCCTTTAAGAATATATGCCCTTCTTACCGCATTTCGTTGTTTTGGAGGATAATCCATTATACTTATTCTTTTGCCCGGATCATTAGGAAGAAGTTCAACATCATATAAAAACTCCTCCTCGGATGATGCTACACTATAAGTAGTTGAACCACCCGATTCCATTTTGGTATCTTGATTTTTTGGTGAATTAAATGATTGAGAAAATAAAGACTCACTAGGAGGTGATTCATTTTCTATTGGTGAAGAACAAGAAGTTGCTTGAAATTTCGCTTTCTTGAACATAAATTGTCGAAGATCGGGTTGTTTCTTCATTCCCTTTGTTTCGTTCTTCATTCCTAATTAAATTAATAGTAAATCATAAGAATACAACACATGAAATATATAACTTCAATTTTATTAGAAATTAACAACTATAATATCAACCCACATCATGAACTCATTAAAATCACAACACAAATATCATAAAATCAATACATTTCATACACATTTATGAAAATGCATAAACCCTAATTTATAAACAAATAAAATTACATTAACCAACTAATAGTAATCATCAAATGAATATGAATATGATATTGAAACCTTAATAAGTATAATTATATATAATATAAAAGAGAAGGAAAAAAAAAATTTACCTCAAGATTGGAAGCAGCAGCAGGTTCGCAGTTGCAGGAAAAGAGAGAAAGGAAGGGAAAAGAGAGGAAAGGAATGGGAAAGTAGATATATTTATAGTGGTATTTTTGTAATTAGATAATTTAGTAAGGGTAAAATAGTAAATATATAATAAATTTTTTTTTTCATGGGGGTTCACTTGAACCCACTTGCTCCTGTATAGATCCGCCACTGACTAAATTAGGTAACAGCAGATGAACAACCATGTATTCTGCACTAACTTTCTTAACCTAAAACTTAACTTCATATGACAATATGGTACACTAATTCAATGAAAAAACTCATCATTCTCTTACATTTACCTAAAATCATGAACTAATTAAAGGAAGAAAACCCTCCACATTTCAATAAAAGGATCAAAGCATCATGCATTCCACATCAACTTTCTACAACATGCAATTTATAAACTGATGAACACTTTTACCTGACCATTGGAAAGCTTGCCTTTGTATACACGTCTAAGCCCTCCCTTCCCTAGAAAACACTCTGACCTAAAGTTATCAGTAGCATTAGCAAAGTCCAATGAGAGAAATATTACTGTAATTAAGTTGTCACTCCTTCCACACATCAGCAAATTCATCCACCTCCAGAGGATTTTCCAGCTCATGCATCTTCCTTCTTGTCTTCGCTTTGACTTTCTTCCCGTATTTTCTAGCTTAATTTCTTCCTCTTCTCCAAAGTGTGAATCTAATTGGACAAGAAGCAATCATAAACAGTTGGGAAATTCTTGTGGATAACAGCTAATAAGCTTAGTAAGGAAACATCAAGATAAACTAGAAAATGAGCATGGAACATCGACTGACTCTTTTGAGAATTGACATTATGAAACTATACAACAGAAGATATGATCTAAGAAGAAACGATCAATTTCATGTCAAAGAAATAGCGTTTACAACATTTGACATTCCCTTAATATGTATTTATACAACTGAAACAATTCTATGAACAATATTATCTACTCAGATCACAACAGCCATATTAGAAAGTTGGAGTGGTAACCTAATAATATGATAGGCATCCAGATTCATACAACAAACTCTGCACAAACATTCTAACTTGCAATTGCAGATTTAGATCAATCATGTGGATGTTTCATGGCAATTGCAGTACTAGAACAATTAACTATTACTGTTCCTAGAATTATGTGTGTTATACTCAATAAAGCATAAGTTTTGCTGTGTTTCAACTCCATAGTGTATAAACAAACTAATATCGTAGCATCCCAACTATTCTACTACAGTCTAGAAACATAAACACAAGGTTGCTTTTACCATACTTCGGAACAAGCATATATGCTAGTTTTTGATATCCCAAGTTTACATCACATTTAACTTCCAAATTTAAGAAATCAGAATGACAATAGATGAGTCAACAAGAACTTTTGACCTAAAATGAAATATCCTTGCCAATCGATGGGTCTTGGAAACATGTGCATTAGGCCTTAGTTATATAGATCATACATGATTCTCGAGGGAATAACGGTAATAGTAATGCAATCAAGAATTGAGGAAACCCTAATCCTATAAAGTATCAAAATTTTGCAGATTTGGAATCGGAGTTGAATGTTCATCAAAAACTTGTTTCGAGAAATCTCACATCTTACTTGGAATAGGGGGAGGAGACGGGTTTCCTCTCGGAGGCACCGCCATCTCGCGTCAGAATCGTCGGCCGCCGCTGATGCCAACTCAAGTTACTCACTCCGCCGTTCCTGTTGCTGCTCAATCGACTATGGTGGCTCGAGGGTTAGGATTTGGGGCAAATGGATTATTTTGGTAATGGCATATTTGTTATTTCCGTGAAGTATAAGGGCAAAACGGTAAAAATATTATGCACAGTAAGGGCTTTTAAGTCATTTCGTCAATGCCACTGTTGGGCTTGGTTTAAACCTACCACTTTGGGTCGGTTTAATTAAGAGAGCCTAATCCATAGCATAGTCCAGCTGAATCCATTGGATAAAATACGAACTCGAGCTTGGAACCATCAAAGTAAACATGTGTTTGGGCAGTTTTATAAACCCAAACCAACCCAAACCATCAAAGTAAACATGACCTTATAGTTAATGTTGATTTAATTCACTCTCTTTTATACCCTAACATACCAATGTGACTAAATCTGATTGCGTCGTCTTTTACACGATTTTCGTTATCATAATTTACAATCTAATAATCCCCTATGATTGGATTGCAATTTTGAGAAAAGTAAAAAAAAAAAAAAACATAAAGAAAATTCAAATTCACAAAATTTCACCAATCAAAATTTCACACTAATAATATTCAAATTGAGTTTGATATAGAGTAGGACTAAAGACACCACTCAATTTACCAGAGCATCACACAAATTTTAGATATAATTTCATTTGTTATAAAAAGACTAAAATATCCTTAAATTGGACAACAAAAAATAATCTTTTTGATGCCATTTTGAAAATACCTCCAAATCTCCCGTCTTCTCCGCACAGACTCTGCCAAAATACTCTTTTTCTCTCTCTTCTCAAATCTCAGCTCTCTTCGGAAGGCTTGCAGAGTGGCGCCTTCTATACTGTCCCTCAGAGTGGCTCTCTTCACACATTATTTCTTGCCTTGTCTCTCTCTCTCTCCACCCACTACTCCGGTTACAGTCAATGTACAAGAGAGCCATTCAGCCGCTGCGGCACGGGCGTTCTTCTCGGCCCCAAACAGGTGTATGTGGTTGCGGATGCGTCAGTTTCTCAGGAGAGTTCCGTTATCCTCACAGTATATGTCGGCAGTTCGGCAGCCCCGGCCGCCTCTGCGCGTTCGGCTACCTTGGCCGTGCGCCCCGCTGCGCATTCGGTTGCCTTGGCCGTGCGCCCCGCTGCGCATTCGGCAGCCTCGGCCTCTTGCCTCACTACACGTTCGATCGATCAGGGCCGAATCGTGCATGAATTTTCCATAAACACATGTTTGATTTTTCAAGAAATTCACCCCAAAACAACCATTTTTGCATACAAAATTATCAAATTAAACTCTTAATTCACTAACCCATAACAAATCCTAAAGATATGGTAGTGAGGATGGCCGAATGTTGCTTGATGTTTTCGGTTAAGAGAGTATGTTCTTTTCTTAGGAATGAATTTTGCTTTTTCTTTTTCAATACTTAGGTTATTTTATTTGTTTGAGGGTAATATTGGAAATGAGTGTGGTGTGTAAAGAAACTCAAAAACTCATGTGAGACGGTCTCACAGATAGTTTCCGTGAGACGGATCCTTATTACCCATAAATTGAATCCATATCCATAAACTTTCATATGAATTGCTTAGTATGTGTTATGGATTGACCCGTTTCACGAAAAAAAATCCGTGAGACGGTCTCACACAAGACTTACTCGTAAAGAAATAATTTAAGTTGTTGTTTTATAATGTGTGGTACTTTTAGAATATTTGGTGCTCTTAGATATCAAATTGTGTTTTTAGTCCTACTCCATATATCAATCCAACCAAACACAAACAATCTCGAATCAATTATCAATCAAAAACAATTTAGTTTCAATTTGCAAGCATTGTTGTTGAGTGAGTGAGCTTCTCAAGTGGAAGAGCATGGAGTCAAAACCCCAGTGAAGATGCCTACAAAACCTTCTTCCTCGCCACTATCTCCTCCAAATCCCAACCTACCATTTTAGACGAATCGCTGCATCTTAACCATGATTTATGTGGGGGGAGTTCCATTTGCTCCTGATGAAAAATCCCAGGTATTCTTTTCTCCGTTTGATCGCTTTTTCCCCATTTTCTACACTTGTTTTACCCGTTCAATTTCAGAGATAGAGATCATATCTGATTAGGGCGCAAATCTTGGGTGTTTAGGGAATCATTTTGTTGTGTTGTGTTTGAATTGCTGAATGAGATCGTTTTTTTTTTTTTGGGTTTTGTTGTGTATGTATGGTTATGGTGGGTGAATGTTAATCTACTTTCTCCATGAATTCCTTTTTTTGATCTCAATCTGGTTTTGCACAATAAAAGTGGAGAAATGTTGATGTGTAGAAGTTTAAAGAAGATTGGTGCTTTTCTTTTCGACGATTTTGTTGTGTTGTTTGTTCAATATTGTGACATTGGTGGTTCAGAAATTTGTAGAGGAGGATACTAGTACTACATTGCCAAGAATTGGAATAAGAACCTGAGTTTACCCTGATTGACGGTTTTATGAACTGTTCTGTTCAGTGCCAACTAATGTTATGTGGAAATGCTTGTAAAATCGATCTTGTAATTGCTAAACAGAAAGCTCTCTGATATAAGATCTCTTCTTTAAATTTATGAAACAACTACGGTAGTGCAGCTTTACGGTGTCTTTGCATGGGGCTCTCTGTTGTGATTTTGAAATCTTGTATTCTAGTGATTTAGGTGGTCCTTGCTTTGAAGCTGGAGAATTGTCAAATCCTG
Organism: Scutellaria baicalensis; assembly: GCA_005771605.1. NCBI lineage: Eukaryota > Viridiplantae > Streptophyta > Magnoliopsida > Lamiales > Lamiaceae > Scutellaria > Scutellaria baicalensis. The sequence goes on along the minus strand of CM016721.1, from coordinate 7,904,358 downwards.
CATTGTTGAGTTGTTTAAGTAGCCACTATATGATGCCTTTTGTTTGTGACCTTGTATATATGTAATTCATTAGGGAGTTAAATCTATTCTCGCCCTATCCCAAATTCTTGTCTACATGAATGTCCTGTATTACCTTGAAACTTCATTAGTTCCCATCTATCTTTTAGAATTCGCCATGCTCCAGTGGGCACCACACAAGATTTAAATAGGGGGCTGGTCCAATACAACAAGGCATAGAACTTTCAAATATGACAGACCAAATAATAACATAATGGCCAAACTAAATATTAAATGGCCGACTAATCACACGTGGCGCCTAGAATGGTAGATGGTGCCTAGGTGCTGCCTATTGCCTAGGTCGATATTTAGAAAATTATGCATGTGGTCATCAAAATTCATCATTCTCTAAATTTACCTTTAGATACAGACTTAGTTGGATACTCTGTGACATTCAGCAGTGTGAAATGAGTATAATCCAGGTAGGTTAAATCTCTTTTATAGTTTACTTCCAAAACACTGTCATTTGACTCATTTCATTCATTGGGTACTTTCCTAATGCTTGGGCTTATTTTAGTTTCAGGCTATTAATTTTAGTAGTTTTTGTTATAAACAGGGCATGGACACGTTAATTGCTTTGATGGAACATCCACTGTTGGTGTCTGCATCAAACTCCTTTAAGTCTATGGAAGAGAAGAAAATCTCGGCTTCTGAAAACTCTAGCTCAGTAAGATCAAAAATTTCTAAGTGGGTCTACATCTTCCAAAGAGAATTTGCAACTGTTGATCCTGCACTTGTGGACGTACGTTTTTACTAATGCTTTAAATGCATTCTCCTTATTTATTGGATCTGTGCTATTGATATATATGACTGGATGTTTTCACTCTAAATGATCTAACAGTGGGGATATTTGAATATGGATATATATTCTTTAAACTATATTGGTTTATAGCGCTTTTTCTTTCTCTCTACCTACTCAATTTACTTTTACCTCCTCCATACATCATGACATCAGTGATAGGTAACTGTTAAGTTGTGTCACTTATCATCACCAAAAATATAATTAATCCTGTTACGAAATCTAAAATATTTTCAAGTGCGTGTCATGTCGTTAGAAGTTTGTCTGTTTCGTCTGTCAAAGTCTCCTACTTCCCAAACATGGGGATATTTTTCCGTTACCAATTTCCATTTTTAGTAAGTCTCAACTACCTCCCAGGGGAGTTTATGGCCAAGTAATCCGCATCACCTTTCTAATGCTAACTATTATAATTCTTTCATCATCTTTATAAAAGATTTCACAATTTGTAGTTTTTTAAATTTCAGCTTGCTCCTGACTAGTAAAACAAATTATTTCAGATATGCATGAAAAAATACATTGTGCATAATGCCCAATTTTATGCATTTCAAAATCTGCAACGACTTTTATTTCTATTCATATTGGGAAAATTCTCTTCCTAACAATGCAGTTCTATTTCCTGAACTAGTTTTACTGTGTAAGTTGGAATCTTTTTAAGGGGAAGAAAAAAGGAAAAGAAAATGTTGCAGTATTATATTCACTTGATTTTCTGTATCATGGGAAATAATGTTTCTAGTGTTATTACCATTACGTAATTTATGCAACATTGATCTATCATCTAGGCAAACTTACCTCATAAGTGGACAATATATAGATTCAATTATACAAGAAATACATATATTTCATATACATATCTAATTTAATTACATCTTACAAGTCACAACTTTACATATGTTGTTGAAGATTCTCCTTTCCAACTGCTGTAATAGGTCAGCAGAAATCTACTGAGGTACTTGGACATTCTTAAGTTAAAGATCAGATGGTATCTAGGAATGCGTCATATACTTCATGCACAGTATTCTTTGCTCATCTAATATTTAATTGTTTTGCTTTATCCTATTCACTACTCACACCTCTGTTTGCAATTTTTCCATGTCTCAAGTTAGTTGGTACCGATGAAGCAACAACTTGTGTTGGTCTAGCCATAAGAAACTGCAACACTGGAATGTAAGCGTTAATGCAGGAAATCTATGAGTTGCATAATCAATGATTCTGTGATTATATCGTATCTTGTGATTTGATTTCAGAGTATCTGTTGCTCATATGGATTTTCCGAAAGTTGTTGAAGGTGGCCTGAGTCAGATGTTATCTTTAGTTGCTGATCATGGTTCTGATGCTCTGCTCGATGTATTGTAATTTTTTGCTGATTTGTGATTCATATTTGCACTCTTCACCCTTTCTAGGTGTAAATTGTTTGAGGTCATGGTGTGCAGGTGCATCTGATTGGTGGATTTGATGATATCTCATCTCAAGTATGGTTATATTCCCCTGCCTTCCATTTTATTTACTAAAGATCTAAACTTCAGGAATAAATTTATTTAAAATTGTTGAACTTTATGCAGGATTCTGATCTTGCTATAAAAGGTCAAACCAAGTTTGAAGGGTATTCCTATCCGTTGTGTGCAAAGATAATAGAAACTCTGAGGAATAGTAATGAGAAGTTTCAGATTCAAACTCTCCATGTGCTTGGGCAAAACACGAAATGGGATTCTGAAGGAATTGCATGCCCCATTTTCCATGGATTTGTGGTCAGCTTCAACTTTTGTTTTTGTGCACATCTTTCTCTTTTGTCCCTTTTTTGCGGATCCAAGATTCTTAGCTTATTTTGTCTGAAAGCCTTAATTAGAGTAATTATCATAAAGCTTTAAACCAGAGGTTTATATGTTGCCTCAGGTAGAGACCTCTACTGGATCAATCATGCCTGCCAGCTTTGCTGAAACTTCAAGATGCCCTGATGACATCGTTCGGAGAATTCGAGTGACAGCATCTTTTGAGGATCCTAACTGGTCTGGAAGGTTGCTTGATACGTACGACACTAGCACTGATCGATTTGTCATCGCACCATGTGCTTGGTAAAGTACTTACAAAATCCCAAATTTCCCAAGGCTGCTTGATGGGTAATGAATAATGGGTAATGAACCATGGAAGTTTTATAACTCTGTTAATATGTACCCCTTCTTTAGGACCATAAGGCTAAAACACATGGCGTTATCACTGCAAAACCTTTCTGACATGGAGATTCTCCTTACGTGCTCTTCTTCACCTTATGCTGAGGCTCCTGATTTTGTGGATAATGAAAGAAGGTAAATACTTGTTTGTAATTAGCTCTAAAAAGTTTGTCACCAGTTTTGCTAGATCCTGGATGCACAATGTTTGAGCTCATAGAGGGTTGTCTATCACCCCAATGAAATCATAATTATATATCAGAACCTGTTTGATACACATGATCGATATCAACATTCAAGCCTTATTATATTGAAATCTTAAAACCACCTGTATCTTCAGGAAGTGGGATTACTTGATCAGACACCCAGATTGGAGGGAAACGTTTCCTTCGAAGCATCCTCGCGTGTTTCTGAGGGCACCGGATGGAACTTGGGTGAAACAATGAAGATGATGGAAAGATGGTTTCCTGGTTTTTATCATTGCTTTATTACATTCAATATCTCAGCTATTCTCTATTTGATTGTTTGAACACAAAAACCACTATTAGCTCATTAAGATGATATTTTAGCTCAATGATATTTAACCCGCTGCAAAGACTTATCTTTATAATAAACTTGCAAGTCTTATAGAGAAAAACCAAGGGGAAGCAAAGAAGAGTGCTTAAAGTGGAGCATAATATTTTTTCTTTTGCTTTTTTCCTACAATAGTTCAATCCTCTAAAATGCAAGATCTGGTTACATAATCAATGAAACTAGTTCTGTAGTTCACTGGCAGAATGAGCAAAATGGCATCTGTCCCCAAACGTGCACAAACCCTTGGGAAACTTCTCACACATTTTCTTCTTGTTAAACTGGCTCGGAGGAGCACCCTGCCTGAATGAACTCATCGGTTTCTCTGCACGACCAGTTGATGAACTTATATTCATGATGAGTTGACGTACCATAGAACTAGCCTCCTTGATCTGTTCAAATGTGCCTTCAAGCTCGATATTCCTCTGGTTAGGATCTGAATCATGATCCTTTATAGATAGCCTAACACCTGTTTGCCTGCACACTTGCTTTGAGTTCACACCATTTTTCCCAATAATAGCCCCAGCGAAAGCGGCATCTATGCTGATCTTTGCGGTTGCTGAAGCCCCAAAGTTACCCACAGGTAAGCTGTGTTGGGAAGATTCATGACGTTGGGAAAACCCACCAACTGATCCTCTCATTCTTGGATCGTCATAACCCTGACTAGGAGCTTTGTTAAGCTCCATCTCACTGTGGGCAAAATGGCATTTGTCACCATATCTGCATCCTTCTGGCGTGTTGATCTTGTTGCAGAGCTTCGTTTTCATGGTTGAAGCAGGGGAATCAGTGAAGGATGCATTCCTTCCAACAGGAGCAGCATTATTCCCACCCATGTTTGCTAATTGGGTATGTGCGCTGTATCCAGGGACATAATGCAGAAAGTGACATGAATCGCCAAAAGAGCACCCTGACGTGCTGCATTATCAAACACAAAAACATGGAAATGAGAAGCATATGCAGAAAAGAGATTATCGTAATTCGTAAAGCAGCCGAATCTTTTTTTAACTCCAAGAAGGGAGTATTGAAATATCCCTCTAACAAAACAATGGATCATATAGGTACCCACTATCAAAATCTGCAGAAAATCACTTATTCAAGGTACTTTGTCATCGCAAACCTCTCTAGTATGTAACCTGCCCATATACACACTGATAAAAGGAGATTCGATTCGTATTCTTTTTCCTCTGCTTTTCCATCAGCGGGTTAGAAATGAGATTGTGGGGGCAGAAATAGAGACTTAAAAACTTCAGCTTCTCAATGGACCTTGTTAACATAATTTAGGCCGAGTAGATGATTCATCATTTACAACTCTGAACATGGAACTCAAAATGCCAACATGCCCTTGTACTCACAATGTTCTTTTCACAAAAAAAGTATGTATTTTGCAAACAGAGCTTATTTTCACATAGTTCAAGATTATAACCTGAAAAACTTCGTGCATGGCTTTGATTTGCTTCCTACACCAGTTGTAAACGAGTCCATTTCTGTACCAGAGAGATAGTTCCTTTATTCAGTTAATATTTCAATCACTTTTATATCCAACCTTATTGAACATCCATAACCAGCATTCTCAATAATCGATTATTCCCGCAAAAAAAATCAGATAATTAAATCTTTTAATAGCATAATATTTCCCCAAGAGACTTGTAAATCAAACACATAAAGGCTAAAACATAAAAAGAATTTATAGTAATTAATGGATTAAACCCTTTATAGAAAATTCAACATTAATTCCATCTAATGAGGATATCTTCAACTGGGTAGAAGCAAAATTACCAAACATTCTTTTAGAATGATACAAAAAGTTGAAATTTACACTTTAACTTCATGGGAATCTTAAACAAGTACTACATTATTCACGAATTCTACCAGTATAGGCTGACGCAATCATCAGTATAAATTCAAACTTCATCAAAAACCCAATTCATATCCATATCAATATCAACAACTCACGTAAAGCACCGCATCAAATCCAAAAACCAGATTAAAAGTAGAAAAAAAAAATTACAAAAAAAAAAAAAAATCAGGTCTAAATTCGAAACAATGCGCAGCAATTAACCCGATAAAGATAAACACTAAAAAAGCAGCAAAATTCAAATACTAACCCTCCTTGGATTTTTTGAAACCTCCATTGCCGGAGAAAGCGACGTCGGGTCTGCTCCTTTTGCGCCCGAAATCCATCACCAATACTAGATTTAATATAAAAAACAATTACAAATAAATCAAAGAGAATGGAGATTTTGTGAAAGGTAGATGAGAATTAATTTGTATAAAATCAAGAGGAAATAAGAGCAGCAAAACCCTAGGGTTTGGGGGCGAAGAATGAGAAGAGGCGGTTTGCCGGAATTGAAACTCAGATTCAAATTCAGTTAATAGTTCAAACCCGTTGGATACTTTTATGATAATAATAATCGACCACAACTATTAATTGGGCCTAAATCCATTTGGGCCTAGAGCCATTTGGGCTTGACCCATATATAATTTTTTTTTTTTTTGGTTTAATTGCAAAAAAAGCACAAACTTTGTTCAAATTGTAATATTTTTAACCAAATTTTTGAATATTAGCAAATATGGCATGAACTTTCATATTTGTTGCAATTTTAACCAACATTCAGTTTTCGAATATGTTATTTTAAAAATAACTATCATCCTTTCAAAATAAAACAATGATTTAACATACAAAATGATAGTTATTTTGAAATGGTGGAAGTTATTGTCGAAATAAATGTAACACCCCGATTTTTACCCAATATATAGATTGAAATTTTAGTTATCATAATTTATTAGTGCATGAGACGATTGTAATGAAATTATTTATGAGGTGTTTCAAATACTATATTTTATAAGATTTACACTCTGATTAATTAATTAATAGATAAATATATGATATTGGATCACATATATGATATTAGAATATCAATTAATTTTAAATGAGATAACACAACTTAAATTAGGTAGTTGAGATAAATGAGGAGTATATATCTCCTAAAAGGGTAGTTAAGTCTCTTATGAATTAGGTGCATGGATCTCACGGGTAGTTAAAAAACTTACAAACTTTACAAGTTGAATTTCCAATTTTGATTTGAAGATCATGATATTGATACTTTTGTTTTTAGTATTAATCATAGATTAGTGAATTGGATGTGTATAATATGAATATATTGTTGTGAAATTTTGAATTATTTTACGCTTTATAATTATTTCTAATTATATCTGTCAACTATTCACGCTTTAGATTCGATTGAAAAGACTTAAAACATGATTATGCATTTTGGGATTTTGGTGAGTTTTGAGGACCTCAAGATAAGTACATCTCTCACCTGCAGTATGAGTAGTTTCAAATTATCTGTTTATTATTGATATCATTAAAATTACGTATATGTTGTGTTGTCTTCTGTGAGTATGCTTTAATGATTTGTTAAGTGGTGTGCTTTCGTATATTTGATCATGTACAAGATGCTAGTGAATCATGTTATATATGGATTAAGATAGTATATTATGAGAAAATATGTATAAGTATATAGTTTTATTTATATATTTTTAGAGACTGGTACCGGGCTCTCAGACCGTCCATAGGAAGAAGTTAAGGGCTTCCAGACCGCCCTACAGTTATTAGTTGCTCCGTTTGGATTCAGTGGCTAGCTACCCCGGATTCTTCGGAATTGCGTGCATAGGTACCATGTCTGGGCTCACAGTATATTATTTTCAAATATAAAAATATATTATTTTCAAGCATGAAAGTATATTGATTTTAATTAGTTGTTTTTTTTTTTGTTTCAATATATATTGCTAAGAAACATGTTTTGTGAGATTAGATAATGTTCTTACTAAGAGTTTCACTTATAGTATTTACCTCATACTGCAGATGAAGTCAAATGTTATGTGATGTGGTAGCAGCACTGAAGGGTGATTGGTGGTGACGACGGAACCTCGGAATTGGTTTAAGATTTTTTCATGAGTTTGACGCTTAATTTTACGTTATGATTAGATGCTAAATTTTGATTCCCAATTTTTTTAAACAAAACTACAATATCTCACATGTTTCTTAAGAAAATTTGTTTCTACTGATTTTGTTTTAAGGAAAAAAAATATCTCTCATGATTCTTAACGAAAATTTTCATGGGTATGGAAGGTTATTAATAATTTAGTAGAAGTAATAACCCCACTAGAAGGAGCAAAAACTTGTGTACACCTGGGGCACGGATCCCCTAACCCGACTCGGTGCGTGGGCCGCTTCCAAGCGTGCCCATGAGCCCCCACGCGCGCCCTCACATGAGCTGGTGTGCCCTTGCACACACCAGATGCCATTCAATAATATGTATTACGTGTATACTCTTTAGATATTATGTGTATACTCTTAAGGTATTACACATTTATCTTTAAGGTATTAGGCTTAAAACATAAGGTATTACATATTTACCTTTGAGGTATTATATATGCACCTAAGGTATTACAATATTTGAGTATGAGGTATATTTTTGAGGTATTACATATTTGAGTATGAGATATTGCATATTCAGCTTTAAGGTATTACATATGCACATTTGAGGTATTACATATTTGGTATTACATAAGCACCTTTGAGTATTACATAATTTACTTTTGAGGTATTACATATGTACCTTTGAAGTATTAATGCTAAGTATTAATGCTTAGAATATAGTATAAGGTATTACATAATCAGCTTTAAGGTATTACTGTTTAAGCTTTAAGTATTACATTTTTATTTATATGGTATCATACTTTATACTTACATTTAAGGTATTTGATACTAACTTTTCAGGTATTACATAATTATCTTTCAAGTATTAAATTGTTATCTATATGGTATTACATATTTATATTTACATTTAAGATATTTGATACTCAATTTTCAGGTATTACATACTCAATTTTCAAGTATTACATAAATACCTTTTAGGTATTACGTGTATGCTTTTGTAGTATTACATTATATATCTCAATTTTCATTATTTTCCTCGAAATATTCTACACATCATCTAGTAGTAATGTTGGAAGTAAGATCTATAGTTACAATTGGTAATGTTTCTATGTACCTCTATATCCCAATGGTTGAAGAATAATGAGAAATCGATTGAATCAAAATAGATGAATGGAAATCGAACATATGAAATAAGAAGAATAAGAAAAGGAAAAGAGAGATAGCAGATCAGTCCAATGAACTTTGACGGAGAAGAAGGAATGGTGCGCTTTAATTTAGAAGAGGGAATGGTGCGCAGATGAAGAAGGAACGGTGCGGAGAAGAATAATTGAGAAGAAGGAATGGTGCGGAGAAGAATAATTGAGAAGAAGGAACGGTGCCCAGAGAAGAAGAAGAAAAAAAAAGAAGGAAGAAGAAGAAGAAGGAAGAAGAAGCCTGTGGAAGAAAAAGAAAAAAGAAGGAAGAAGAAGAATAAGAAGAAGAAGAAGAAGGAAGAAGAAGCCTGTGGAAGAAAAAGAAAAAAGAAGGAAGAAGAAGAATAAGAAGAAGGAAGAAGAAGAAGGAAGATGAATATGAAAAATTAGGGTTTTGACTATATATAGTGGATTCAGGTCGGGTTGGGACACAAATCTAAGATCCGTGCCCCGGGAGCACCCAAGTCCTTCTCCTAGAAGGGGGTGTTACAATAAACATACCTGAAATATGTTTGGTTAAATTTACAAAAAATATAAAATGTTCATGTTATATTTGTTAATATTCAAAAAGTTGATTTAAACTACAAATTAAGTAAATTTTGTGGTTTTTCTAACAATTAACCATATTTTTTCATTTATATAAAAAAGACACGTATTATTCTCTTAAGAACTTGAAAATTTATTGTTCTTAATTATAAGTAGATTAATTTTATTACTAATACAATTAATTTTTCAATAATCTCGAATAATTTATTGTCATTTGAAAATCATGTCAATCATGTATTGATATATTATTTAGGAATCTCTTTAATCAGTTGCTAATCATTAGATGATCATCATTAGATGATCATGTGATGTTACCCTACCCATGTGAACACATTAATATGTGACTACCGTTGATGTGTCAAAAATCTAACATATTAATTAATTTCGATTTCCTTATAATGAGAGGATGAAACCATTATACGTTAGTGATTGACATATAAAAAGTTGTCAATTGTGGGATTATAATGAGATGATGAGACCATTAATTTCGATTTCCTAGAGGATGAGACCATTATACGTTAGTGATTGACATACATGTTTAGAAAAAGAATTTATTACAAACAGAATAGGAATCAGTAATTCAAAATTATTATTAAAAATCAATTAGAATGAAAAAGAAGATTAGAAAGTTGTTAAATAAATTATCACACCACTACACTGTCAATAAACAAAGTAAATTTAAAGTTATTTTTCTCTAAAAATCAGCAATAAACTAAAGAACTATTAACAGCAGTATTATATTATATTATATTATATTATATTATATTAAGGTTACGATGTTAAATCTAAAATGTTAATTGACAGATAAAATTTTAAAAATATTTTAATGTGTATAAAAATATTATTTAATCATAAATATGAGACATTGTTTATTCCACGAGAAATTGTTGTTCAATTTTTATTAAATTCAATTTATTTAAACCTGTGTGTTGGGTCCGAATAAGTGTGGTAGTAGGCTTAGAGGGGGGTAAATAAGCCTACTCCGATTTCAAACTTTTCTTCTTTTCAGGAGGCTTTGGTCGGGAGTAGGGATGGCAACGGGGCGGGCCGGGGGAGCAATCCCCATCCCGTCCCCGCCAACTTCGCGGGGAATTTTTTTTCCCCATCCCCGCCCCGCGGGGAAAAATTCCTCCCCGTCCCTGCCCCGCGGGGATCCCCGTTCCCGAGGGTTCCCCGCGGGGATTCCCCACCCACAAATATTTTTTTATTTAATTTTTTTAATGTATAAAAAAATAATATTTTAATATATAAAAATAATCCACAAATTACATATAACTAAAATGTTAACAAAATCACCAAAAAATTATCCAATTTGTATAAAAGATAGTATATTATTTAATTATACTATCTTAAAAGTACAATAATAAATTATATTATTACATTTTCATTAATTTTTTCAATACTTAATGCATTTAGAAGAGTATGAGAAACGAGGGTTTTGTATTATTATTAATGTGTATATAAAAATATATTATTTATTTTATAATAATTTAATTAAAATATATTAATATATATATATAAATTGAGTATGATCCCCGTCCCTGCCCCGCCCCGCTTGTCGGGGAGAAAATTGCCCCCGTCCCCGCCCCCGCCCTCGCGGGGGTATATTTCGGGGAATCCCCACCCCGTTCGGGGCGGATCCCCGCAGGGAACGGGGATTCCCCGCCCCACTGCCATCCCTAGTCGGGAGTCAGTAACCTTTTGGAAGATTACTGATCAGAGTGGTTGCGGAAGTTTTTTTCTCTTTTGATGTGCCAAGTATAAAAGATGTGCAACTTAACATAGAATATGCAAGTAAAACAGTAAGCACATATAGACGCATGATATACAGAGGTTCGAAGGTGGAGTAATCCTTCTACATCCTCTCTGCCTCTTCTCAAGAGGGAACCTTTGTTAAGCTATTTGCTTTACATAATCCTATCTATTACAACCCTCACTTAACAAGTAAGTAGCAAGCCTTCACACAGCTGCTTGCCTACTTTCCTGACTGACCCACACATGATCTTACTCTATCTACCCAGGGTCCTCACTTTCTTCTTCGGAAAGTGGAAAGTTTAGCAGGACTCGCTCCTCGCACTAAGCACTCCAAGACAATCCTTAAAAAGGGTTTGTCTTCTCATTCTTCAACTGGTGGCAGCAAGCTTAGACTTCTTTTGCAGGTTGCACTGCTGTAGCTTACTACCTCAACTGACTGACTGAGTATGCGTCTTTGGGGTGTGGGGTGTTTGAGCTTCTCTTTTCTCTCTTCTTCTTTTGCTCCCCACTTTGCTCTCTTTTCTTTTGTGCAACCTTCCTCCTCTTTTCTACGCTATCTTCTCGTGCTCTCTTCTGTTTTTGTGTTCTCTTCTCTTCTGCTCTTGCGCATTTTCTCTCTACTTATCAGTCTTCAGTCTTCAGTCTTCTTCTATTTATAGATTAGGAAATCTGCCCGTTGAAGGTAGATAGATTTCCATCATTGATAGCGCCACACTTCTTCTGACACACGCCAGCTTTTCGCTTTCCACGTGTCTTCTTCTGATTGGCTCCTCTTCTCTTCTCTCTACCGGTAACTTTTGACTTTCTTCCTATGCCTTCTTTGTAGCTTCCTCCTCGCGCTCACTCTGATGCTTCCTTCTCTAGCTTGCCCCGTCAGGTGGCTTGAGGCTTCTGTAGCATGCTGCCCTGCAGTATGCTTTGGCATGGTCTCTCAGGTAGCTTCTTGTCTGATAGCTTGCTGCTCTTCAGTCCGCTTCAGCAAGTTATCTTCCAGTAGCTTCCTGCAGTACTCATCAGTATCCTAATTAGTTCACCTGATTCCTTTCCACCATTCTCTTCAGTATCTTTCATTTGACACTTTCTCTGATTTTTATCTTTCTGCAGTAACTCTGTTGCAGTAACCTATCCCAAGTTGATAATTATGCTTTAGAGTTACTTTCTTAAGGTTTTGTCTCATCAAAACATACTTGAATATTTCCAACACTGTGTAACGTATATATTTCAATCTGTCCTCAAAAGTTAGAAGTTTTATTACTCAAAATATATTACTAATAATTATATAAACTAATTAAGACAAGTTGATTTATATATATATATATATATATATATGGACACATGTGACATAAGCACAATCTTCCTTAAAATTCTTTATCTGCTTCTAATTTATCTTAATTGAAAAATTAGAGAAAAATAACTCCCAAAAGTGTGTTAGATTTAAAAGATTAGTGAACTTCAAAACTTATAAGGACTATTTGTGAATTCAATCATAAAACCTAATAAGATATTTTGATTTGAGTTATTTATAATACAATTGAAATGAAAATTTAAGAATCTCCATAATCTTTAATATTTAATTTTTTTTAAAATAATACTAAAATTAGTGGGAGATCAGTTGAATAATATTATGATAGATATAACAACATATATAATAAAAATAAAATATTTATATTCTCTTATGAACACAACATATATAATCAAATAATAGATTAACTATATTATATTATTATTGATACTAATTTAATTATAATTTTTAAACTCGAGTATGACACTCCTATGCTAGTCACTGATAATATAGGACCAGACGGTCTGTCTAAAATACAAATCAAAGAAAAAAGTGTAAATCAATATTTATTATTATACTTTTTTTTTTTAATATGTCATGTCATCACATATGGTAACTAAAATATAATGTTGAGTTATACCCCATAATACACAATTTCATATAACTTTAAACTAAAATAACATTCAATATAACATATTATCTCAATCTACCAAAAAATATAAACTTATTTTGCTACTTCCAAGCTAAACATATTTTCCAAGAATTTCCAATAAATCCATTCCACATGATTTTTAGATCCCGATCCTAAGATGCGATCCAAAAAATGATATATAGGCTGGAAACTGTCGACCTACCCCTAAATTATCTTCTTGAGATAAGGGTAAACTGGCTGTGTCACAACGCCACGTATCGTTCGGATGCATCGACCAAGATGGTATCAGAGCCTAGGTTTATTAAGAACTTCAAAATTATATATAATCTGTAATTAACAAATTGGTGAGGAGAATCATTCGAGAAAAGAATGGATCTGGACAAATGTCCAAGATGTATATTCTACAGGAGATATCGTCAAATTTTGACAATGTATGCTCAAGAGCATCAAGACAAGGTGATATATTGGAATGACCAATATACCGAGAAAGAAGAAGCAGGTGCCGACGATGAAACTGTGAGGTAGTGTGATAGACGAGCAGCATATTACATGAGTTTCCTTGTGGTAAACCAGATATTATATTGCGATATGATGAATCATCAGGAAGCAGCCCATCAAAACCATGTCTGATGGAGTGCCCGAGTGGAAGGAGATACTTCCAGATATCTCTAAGATTTCCGAAGATCTTAGAGAAATCCAGAAGACGGTGCAGAGTTATGGCAACCGCCATAATCACCTACCGACACAAGTTCATCAGATTCAAAGCCAAATGGAGACGATGATTAAAAATCAGAAGGAGACTCTTGAAATCATTTATGATATTCAAGAATGAGTCAAGAATCTGGAGAACAGATCAAGTTCATCCGGAGGAAGGAGACATATAAATTTTGGAACAGTTCCCTATTTACACCTAGATGGGCAACCAACCGAAGTTGTACGACGCATGACAAATGATGAAAAACTCATTGCCATCATCAAAGGAAAATCCGTCATAAACAAGTGATGGATTTTGAAAAGATAAATATAAAGGATCTACATGATCTTGCCGAATCCTTCGCAGGATTAGGAATTGTGGATCTAAAGATGAACGCAGGAGATGGATTTGTCTTGGTTACTCGTGATCAACAGTAGAGACCACCAGTTAATCCCAACATAGCAGAAAGTTTCGGATCACATCATGTGGATGAACCAATGCCACACGTGGGAGATTTCACCATAGGAGGAGATCATATTATTGTCACAGGAACTCAACCACGTTCCAAAAGGGCGAATCTATACAATACGCTTTATGGAAAGTCACAGCTAGACCCGATACATCCGTATGGGTTGATGCTAAATTTGGATATCCCAGATTTCAAGAACTGATAAATCCTTATCGATGATTGGGCATCGGCTATGAAGATTGCAGCAGGAACCCTATATCTTACAAAGAAAGGATTCATCTTACTACTCAAGATGAGTCTTGAAGGATTTGTAAAGATCACATGGGATATGACAGCATCAGAAATGAAAAATAATGTTACAACTGGTGAGTCATTAAAAGGAATTATCGATAATATGGCAAAATTATTCAAAATCCATTTTATCGCCATAGACTATTTTGAGGGGCTAGAAGAAGAAAAAAGGAAAAATACAAACAAGCCCTCTATAGTCTCGAGTTGCATGATATTTGTCACATTGACGAATATATCAAGTTATTCACCGAGTACCGATGGAAGTCCAAGGTAGATGACAAAGAGGCTTTACAATTATTTTTTGCGAAGATACCAAGTCCCTGAAGAGAAATGTTGATCAGGGAATACAAAGGTGCGGTTGACCTAGATACAGTGGCCAGAAGAATGTCTTTCTTAAATGCTAAGTTATCTGAATGTTGTCATCAAGAAGCAATGTACAAGAACTACAAGAGACTGCGTGGAATCAATAAAATGGTTCTCTTATGTTGCGAAGAAAATGACATCCCAAGAGTCGTTGGAGGTCAACCACGAAGGCATAAAAGGCAGAAACAAAGAAATCATCCATACCATCGTGGAAGCAACAACAAGAGGAACAGTCGTTGGTCTTCATGGAGACCAAGAAGAGTGTGGTCAAAACAAAAGGCCCGAAGTTACAAATCAGGGCAAAGACCAGCACTAAACAGGAGTAGAGTCTTTTCATCAGGCTCAAATCAAGGAAGTTCCAGCATAACTAAAGAAAGGAGAACTTTCAGACGAGCTCACACCAGAGCCAATGAAAGTTTTAAAGACTGTAATTGTTGGACATGTAAAACAAGAGGGCATATATCAACAAATTGCTCGGAAAATCAAAAGCGAGGAATTTGACAGTTCGAGGTAACAACCGAACTTGAAGAAGCTGTCTATTTTTAGGATCTTATACAGGTGTATAAATTTGAGGATTTACCCTAAGATGAAAGTATCTATGAATAAGAGATCTATTCTGATGATGGAAGTGAATCGAGCTCAGAATTAGAGTGAAGAAGAAATTCTTCAAACAACGATGAAAGAGGATATGTCAGGATTCCTCTCCCACACAACGGTGTCTCATAAGACTCTAATGAGGATTATAAAGGAGGATCCAAAGCTCCAGATTTACGATGGTTTTACCATTGGAGCTATGGAAAAAACATTGGATAAGATTGAGTTTCGTAGTAGAAAACACCAAATTATCCACAGAGTAACTACCGGAGAATTCGCCATCCCGATGGAATTCAGTGGTAACCTGATCGAAATGCAATTGGTCCCTTATAAAGAGATTCAGGAGATCAAAAGCAGAGTCAAAAGAGAAGTTGCAAATACACTCTCATGAATTCACATCGGAGCCATAAGAGTTGTAATTAAAGCAACATTCAAAGAAGGAATTGATTCGCCACTCAATCTTGCAATTTTTGACAAGCGAATCTCAAATCTTAAGAATTCAAGCCTTGGAGCTGTTACAGGAAATTTGTATGCAGGAAAATTAACATTCAATGTCTATCCTAGAATTGCATACAATCTTGGAGATCGAGACTTCAACAGAGTCTTAACCCTTTATCAAGATTTCAAAAGAAATGATCTGATGAAAGAAGGGAATCGACCCTACTCGATCACCTACAAGATTTCCTATGCTCTCTCGAATACACATCATTCAGATGTATTCTTGAGAAAGGAATTCATTGAAGTTCCAAGAATCTTCGAGGACTTCGCCAGGGTAGTTCTACCAGAACTCATTGAAACTCCAACTATAAAGAAGATTGATATGAGAATTCAAGATCAACCCGTTTTCAACAGGAGCCAAAGTCTCAGAATTGAGCCAAGACTGATGTGTTTCCAACAAGATAGACTAATGAGTAGTAGCCGTTGGGAAGAGAAAAGACTGAGTACAATACAACGAATCTCAGATGTTTTCAAAACATAAGGAGAGCTGAAGTGCTCAGAAGGATGAAGAGGAGTTGAAGTGATATTTGACATTACTCAACGGGATAATATATTCCCTTGTAATATCCTATATTACCTCCAACAACCGATAGTCAGAAAATTTTAAGGAAACCTAAAAATGGGTGAAATTGAGTTGACTATCAGGGGAATTGCAGGACGGATCCCACATCAGATGATACTGGGGATCGAATTTCTCGCGGATCATAAACCTTGGGAAAAAATATTACAAGATGGAATGGAGTTCTCAGTGGCAGATAAAAGATATAGAATCAGATGACCACGAGCCCATTCTCCATATACATTTCTATCGGAATAATATATGATGAATACAAAGCCGAATATTTTGCCGCCTATGTGGACTCAGACGTTGGAATATGTACTGCAAAGCAGGAGGTTTTCCCTAAAGAAATTGGAGAAGATCTACCAGCTATCGTAGGGAGAGATTTTTCTAAAAGGATTCTTATCCTTAATCGAGGAATCAAGCAAGCGAAAAATATGATCGGAGGAGCAGGTGGTACCCCATGGTACAAAGTAAAGACGCCACCAATCTTTTTCACCATTAGTTTCTCCATACAGCAGCCCGAGATTCCTTGTAATGAATCATGGAGAAATCAAGAGAGAAAAGCCAAGACTCGTTATTAATTACAAATGAATTAATAACATCTTGGAGTTCGATGGATACTACATCCTGAGTAGAGAGCACCTGGTCAACTGTATCAGAGGAGCCAAAGTATTCTCAAAGTTCGATTGTAAGTCTGTATTCTACCAGATTATGATGGAGGAAGAAAGTAAGAAGTTTACAGTTTTCTCCACACCACAAGAACATTATATCTGGAAAGTAATGCCTATGGGATTGGCAAATGCACCCCAGATATATCAAAGAAAGATGGATAATCTTTTCAAAGATTTTTTCAGCTTCATGTTCGTGTACATCGATGACATCCTCATCACATCCAAAAACATGAAAGAGCATCTCAAGCATTTGGAAACTTTTTCAGATGTTGTTACAATGAAGGATTAGTGTTTTCCAAAAAGAAGGCAGTAATTGCTACGAGGCAGATCGAATTTCTTGGGATAGAAATCGATGAATCTAGAATCATCCTACAAAGCCACATTGTAGAAAAGATTCAAGGATTTCCAGATACCCTCAAGGACAAGAAACAACTTCAGAGTTTTCTCGGAGTTGTTAACTTCGCCGGAATGTTCATAAACAATCTGACACATTACAGGAAGGTGTTTAGCCCATTATTGAAGAAAGACGCAATATTCAAATGGGAAGATGAACACCAAGAAGGGATAAAACAACTTAAGGAGATTTGTCAAAAGCTTCCAAAACTTGCTATACCTCAAGACGAGGACGAACTGGTTCTTTACACAGACACCAGTGATCATTGGTGGACAATTGTCCTTATGAAAGCTACACCAAACGGAGAAATGCCATGCAGATACTGTAGCGGTTTATTCACAGACAGTGAAGCAAATCGATGACATATCAACGAGAATGAGTTCTTTGCAGTCAGAAAGACTTTCAAAAAATGGTCTTTATTCTTATTGGCAAAAAAGTTCACCTTAAAGATCGACCACTCCCCTTAGTTTTCTCTAGAATAAAAATCTTTGTAACATCTTGAAGTGCTCTAATGTTTTCTTAGTTTTTAGTTTATGAGTATACAAGTGACAACCTTCTCCATGAGAGGCTGATCTAGTATTCTCCTCTCAAAAGGAGATTACAGATGTAATATATATTTTAAGTTCTTAATTAAAAAAGAGGGCTTTTTGCTCCAACATGTGTTACAAAGATTAATGAAAGAATTATCTTGTACACCTGGTGTAGGAAACGAACCAAGGTTGTGCTGGTCATTTTCTGAAGGAGCTGGATAACTTGCAGATCATCTTCTCTGAGGGTTGAAGTTGAACAGTAAGGAGCTGTTCGTAAAACGATTTGGGGCAGTAATTTTCCAGCTGGTGGCGTTGCAAACCATTTCACCCGGAGCTGTTCTGGTCAAAGAAGGTATGCATTTTAAGGGATGAATTAATTTTACGGAACCATGTTGGGCCTGATATTAATCAAATTAATGTTGATTAAAGATATAAAGATCATATGGTGTGGAAAATGGAAAAATTGGTCATAAATATATTTTGGGAGATAGTGAAGAATTTGGATGTTTGTGAAAAGGTCAAAAGGAATTTTGATGGTTGTGGTAGTTGGGTACAAAGTTTTATGTTTTATGGTATTTTGGGATAATAAGTTATATAGGGTGGTATTTTATATATTAAAGTTTTATTATGTGGTAAAATTTTCATCCACTGTCTTGAAAATGGTATTATGGGAGGGGGACTCATATAATGTTCGTATAGAATTCAATTGTTGAAACATATAGTAGAGTGACATAATTTTTGTAAGTTGGCTTGATACATTATTTAACTTTATTTCCGAAAATGCTTGGTATGATTAATATCATTGACCCAAAAAGTGCTGAATTTTTTATAAATTTTTCTATTTTATTTCTAAATTACAGTATATAAAGTTCATGATATTTGTATATAAAGATTTTACCAATTCAACATAAATATCTCAATACCTGAAGTTTTAAAAAAAAAGTACGGTTTTGGATTAAAAAGATCCAATTACATGAATTTAAATCTATACAATAGGTATACGAAAATTTTTGTGAATCAAATTATTAGTTAAGGATACTTTTTAACTGAATGTGGAACAAGGATTACATATAGTTCAAATTATCTTTTTAAATGTAATAATATTTTTATTTTTTACATGATTCAATTTTATGCGGATTCCATATTGGAAGCCAAGGAATATGGCTAAAACTTCAATGAAGAATTCAAAATCAAATTATAATAGGAAAAAGGTCACATGATCGTGTGATTTACTTGTATCGTTCAATTAGGGCCAAACAAAGAGTTGGAAGAAGTATTTCATATATATATATATATAACCCAAATGTTAATTTACATTGAGAAAATAATTCCTAACAACTTGATTCTCTTGAGTTCCTACCATATAAATTACATGATGTTTTATCTTTTCGTTATAAGTTTGAGGTAGAAAGGAGGGGATAAAAAATATTAGAATACATATGTATCTCGAATTCGAGTCCGAATCACTATAATGTGCACCATAATGTGGGATACCACTTCAAGATTCTATTCGAAATTATAGCAATCGTTTTTCACTCTTTCAAATATTCAAAATACATTACTAGCTTCTAATATCTAATATGATTTCTAATTATCTCTTTTATCATTGTATTATGGCCCAAGACAAATATATATTCACCAATTAATATTCAACTTTTGAATTCATCAGTCCTTTTACTTTACCTATACCCATTATAGGTATGTTGATATGCGTCCATCATTGACGTGTCATATATTTAATTAATTTCATTATTTATATAATAAGATGATGCGATTATTACACATTGATATTGATGATTAATATATTATGAGCCACCGTTGTCTGCATTTTAATACTTTCCTTCAATTCATAGACAGTACTTGTAAAAGATTCGAGATTCAATAGCTTATAGCAATAGAAATTTAACATATAGTAAAAATTGGGGTGTGGTGGGGTTGACTACATTTCAAAACCTAAGTGGGGATTGAGTCTATATATATAAATATAGTGGACCATATATATATAGAATTAAATTCCACATGCATGTGTGTATATAGGGATATTCAAGAATTCCTTTTCCAACATTAGGCCTATAAATTTCTTTAAAGAACATTCACTCGACTATTAATGTATGTCAATTATTGATATGTGACAACATCAAAAAAATCTATAATTATTACACAAAAACTTTTATGCATCAGGTGCATGGATCCTAGATCCATGCATCGGACCCGACCCGCGCGTGTACGCGCTTCCACGAGCGTCCCACGCGCCCTCACGCGCTCCCACGCGCCTGGGCGGATGCGCTCAAATTCGCTCGTTAAGGATACCTTTCAGTTATGTTAAGGATACCTTTAAGTTATGGTAAGGATACCTTTCAGTTATGGTAAGGATACCTTTCAGTTATGTTAAGAATACCTTTGAAATCCTGATTCCAGGTTACATGCCACGTTATGTTAAGAATACATTTTAGTTATGTTAAGCATACCTTTAAGTTATGTTAAGGATACCTTTAGTTATGTTAAGAATATTTTTTAGTTATATTAAGCATACCTCTAGGTTATGTTAAGAATACCTTTAGGTGATGTTAAGGATACCTTTGAAATCATGATTCCAGGTTCCTTTGAAATCCTGGTCACATACATTTACGTTATATTAAGGATACCTTTAGGTTATGTTAAGAATACTTTTATGTTATGTTAGAGATACATTTGTGTACAAAATGTGTAACACAACTATGTTATGAATAAGATATTTCTAACATAACATAATGGTATCCTTAACATAACCTAAAGGTATGCCTGACGTAAAGTAAATGTATGAAATTTGGGCATAAAAGTATCCTTAACATAACATAAAGGTATCCTAAACATTACCTAAAGGTATCCTTAACATAACCTAAAGGTATGTCTAACATAACGTAAATGTATAAAATCTGGACATAAAGGTATCCTTAACATAACGTAAAGGTATTCTTACACATTACATAAAGGTATCCTTAACATAACTAAAAATCATGACCAATTTTTAAAAAAGTTAGCGCGAAAAAAAAAAAAAATAGAGAAGCGGGTCGGGTAACCCGGATCCGACCCGGTTGCATGGATCTAAGATCCATGCACCTGATGCACAAGAGACTTACTCTAATTATTATACAGTCAAAGTGTTAAGGGTGAGATCATTTTATGGATCATATTTCATGACATGGATGAGATCAGATTGAATATAAAAAAGATGTATTATTTTTGTATGTATTAGATAATACATTTTTGTGTATTATATATGTTATATTTTGGAACTATATATATAGGATGTGTTTTGAGTTGAATTAGACTACATAAAAATATGTAATACTTTTATACATAGCAGGTGATATTTTTCTACATATCAGTAATACTCGAATTAAATTGGATATGTTCGGGTCACTCAAAACCAAGGGGATCCTTGGTTGTCCAAAGCTCTTTTTTTTTTTTTTCTCTCTCTCCCTCGTGCAACATGTAACACTTTTGTGTGTACTGGGTACTATTTTATTGTATTGTGTACATATACTACATAATATAATACAAAGATCTTACATGATATATATATATATATATATATATATTACCTAGTGCACACAAAATTATTATGTAACTTTTTATGTCCGATTCGACCCGACCCATCTCACAAAATGAGATCCATAAAACAAGCTCTCACAAAATCCACTCTATTATATATTAAAATTCATTTTTTTTAAATGATACATCATTAATGATCGAGGGACACTTGTGTGCCCCAGGCAAGGATGAAAATATCGATATCGCATGTCGTATCGCAACTTTGATTTTACGGATATATCGATGTCAATATCGATATTGCATATCGATATCGCAAAAAATTTGAAAAAACAACGGAAATCTTATTAAAATTTTGGAAATTTAATATGAAATTTTAGGGATTATTTTTACACTTCATTACACATATATTCCACTCAAAATCACATTAAAATAGTATATTTAAAACTAACATATAGATAATAAGCATTATAAATACTGTTTTTCGAATGAAAACTGATAATATATTACATAATACAAGACAAAATTACTAAAATTACATCATACAATACACTAGTACCAAAAGGATGACCTATGAGGTTCAAACATAGTAGATGGAATGTCATCTTGATCCAAGCAGTACTGATACCAACATATACATAATTAACACTATTAAAATTTTACTAAAACTAATTATAACAATTAATTGTAAATACACAATTACAACATTACATTTTACGTGCTAGCTTCACTATAAAACAATTAATTATAAAATTATGATTTTATAATAAAGTTCTATAAGTTAACTAAATACTTCACCTAACATATACATAATTAGCACAATTAAACACATCAATTTACAATATACCAACAATTAAACATAGCAATTTACAATATATCAACATATACATAATTAGCACTATTAAAATTTTACTAAAACTAATTATAACAATTAATTGTAAATACACAATTACAACATTACATTTTACGTGCTAGCTTCACTATAAAATAATTAATTGTAAAATTATGATTTTATAATAAAGTTCTATAAGTTAACTAAATGCTTCACCTAACATATACATAATTAGCACAATTAAACATAGCAATTTACAATATACCAATAAAATGCTAGTTTTATCAACTACAATGAAAAAAAAAAAAAGATTAAATTTACATACTAATTCGTAGTTCTTCTAAATGACAATTGAGTGATATATATAGTGGTGCAAGTATTTCCTCTCCAATGTCAATGCCCTATATCCAAAAAAATAAATAAATTAGATACATTAAAATAGTCATAATCTATAAAGTAAATAGTTGAAATTAATTTAATCAAAAATGTTGGGAGAGAGTTTTTGATATGAGAGACTAATTATACCTTGAACCTTGAATTGTATGATAGAAAATGTTCACTTGCCTTCAACATATATATATATATATATATATATATATAGAGAGAGAGAGAGAGAGAGAAATATATCATGCAAAAAAATTAGAAAAAAAAAAGAAGTAAATGAAGTAATAATTGGTTAAAGGAATGGAAATTTAAAAAAGCCACAAAATATGGCTATATCCGTGAATGAAAGATTGATGTGAGGAGAATATATTACTTTCAATATCAAACACAATACATAATACAAAGTAAGGAAAAAAAATCATATAGTTCAATTTTGTGAATCAAAATCGCTCATTTTGATATACATGCAATATTTTGCAATATATCCGCGATATTTCCCAATTTCCATCCAATTTTATACTACACTGAACCAATATCGATATTTTGCGATATTTTGCGAAATAACCGCGATACCCATGAAAAAAAACATTAACACCCAATATCCGTATAGCAATATCCGTATCCGCGATATATCCACGATATTTCGCGATATTTCCATCCTTGGCCCCAGGGTAGAGCCGACAATTTGACCCCGGGCGGTAAATTAGGCCGGGTTGGGCTCTAAAATGAGCAGCTCGAAAAACACCCTAACTTTTTGGCCCGGCCCGATGGGCTGGATGGGCTCGGGCCAATTTGGCTCGTTAGGCTTGGGCCGGCCCGATGGCCTAATAAATTTACTTTTTTATTACTTTTTTTTGTGCAATTTGTAAATTTTACATGTGACTCGATTCCCTCTTCCATGTTTTTATTTATTCTTTTAATTTTTTTTATAATTATTCTCATCTTCAACTATCATTAACTAATTAGAATTTACTAGCAAACTATGATAATTGAGTTAAAATATTTTTGAATGCTAAAAGAAAGTAAAAATGATCGGATTTTGTCCCCACTAATAGTTTAATTATATTAAAAAATATAATTTCGATTACATAAATAGGATACTATAGTTTAAATTGAACGTCTTAAATTATAATAATAGGAAGTTATTTTTCTAGTTAAATTGGTGTAAGAATTTAATGAATTAAAAATTATTTTAATTTAAAAAAATAATTATGCATTTGGCCCGATGGCCCAAACGGGGTTGGACCGGGCTCCAATTTCGTAGGCCCGACCTGACCCGACTTTATCATTTGGCCCGTTGGGTTGGGCTGGGCTGGGCCGGGTGGCCCGAATTGCCACCTCTACCCAGGGGTATGGTGCTCCCAAATTAATTCTCATATGATGTTAAATATATACTCTACAGGTATCATGTATATACTGTTCAGGTATCACATGTATACTCTTATATACATATGATACTTGTAGGGTATATTTATAACACCAAAAAACATAACACCTATAGAGCATATATATAACATCTAGATCCGTATCTCTATGTACACCGGAGTATATAAGTTTTTGCCTTAATGATCACATTCATATCTAAATCCATATCCTAAAGAAGGAAAGTTTGACAAACGTTGGACTTCAAATTATGTTTTCAGACAGATTTTCTGCTAATGTAATCATCATATTTAGATTGGTTTGTTTTCTACTTTTTTCATATACATATTAATAATGTATAGTTATATATATATATTATAATTTAAGTAATGTTTATTTTTTGACCATTTTCTTCTTCCACTAATTAAGGTGGTTTGAATTGGAGAAAAGATTAGATGTACCCAACACGCTTTCCAAAATAATGAGGCTTTTGAATCTAGTTATTGCATTTGGGACACACTAATTGACAAACTTAATTATAAATTAATGAATCATTTAATTAATCGATCTCTAATGATTATTAATTCATAATATGGTTTTTAAATAAGAAAAGTCTGAAGAAACCGTGTTTAGGTAGACAACCAAAATCAAGGCAAACCTTTTTTCTATTTCCTTTTTCTTGAGGTGATGCATTTTTAATGCACAATTAATTTAACCAAAAAAAGAACAAAAAAAAAATAATAATAATAATACCATCTCAGAGATATATTTTCGTAAGAAACTACGTACACTTCACACTATACAAACTATTTTATGAGTTAATAATTATAAAACTATTTTATGAGTTAAATAATTTATAACTTATAAATTGACTCATCTTACAAATGATTTATGAAATAGTCTCAACATGAGTTATTCTCTTCAGATATTACTTCTATATATTATTGTCTTTTATTATAATTACTTCTAATATTAAATTATTAACTTATTGTTTTTTTATACAAATATATATTAGACCTATTTACATAATTGTTTTTTTAAGAAAAATAATAATTTTTGATAAATAATAATTTTATTGAATTTTTTTTACTTCATTGTCTTAAAATCTAGTTATATTATATTTGAATTAAAAACCCTATTTTCATAAATGAAGCCTTTTATTTACACACGCTTCGCTTATTTCATTTCCTCTTTTGCTTTTATCTGGAAATTCAGTATAAAAATTTATATTTTATCAAAGACATTTACATATGGATTATGTATTAATATTGTGCTATACGTAGGTAGTACTTTTTTTAAACTTCTTCAATTAGACATATAAGGTGGGATGGCCTGATTCTATTTCACCTATGTGAGTATTACCACACCATTGAATATATTATATGACATTTGACACTTATTTGAAAAAATCAATGGTTTTAGTGTTGTTAATATTATCTTTTACACTGCATACATCTTTTATCTTACGCTAAATTAGGATAGAGTGGATAAAATCCAAGGATTTTACTATATATAATAATAGTGTGTTAGGTAGTAACATATATAGAATGAATAATAATATATTATATACTTTTCCCATCAACTAAACAATTTTTTCATTAATTCCTCCCTTTGACTTTGAAATTCACATGTTGAAAATTACAATATGATAGTCAAATACTACTCCATAATATCAAGAACCATAGTAAACATAAATATACTCCATATCTTTTAGCACTACATCCACACAATTCAAACAATGATTAGAATTGATGAATAATATTGCAATGATGACCATAATGAGTAGACCACCTAATGCCACAACTAAAAATCTTTTGAAGATTCTTTCTTTCTTAGTTTGTTGTCACATATATAGGAAGTATTATATTCAACAGATAGGAATGAAGGGTTGAAACGTGTTTCATTAAGTAGTCTCATAAGATGTTTGTTTTTTTCAACACCCAAATTAAAAAATATAGTCTTTTTCAGACCATATATATAAATCTAGTTTTGTTGGTAATGCTCATTAAGTTTTCTTAGCTTTCATGTGTTGGGTTTTGGTGGGATCCAGCAAAATATATGTTGCAGGAACATGCATGATCAATATATATTTCTATTCTTTTGAAGAAGGAAAAATATATGATTTGGTTGCTTTTTGTTTTTTAAAGAATATATATTGCATAAAAACATTGTTTTATCAAGTAAAAGTGTTTTTATAAGTGTTTTCATTTAAAATCCAGTTTTTTCAGTTTAGGTCTTATTTTCATTAGAAACTCAACCTCTAACAATAACTTCCGACATGAACATTGATAATGATGTTGTCATGATCAAGCTCTAGTGATTTTGATTAATGCACAAGGATTAATTTGATTTATGTCGCAATAAATGAAAGAAAAATCTTCAAGTTTTGCTTAAATCAATTTTCCCACCATATAAAAATTAATGGTTTCTTTAATTTTCATACAACTAAAATGTTCAATTTGAATCACCATTTTTGCACCATCAACATTCATTTTAGCAACCATCACCTAAAAGAATCAAATAATGGAAAATTAAAACAATTAAACTTGAAAGAATCATTAAAATAACTCTGAAAGTTAGCACTTTGAAAAATGAATATTAAAAGTTGAAATTTCCCTATTTATTATTTCAGATGGAAGAGAAAAGTAAATAGTGGGTCTATGTATATATGAGGAAATGTGTCAAACTAAACGATATTTTTTAAGGAATTGACTTTTCTAACATTAAATATAACAAAAGTATTTTTTTATCACAAAATATAAGAAAGTTATATTTTCTACACTATTTTGACTCGGTCATGGAGAAATGATTGAGTAATGATGGCTTGATGATATATTCTATTTTATTTATACTATTATTTAACAATTGTTTTATCCAACAAATCATGTAAATTGATAAAAATAATTAAATTGATAAATGAGGCTCGATTAATATAAAAAAATGAGGATCTTTTAATTGAATGATTTTAGGTATATTAAATTGAAACTGTTTGAAATTAATCTATCCATTGTAAATAATTAAACAAATTTCCAATTTTCTAGGATTTACTCGAACCACTATGTGAAATACATAGTGGTTCGATTAATAGTTTAAAAAACCTATTTTTGTACAATTAATCGAACCACTATGTCAAATACATAGTGGTTCGATTAATTGTGTAAAAAACCAATTTTTTCACTATTAATCGAACCACTATGTCAAATTCATAGTGATTCGATTAATAGTGTAAAAAACCAATTTTTGTTCAATTAATCGAACCACTATGTCAAATACATAGTGGTTCGATTAATAGTGTAAAAAACCAAAATTTTCCAAATTAATCGAACCACTATGTCAAATACATAGTGATTCGATGTCAAATACATAGTGGTTCGATTAATAGTGTAAAAAACCAATTTTTTCAAAATTAATCGAACACTATGTCAAATACATCGTGGTTCGATTAATAGTGTAAAAAATCAATTTTCTAGGATTTACTCGAACCACTATGTAATATTCACAGTGGTTCGATTAATACTGTAAAAAACCAATTTTTATTCAGTTAATTTTGAATGGTTCGATTAACCACTATTTTGAATGATTCTTTTAACTTTTGTATTGTTTGAATTAATTTGTTTCAATTTGATTAATTTTGAATGGTTCGATTAACTTTTGAATGGTTTAATTAACCACAATTAAATTAATATATTAATTTGCATTTGAATTAATTTGTTTCAATTAATTTGATTAATTTTGAATGGTTCGATTAACCACTATTTTGTTTGGTTTGAATTAATTTGTTTCAATTTGATTAATTTTGAGTGGTTCGATTAACCACAATTAAATTAATATATTAATTTGCATTTGAATTAATTTGTTTCAATTAATCTGATTAATTTTGAATGGTTCGATTAACCACTATTTTGTATGGTTTGAATTACCGGGTTTCAATTTGATTAATTTCGAATGGTTCGATTAACCACAATTAAATTAATATACTAATTTGAATTTGAATTAATTTGTTTCAATTAATTTGATTAATTTTGAATGGTTCTATTAACCACTATTTTGTATGGTTTGAATTAACTTTTGAAGAATTTGAATTAATTTGTTTCAATTTGATTAATTTTGAATGGTTTGATTAACTTTTGAATGGTTCGATTAACTTTTGTATGGTTTTTTAAACTATTAATCGAACCACTATGAATTTGACGTAGTGGTTCGATGTATAGTGAAAAAATTGGTTATTTACACAATTAATCGAACCATTATGTATTTGACATAGTAAAATTATTTTCACTTTAATTTTCACGGTTCATAGTAAAAGTTCAGATGTTTGTTGTCACAGTATATTTCACTTTAATTTCCTTTCAATCCATAATCAAGATGTTCACGTGTTGGAATTAATGTTGATTTGAACATTCATTCACGGATTGCTCAATTCTCATCTATTTAAGTGAGAATGAGTTTCCAACACTCATAGCACAAAATTTGACAAAGCCGTGAGTTATACAAGGTGTGAAGAATTTGAAAAATTATTAAGTAACTTATCTCTCTTTTATTTTTTATATCATTTGTTTTAAATATTTGCTTAATTTAAAATTATAGGCGGGCTTGTTTAGGTTTCTTGTTTCAATATTTATAGGTTGTGGCTCATGTAAATTTTAATTGAATTATATTGTCTCGATTTATCTAGTAGTTATATTGATTGTTTTAATTATTCTAATTCCATTCCATTTTCAGATCGTATTATCGAAAATATCTTATTCGGTGGTGGTTTCGTTTGGAGGCCATTGAGAAGGTATTCAGTATGTAAATGGTTCCCAAGAGTTGATCAATCTTCCAAAACTCACATACATGGATTTATTGACCTCGATTCATGGGATCGTGCTTGCCGACTTAAATTATTGGGGATATGTGATTCATGCGCTAACTGACTATAACGGCAGATTGAAAAAAAAGAAAATCAAGACTGATTCTGATTTAGAAGAGGTTTTTTATTCGGATGATTCTCTTTTGGTTGTTTTCTTTTTGCTAAACAGGATTGATCTTGGATGTTCCGCGGGATGTCCTATCAGGATCAACAAGCTTCAGTGGATGAGCAAGAAAATCAAAGTTCTCAACCTTTTTTTCCGTCCAGCTTTGAAAGCCCTTCGACCTATAATGTCAACACTGTACATGAATTCAACCCTGTACCTATTCCTACTAGACTCCATAACGACGAAGAATTCCACGCGAAATGAGATTTGGCCTATCGGGATCGAACTACTGAAGTCGGTACGTCTTCAAATGAGCATTGGGCACCCCGGTCATCATCATGGGGGATAGACAATAATTTTTAGTTTCTCGACCCGAATAGTCCTGCTCCAGGGTTTGACGAAGATGAACTGGATCATGGAGAACATAGAAATTCCGCTAATGACGATGAAGCAGGTAATTACATTTTTATATACGATATGTGAATACAGAGTTATCTGAATTCCCCAATCATAACTTATTAATTGTACTGTCCATATTTTGACATCAGATAGAGAAGATTGCTTTGCGTTAGACGAAGATGTTGATGCAACGTTGGATGAAGAGCAGCACGAGGCCTTTGCAGAATTTTGTAGTACACAATGCAGCCGGAATGATATGTTCCCGATATGGATGGATTTGACGAGCCAGAATCAGGGGATCTTTTGCAGGTCCCGCATGGACTTGAAAAAGGCTTGGTGTATAACAGTAAGTCCGATTTAAAAAATACAGTCGGGATGTACCATTTGGAGAATCAGGTTGAATATCGGGTCCAATATTTGGATAAGCACAGATGGAATGTCAAATGCAACCACGACGGGTGCCGATTCGTACTTCATGCATCTGCGAAGCACGTGATCTGGAAAATCTCCAAGGCTGTAATGCCGCACAGTTGTGAGCATGACTTAAACACCCGCGCATCCTGCAGAATCCCTTCCTCGGTGATTGGTGAATATGTCGAGGTCGACGCCCATCCAGTAAGGCTTGACCCACTCCTCTGGTGTCACCTCTAGGGTCTCAAAGCACTGAATACCCTGTATAACAGAAGAATTTCCCGGTTTTATTTAATCAAAGAAGATTAAATAAAAACTAAAGAGTCTAGTGTAATAAAACAAGGGTCATGCAAATACCTGACCGTCCAGTATGGTCGACACATCAATTTCCGACCTGTTGAGGGACCACTTTAAACATCGAGGCATGGACAGGGTCGTAGCCAGCCGGCGCCCAGTGAAGGTAGACGTGAATGGGATCGCCTCAAAAGCCCATACCTGTTATTATTTACAGGATGTACTCAATCTGTTATTGAAAAACTTGAGAAATTTATGTAATGTAGATGAAATGAAAATGATCAAATTTACCAGTAGGGCTGTCGAGAATCCATAGAAGTGGTAGGAGGGCATACTACGTCGCTGGGGGAGGGCAGTGGGAACCTTGTCAATGTATTTTAAAAGGTTCAGATACTAAAACTTGCCCCATGGGAAATTCTCCCACTGCTCATCATCCTCGACCGGAACCCACACCCATGGTTCCACGACAGACTTTCCCGCATTCACACCCATAAGTATGCACTGCAGTATCAAGATCTTCGCAATCCTGATACTATCCTTACTAGAACGTCTCCACTCCCCGTTGGAGAATCTATCTAGTAACTCGGTGACCTTCACTCGTGACGAATTACCGTGAACTCTGTAGTAGAGCGAGTCCTCGTCTGGCTGGTAGTCTCCCATTGGGTTAAAATTGGAATTACCGAAACGTAAACTAATAACTAGTGCGAACTCCCTCTTCGACAACCGGCAAAGGTGATGGTCTCGGCCAACATGGAACCATCGCTCATCCATCAGAACTGCTCCACCATGCACCTGGCGTGTCATAAGGACATGTAGAAACTGCTTGCTGATGGATCTTTCGGTGTCCCACAGCACGAAGTGTCCAAAACATGTCCCAAGAAACTCCTGCTCATACTCCGGTCCTATGCTACGCAATTGTGCCCTGATATCATCAATGATACTGAGACGAACATAGCCGGTTACGTAGGCTATAGTACCCTGTAAAGCCTCCCGTACCCATACCAGCTCGTACTATATATTATTAAAATTCAATCAGTATACATTAAAGTAAATTAAAATATATACAATTATTTAATAACTACCATTGCACAAATATATATACGTGGCAACATAAAATGTAGAAATTTTAATAAAAATCATTACACATTTGAATATTTAAATACTACCCTAAAATTCAGTTTAAAATCTTGTAATTTCTCGACCCTCATTTTTTGTGCCTTGATAATCGAACCACTATCAATATATCAATAAGTGTTATTCATGCTACTTCAAAGGTTTAAACCCAATTGTAATCAAATGTTTACACTATTAATCGAACTATTAATTGAACCAAATTAGTTCTAATAAATCCTACAAAATTGGGTTCAATACGATAGTGGTTCGATTAATAGTACAAAATTGGGTTCAATTAATAGTTGAATTTTAATAAATTGGTTTAATCGAACTATTTTGTAGGATTTATTAAAACATATTGGGTTCAATTAATAGTTCGATTAAACCCAGTGTATTAAAATTGGTGTGTATTCGAGACATGGTTCGATTGCACTATGTGATTAAACTAGTAGTTCGATTAAACAAGGATTACACTATGTATTTATTAAATTGTATTAAACTAGGATTACTCGAACCACTAGTTTAATGACACTATGTATTAAAGTATGGATGGATTAAACTAGGATTAATCGAACCACTAGGGTTATTAAAATTGGTGTGTATTAATCATTTCATTAAAAAAATTGGTGTGTATTAAACTAGTGGTTCGATTAATCCTAGTTTAATACATAGTGTCAATATTAAGTTAAATACTATATGGATTAAAGTAAATTTGAGTAATCCAACAACTAATATATAAACTAAATTTGATTAATCGAACTACACATTAATCGAACCACTAATTTATTAAATTAAAGTAAATTTGATGAATTGAACCACTGGAAACTTTATACATTAATTTACTTTATATAATTAGTGGTTCTAAATTTTCAGATTTTCAAACTATATACAAGCAATTTTCAAAATTCAAGCACCCCAAATTGTCTCAAAAATCGGCAGCAATCAATATTAAAAAACACACGAAAATTAAACCTAATTGCAAACATTAGTCAACAAATTCAACAATTCAAAGCTATAAATCCCCAAGTGTTATTCATGCTACTTCAACAATTCAAAGCAAAAAATATTTGGGTTAAATACCTCGTACCCATTCGCACAATCCCTTCAAGAAATTCTTCAATCTTCTTGGCAAATTTTCAATCCCCAACACTTGTTAAAAGCCAATACTTTTTTTGTACACAATTCACCCTACACAGTTTTCGAATTTGGATTAAAACGAAAGACTTGAAAAAATTTCTAACATTTAATCGTATTAATCGAACTACTTGTACAAAAAAAACTTACCGATCGACTTGAATGTTTGAAAGAGGGAAGAAGAAAGAAGATTTTTGAGGAAAGGAGGCGCCCAAAAGAGAAGAATAACAAGATTCTATGTCAAATAGTGCTAGGGTTTACATTTGGATTGAGGTCAAAATGTAATAAAATTTCATTTTTCATGGGGTCAAACTGTAAAATAAAATAAAATTGGTTGTTGTAAATTAATGGCTGATTTTAATGTGTTTCATTTTTATTTAAATTTGTCATTTAAGTAATGTATTTTACACTATTAATCAAAACACTATACATTTCACATAGTTGTTTCGATTAATAGTGAGAAAATTGGTTTTTTACACTATTAATCAAACCACTATGAATTTGACATAGTGGTTCGATTAATTTGGAAAAAATTGTTTTTTTACACTATTAATCGAACCACTATGTATTTGACATAGTGGTTCGATTAATTTTTAAGAAATTGATTTTTTACACAATTAATCGAACCACTATGAATTTGACATTGTGGTTCGATTAATTGTGAAAAAATATGGTTTTTACAATATTAATCGAAACACTATACATTTCACATAGTGGTTCGATTAATTTTTAAAAAATTGGGTTTTTACACTATTAATCGAACCAATATGAATGAGACATAGTGGTTCGATTAATTTGGAAAAAAAATGGTTTTTTACACTATTAATCGAACCACTATGAATTTGACATAGTGGTTCGATTAATTGTAGTGGTTCGATTAATTTTGAAGAAATTGGTTTTTTACACAATTAATCGAACCATTATGAATTTGACATAGTGGTTCGATTAATTGTGAAAAAATATGGTTTTTATAATATTAATCGAAACACTATACATTTCACATAGTGGTTCAATTAATTTGGGAAAAAAATGGGGTTTTACACTATTAATCGAACCACTATGAATTTGACATAGTGGTTCGATTAATTGTGAAAAAAATTGGATTTTTACAATATTAATCGAAACACTATACATTTCACATAGTGGTTCGATTAATTTTAAAAAAATTGGTTTTTACACTATTAATCGAACCACTATGAATTTGACATAGTGGTTCGATTAATTTGGAAAAAAATTGGTTTTTACACTATTAATCGAACCACTATGTATTTGACATAGTGGTTGATTAATTTTGAAGAATTTAGTGGTTCGATTAATTGTGAAAAAATTGATTTTTTACACTATTAATCCAACCACTATGTATTTCACTATGTATTTCACATAGTGGTTCAATTAATTTTAAAAAATTTTGTTTTTTACACTATTAATCAAACCACTATCAATAACCCATAGTGGTTTGATTAATTTCGAAAAAATTGGTTTTTTACACTATTAATCGAACAACTATGTATTTGACATAGTGGTTCGATTTATTTTGAAGAAATTGATTTTTTACACAATTAATCGAACCACTATGTATTTGACATAGTGGTTCGATTAATTTTGAAGAAATTGATTTTTTACGCAATTAATCGTACCACTATGTAAATACATAGTGGTTCGATTAATTTTTCAAAATTTGGGTTTTTACACTATTAATCGAACCACTATGAATTTGACATAGTGGTTGGATTATTTGTGAAAAAATTAGGTTTTTACACTATTAATTGAACCATTCGAACCACCTAAATTATATTCAGTAATTTTATTAATCGAACCATTTAATTGAGTAATCGAACCACTTAATAAAGTATAAATTATAGTGGTTCGATTAACATATTATAATGGTTCGAGTACTAATTAATCGAACCATTATAAATTATATAAATTACTAATTATATATAATTATATAAATTAGTGATTAATTAGTGGTTCGATTAAATAAATTAATTACTGGTTCGATTAGTTCATTAAATTTTCTATTAGTGGTTCGATTAGTTCATTAGTCGTTCGATTAAATTTTCTATTACTCGTTCGATTAGTTAATTAGTGGTTCTAATAAATTAAATTAATTATTTAGTGATATAGTAAATTATATAAATTAACTAGTGGTTCGATTCACTATTAATCGAACCACTATGTATTTGACATAGGAGTAAGTTTCTAGATCCATGCAACCGGGTCGGATCCGGGTTACCTGACCCGCTTCTCAATTTTTTTTTTCTCGCTAACTTTTTTTAAAAATTGGTCATGACTTTTAGTTATGTTAAGGATACCTTTATGTAATGTGTAAGAATACCTTTACGTTATGTTAGGGATACCTTTTTGTCCAGATTTCATACATTTACGTTATGTTAGACATACCTTTAGGTAATGTTTAGGATACCTTTATGCCCAAATTTCATACATTTACTTTACGTCAGGCATACCTTTATGTTATGTTAAGGATACCTTTATGTTATGTTAGAAATACCTTATTCATAACATAGTTGTGTTACACATTTTGTACACAAAGGTATCTCTAACATAACATAAATGTATTCTTAACATAACCTAAATGTATCCTTAATATAACGTAAAGGTATGTGACCAGGATTTCAAAGGAACCTGGAATCACGATTTCAAAGGTATCCTTAACATCACCTAAAGGTATTCTTAACATAACCTAAATGTATGCTTAATATAACCAAAAGGTATTCTTAACATAACTAAAGGTATCCTTAAAATAACCTAAAGGTATGCTTAACATAACTAAAAGGTATTCTTAACATAACGTGACATGTAACCTGGAATCAGGATTTCAAAGGTATCCTTAACATAATTGAAAGGTATCCTTACCATAACTTAAAGATATCCTTAACATAATTGAAAGGTATCCTTACCATAACTTAAAGGTATCCTTAACATAATTGAAAGGTATCCTTAACGAGCGAATTTGAGCGCTTCCGCCCAGGCGCGTGGGAGCGCGTGAGGGCGCGTGGGACGCGCGTACACGCGCGGGTCGGGTCGGGTGCATTGATCTAGGATCCATGCACCTGATGCATAAAAGTTTTTGTGTTGACATAGTGGTTCGATTATTCATTTAAATTTGATTTAATACACTATTGATCGAACCTCTTTTATCAATTTAATTACTTTTATCAATTTATATGATTGGTTGGATAAAACAATTGTTAAATAATAGTATAAATAAATTGAATATATTATCAAGCGATCATTACTCAATCATTTCTACATGACCGAGTCAAAATAGTGTAGAAAAGGTAATTTTCTTATATTTTGTGGTACAAAAGTACTTTTGTTATATTCAATATTAAAAAAGTCAATTCCTTAAAAAAAATTATGTAGTTTGGGCTGGACTCTCATGTATATATTATATAAGGAAGAGAATAGTACAATTAATATTGAACAAACATAAATATGTATATCTTGAAGAAAAACAAAAAAATTCAACATCCACTATCTTAATTCCTAAGTTTCATCTCAAAGGTATAAAATCATATCAGATTGATTACATATGCATGGGCTAAAATCAATAATCTTTAGTGATGTAACTCAAACCTTATCTCTAACAGAAGAGCTGTCAATGACTTTTCATTTCTTCAAAAAGTGATGATGAGATTGACATTTTTGTTTATATATATCACTAATTGGTAGCATATATATAAAGCTATTTATTATATAGATAATACAATCTTCTATTCTCTCATTGGCTTATCTTTGTCCAAGATTTGGGATCCACATAATCCTTGACTTATAAACATCATACTTTATATTTGCCCCCATACCTCTTTGTTTTCTACACTTCTACCCTTATACTTTTATATATTTTTACCCTTTTCAAAAAGAAAGAAAAAAAAAGAATAGAAGAAATTACAATGAAAGATCTGAACTTAAAATCTAAAGGGTTAATTACATTTTCCAACTTAATTTTGCATTTCAAACTTTTTTTTGTATGATTGTAATTTATACTTCAATTCTCTTTATTTTTGCAACCTCCAACAACTTTGTCCAACAAGAAATGGTCCTAGTGATTTTCTCTTGCCAATTGAGGGTTATTTTTGTTATTTGCACTTCTATGATATGGGTAAATCTAGTTCTTCAGCTATTTTTAAAGGTACACAAATCTTTTTTCGTTTGAACCATCACCACCATTCTTCATTTACTCA
Organism: Scutellaria baicalensis; assembly: GCA_005771605.1. Taxonomy (NCBI): domain Eukaryota; kingdom Viridiplantae; phylum Streptophyta; class Magnoliopsida; order Lamiales; family Lamiaceae; genus Scutellaria; species Scutellaria baicalensis. Next base: position 7,867,707 of record CM016721.1, on the reverse strand, counting down.
AAACAATTTGCAAAAGAAATGGGGGAAAATTGGGCCTAAATTTGATTTTGCAAAAGTGAACAAAGCGTATAGTATGAATTGTGATCGCAAAAAAAATAAAAAATTAAGATGTAAAATTAAAAAACATACATATTTTATGTAGGAAAATGAATTTAACTCAAAACTAAAATATAATTCGAAAGGAATTCAAGAGTAGAAGATAATTAATAGAAAGAAAAGTGTAGCATTATAAATCAAAATAAATTAAATCGTACTTCATATGAGATGTTATGTTATATTGTTTGTCTCAAGTGGCAGTAGACTTAGAGGGGAGGTGAATAAGCCTACTCAAAATTTTCAAACTTTTCTTCAAAAAATGTCTAAGTCTCAGAAAACAGGTAGCTACCGAGCTTACTGTTTCACAGAGAGATTACTACTTGAACAGGCTACCTAGAGATTTAAAGAAAAATAGAGTTTTATGTGCACAACGTTCCTTCTTTAAAACAAATGTGTTTTCTGAAAGGTTGCTTTAATAAAGGATGCTATGACAGAGAGAATATAACAATAAGCAACAAAACAGATAGATAAGATTATCAAGCAGCAAGCTTAAAAGGATAAAACAGGAAAAGCAAACACAACGATATATAGAGGTTCAAGGGTGGAGTAATCCCTCTACGTTTTCTCTACTTCTTCTCAAGGAGGAACTTTGTTAAGTATGGTTTGATTTACAAAGACACAACTTCTACAAACACTTAACAAGAGTTGTCAGCTTTCTTCCCACACAGGGTAGCTGCACAGTGACCAAAAACACTAACTGCCCACACAGAACACTTGCTCTTCTACTTAAGAGTGAAAACACTTGATCAGAACAACCTCCGATCAAGTAACTCCTGACAGTCAAAGAAAAGATAATAAATAAAATCTTTAACAGGAGCAACAAGCTTTTGAACAGAAGGCTTCTGAAACAAAGTATGCTTGCTGCGAATAGACTGGACTTGAAACTTTTTAAGGATAAGAAAGACTGATGCGATTGAGAGATTTAGAATGCTTGATTTGCGAGAGTTTCGAGTAAGTTTTCAGTCCATGTCTTATTCTATTTATAGGCCTGGGAAAATCTGTCCGTTTAAGTGGGCGTCCACCCCTGTAGTGAGCTTGTGGTGATGTGTCTTCATCTAATTGGATCGTACGTGATTTTGTTGTGATTGTACACCATTGCTACTGCGGCCGCCATTACAGTCTGTGTATCGTCTTCTTGTCATTTTTATTCCTCCAGATGGCGCTCTCTGATTGGTTTGTATGAGACTATCCCTAATGGCAACTCAGAGTGCTTGATCCGAGGTAACTGCTTCCTGGAGTTGGTTATTGTTGCGTTTGTCGTATTCGGCTAGCTTCCTGCTCTGTAGCCTCATTCCATAAGTTGTTGTTGCTTTCCATACTTAGCCGATTTTCTGATTGATTCAGGCAGCATCCTTCATAGTGACCTATTAGGCTCCTTCCAGGATCCTGCAGCAGTGACCTATACTTAGCCAATTTTTGATCTTCTAAGGCAACAAAGTCTTCATCATTTCTTCAAGCTTTGATCTTTTAATCTTCAAGCTTCCTGGACCTAGTCTAAGCTTTTACATATCAAACTAAGTACAAAGGATCCTAGACCCTATATATTACATGTTTTGTCTTCATCAAAATTTGTACAAGGTTCCTTATAATTTCCCCATTTTTTATGATGGCAAAACTTCTTTAAGAGGATCAAAGACTTGAAATTTTTATTAAGAAAGATAAGCAGTACTATCATAAGAGAAAATCAGAAGGACAAGTTCACGATTAATGAGCTTTGAGAACTGAATTTTAGTTTTATTGAGATAATAAGAAGTTATTACAAAGAAAATAATTAATAGATAAGCAGAAAGATAAAGAAGAACGTTGAGTAGGCAACTTCTAGATCTTCAACCAGGAGGCTCTCTTCCTCGTTTCATGCCTGAAACCTTTCCACCATTCCAGGATGGATTTTTGGTAGGTTGGCTCCAGCATCCTCTTCATGTCTGGACTTTCATCGTATCTAAGCCTGAAGTCTTCACAGAATGGAATGACTTCCCCCTTTTCTATTCGGCTTCGAAGCCTCACTTGAATAGGGAGTCCTCCCTTGCTGGCAAGTTCCTTAAACCTTTGAAGTCCTTCCTGTGGGTTTTTCCTCTGATTAAGGTGGACTCCTTGCACAACTTTATGTAGTACTTCAGATACTCTGCCCTTTTATGGTTTTTGATCTGCAGGTATGTGGGATTTGTGGTAGTAGGTAGGTCGAGTTCAGGGAAGTACCATTCCTGGAATCTTGAGCTTGTGATATCAGGACTCCCATCTAAGAACAAGATGAGAGAGTCCGGCATCTCTGACTCGTTCTCCGCCAGAATGGTGAGATCAGGTTGCTTCTGGGCTAGATAGAGTCTCGAGAGGCTCTCCTTAGTAGACTTATCAATCAACTCATCCATCCCCTTGTACATTTCTTCAGACTTCCTTCTCTTTTCCTCCCTTTTTTCGTGGCCTCTCCGGAGTACCTGGTGGACGGTTCCTGAGATAACTTCAGATTTACTCTTTGTACCGCTGTCTGAGTAACCTCAGGATCCTCCTCATCTGCTTCCACCGTACCTCCTGAATCTCTTCTTGGTACAATAGCAAGCTGTTTGCACGTCGAAGGATCATGTGTTCTCTACTCGATCCTCTTCACCTCTTCTCCCTTTTTGTCATCATAACCAGAGCCCACTAATAACTTAAGCATAAAATGCATACTGGAAAGTAGTCCAGTATGCTCCTTTAGAGTTTGGCCCTGGTTGAACTGCTCATCATCGATCGTTTTGAGGGTAGAAGTGATGGACTTCTGCTCTGTCTCTAAGGTAACCAACTTCTTCTCCTGAGAGTTTATCTTCTCTAAGAGTTTCTTCATCACCTCTGTTGTTGAATCCCCGATTACTGGGAGTCGGGAGTTGATGGTCATCTGCAGTCTTGCTAAGGTGGCATTAAGGGCATCCATGAAGAACTCAGTCTTCTTACGATCCTTCTTTACCTCCAAGTGCATTTTCTTGTTGGCTTTAGACAGGGACCTCCCAACTGCTTCAACAGCTTTGAAGACTTCAGAAATAGATTTCTCCGATTCCTACATAGAAGAAGATGAAGTTAGTTGATTGGATTTCTCGGCTCCGGTATCATCCTGTTCACAGGGTGTACGATCATTGCTGTTGGAAGAGCTGCTGGTTTCCTCCTCTTCCTCAGCTTCCTCCTCAATCTCCACTTCCTGAGGAGGCACATCCTCCTTCCAAGAAACATATTTCTTGTACTCCACTTCGGAAGGGCCCTGCTTCTCCTCAGTTTCCTTTACAACCTCTTATTCATTCTCTTTTCCAGAAGTCTCTGTGGGAGCAGACTCTTCAACAGTAGGCTCTGTGATGACAACCTGTTCTGTTGGTTCCTTCTCAGCAGTAGGCTCTGTACCTTCTCTCCAAAGTTCACAGGATCCTCAGAAGTTACTCCCTCTATCTCCATTGGAGTAACCTTCTTAGCCGTTTTAATATCTTCATCTATCGGTGCCTTGTCAGATGAGCTTTCTGGCACGGAGGGTCCTCCAACAGTTGCTGCATCATAGTCCAGAGCAACCTGTAATGTCTTCTCGAGCTCTGCAGCAACGACAATGACATCTACATTTTCTGCCACCGGAGTAGTTGGGGGCTCTTTCATTGGCGAGTCAGCCTTCTCCTGGTCTGTAGGAGCTTCCTTCGGAGCAAGTACTTCTCATATGATTTCTGATCATGTCACCTCGTTATCAGACAAGACCCTAATATCGACCAGTTGGCTGAAGGCACCACTGGACTCATCCTGTGGTGGTGGTGAAGGTGTCATCTGATTGAGGGGCTAAACCATCAGAGGTGGCTCAGAGGATCCGGTTGCACAGGAGGATCCTTCACCAGGCTGCATTGGCAGGGGCCTGTGCCTCATCCTTGTCTCCACCTTGCTGGCATCCAGGGCTTGCTTTAGCATCCTCTCCTCTACCTCTTCCACCCCAAATACTTCCATCTGCTTCTCTGTGAAGCCTACGTCATTTCCATCTTTTACCTGGTCTGCAACAGCATCCAGGATGACGTTATCCTTGTAAAACTCAAGCTGCTCGATGGCTTCTTCCCCATCAGCGATCTTAGGGAATGTGGGGGCAAGGCTAGGACTTCAATTTTCTTTCTCTTCTCCTCCCTAGCAGCAAGCTCTGTTTAGGCCTCCTCAGTGTCCTAGAAGATTCTCCACTTCTTCGTTTCCACTGCTTTCAAGAAGCTATCCTCCAGCACTTTTTCCTCCCTTATATTTTCCGCTTCAACCCAGTTGATGTCCCACTCCTCCTCCACTTCCCAGTCCGACCATTGAAGTAAGTCCTAACAAAGAAGGTGTCTGTACTCCTGCCAGGTTGTGAATCGCTCATCTACTTCTTGAAGTCTGTCTTCATCTTCACGTAGTCTATCACTATTTCTATCTTCTCTTCCTCATGCAGTTCCTCTACCACCAGGCCCAACTGCTCCTTCAGCTGAGCAGTGACCTCATGTACAACCTTCTCTGCTTGTACAGTTGTAAGGATCTCCGACTCAGCATCCTTCTTCGTGCTCGGGGGTGCAGGAAGTGGAAGCACCATCGTTGAAGTGGTGGTATTGGGATGCTTCATTATCGGAGATCCTGAGTTTCCTCTGGACCGCCCTCTTCACCCTAGGCTCCACACTCCTCGGCCTCTTAGGCAGCTGGAGAGGGGATGCAGTAGTCGTCGAGTCTTCTCCCTCCGACGTACTCCCCTGTTCTACTTCCTCGGCTGCCTCAGTAACCTTCCGGGTTACTGGTGAGGGCTTAGTCCCCTTCTTGGCAAAGATCCTGTCATACCCTATGAACTTGCCCTTTTGAATATGCTTGCCCTGTGATAGGCTAAATCCCAAATACCCTAAAATGGTATTTAGAATCAGTCCATAGGTTGGCTTGCCAACCTTCTTCTCCATCTCTTCCTTCAACCTGGTGAACACATAGTTCGACTAGTTGATCTCCTCTCTCTCCATCAGGGCTATCATCATCATGTACCTGAAATTGGTACACTTGTCGAAGGAACCTAAGCGGTTCTCGATGATGTGGCAGCAAATGTCATGGAGCATCAGGAATTCCACCTAGAAGAGCTTCTTGTTGCAGCTTTTGCTCATAGGAACCAAGTCCTTTTTACCGGTGAACTTCACCCAATACTCCTCAAATTTCTCCTCAGCATAGGTTGCCAGGTCACTGGCATCCATCCCCTCAGTGGGAAGTTGGAAGATCTTTCCCAGGGTGCTGGCATTGATTTCGAAGGTCTTACCTCCAATGCTGGAAAGGATTCCAGTCTTGTCTGCAGAGACCTCTGCATTGGTGTAAAACTCTGTCACCAAAGCCTCGCAGTAAGGCTCCTTGTAGTGGGTGCAGAGTCCCAGCACCTTAGACCTGAACAGGCAGTCAAGGATGGTCTCCATGAGATACTTCATTCTGCCCTCATCTTTGATAACTTTCATCAAAATCTGCTCGTTAATGAGACGACCATCGATGATTTGAGAGTTTTTGGGTGCCATTTGAAGTGAGGTGTAAGAGATGAGAGAACTGAAACATATTAGAGATAGAAAACTTAGGTAACTGATATGCAGAAAGCTTGAGAGTAAAAAATAAATGAGTGTAAAGTTTTTGAAAAAGGATAAGTGTCCTATTTATAGAAAGACTCCTTGTGCTGTTTTGATCAACGGTCTGGATTAATTCTGAAGGTGAACAGTTTCGCATCCTGTGGCTGAGGTTGCTATTCATAAATGTACTATTGTACTTTATAAGATTTTGAATTTTATCAGGGACCTTTTTGCAAATATCATCGCATTTGCTGGGTAACTGGTCCGAGATTGATGCGCCCACTTCTCGGGATTGATAGTTACTCAGAACGTGTCCTTTTTAAGGATCCCGTGTGATGCTTGTGTCTCTAGACAACTTTAATATGACTTGTCCTTCCGTAAGCTTCTCCAGGGACTTTTAGTTATTGAATTTCAGAGCTCCCTTGTTTTAGCTTACTGAGCTTTTTGGCTTCCCCCTAAATTGTAAAACACTTAATAAGATTTCATTAAAACAAAATTAGCTCAATTTAATGATTCCCAATTCATTCCTTAAGAAGGAAAATCTGGATTCACAGAGTGGTTTAGTGAAAATATCAGCATGTTGTTGATCGATGTGAATCTTTTCCAGTGAGATATCATTTTTTTCCACATGATCTCTTATAAAATAATGCCTTATGTCAATATTTTTAGTTCTGGAGTTGAAAACTGGATTGTGTGTAATTGCAATTACACTTGTATTGTCACACATAATCGGGGTCTATTTTTCAATGATATCATAATCTCGAAGTTGTTGTTGAATCCATAGAATCTGTGCACAACAGCTTCTTGCAGCGACATATTCGGCTTCGGCTGTTGATGTTGCTATGGAAGTTTGTTTCCTACAAAACCATGATACTAATCGATTTCCAAGTAGTTGGCAGGTTCCACTGGTACTCTTCCTGTCAATTTTACAACCTGCAAAATTCGAATCAGTGTAACCGATTAGTTTAATTCCTTCTTCTTTAGTATACCATAAGCCTACTTCATGTGTTCTTTTTAGGTATCTGATGATCCTTTTTGCTTCTGTTAGATGTGATTCCTTAGGTGCAACTTGGTATCTGGCACACATGCTTACTGCAAACATGATATTGGGCCTGCTTGCAGTAAGATACAGTAGTGACCCTATTAATCTCCTGTACTTGGTGATGTCCATTGTTTTTCCTTCTTCATCTTTGTCCATGCTTCCTGATGTTGGTTGGTCTCCATTCCAAATTTCTTGATCAGCTCTTTAGTGTATTTCATTTGATTGACAAAGGTTCCTTGATCAAGCTGTTTGACTTACAGACCGAGAAAGAAACTTAATTCTCCCATCATGCTCATTTCAAATTTTGATTGCATTAATTCTAAGAATTTTCTACATAGCTTCTTGTTGGTTGATCCGAAGATAATATCATCAACATAGATTTGGACAAACAATATGTTATCTCCATCATGTATCCTGAACAGGGTCTTGTCCACTTTGCCCTTTTTGAACCTATTGTCCAGTAGGTACTTTGATGGAGTATCATACCATGCTCGAGGTGCCTGTTTGAGTCCATATAGAGCTTTTCTCAATCTATATACCATTTTGTCAGCATTCTCTTCAAATCCAGGAGGCTGTTCTACATGAACCTCCTGTACCAACATCCCATTCCGAAAGGCGCTCTTGACATCCATTTGATAAACAGTAAGATTCTTGTGAGCTGCATAGGCTAGAAATATTCTAATTGCTTCAAGCCTAACTACTGGTGCAAAGGTCTCATCAAATTCAATTCTTTCTTACTGACAGTAACCTTTTGCAACTAGTCTTGTCTTGTTCCTTACAACCTGTCCATCTTCATTCAGTTTGTTCTTGAAGACCCATTTAATTCCAATTACTCCTTGATGTGTAGGTCTTGGAACCAGGTACCAAACTTGGTTTCTTTCAAATCCATTTAATTTCTCTTGCATAGCTTGAACCGAGTTAGTGTCTTCTAATGCTTCTTCAGGATGTTTGGGTTCATTCTGAGATATGAAGCATGAGAACATGGGTTCGTGGAGATTTGATCTTCTTGTTTGAACTCCAGAGGTTGAATCTCCAATGATTTGATCTCTGAGATGATCTCTGAGCCATCTTCTTCTTACTTCATCAGCTTGCTGAGGTTGATCTCCCTGGATATCTAATCGAACTTCCAAATGTATCACTTCTGGATTGTGTACTTCTTCTTGTGTTGTAGTTGGTTCTTAATCTTCAGTAGGTTGCTGATTTCCTTGAGGTTCTTGGTTCTATTCAGGTACCTGCAAGTTAGGGGTCCTGTTGTGTTTGGGATGACAAAATTTCATCCATATGTTAAAGATTTGGTAACTATACATCAATATAATCAACATGATTGTTGCTGATGTGAGTTTTATCCAATTCTTCTTGAAGTTCTTCAATGTCAGTCTTACTGGAATGTGGTTCATTGAAGATCACATGTACAGATTCTTCTACAACAAGTGTTCTCTTGTTGAAGATTCTAAGGGCTTTGCTTACCGACAAGTAACCTAGGAATACTCATTCGTTTGATTTAGCATCAAAGGTTTTGAGATATTTCTTTCCATTATTGAGCACGAAGCACTTACAACCAAAAATATAAAAGTAAGATATATTGGGGGAGTAACCGTACCACAATTCATAAGGTGTTTTATTTAAATCCTTATTGATCAAACGTCTATTTTGAGTATAGCATGCTGTGTTGGTTGCTTCTGCCCAAAATCTCTTAGATAGTCGTGCTTCTGCTAGCATCGTCCTGATAGCCTCCTTCAGGGTCCTATTCCTTCTTTCAACAACTGCATTTTGTTGAGGAGTTCTGGCTGTTGAGTATTCATGCTTGATTCAATTATCTGAGCAGTAGGATTCAATAAACTTGTTTGTGAATTCGGTTCCTCTGTCAGTTCTAATCTTGATTATACTCAAACTCTTTTCTGTTTGCAGCTTCCTTAGGAACTCTGGTAATCTTTGATAAGTGTCTGATTTTCTTGCTATGAACAGGGTCCAAGTGAACCTTGAGTAGTCATCCACTATTACAAGTGTATACTTCTTTCCAGATATGCTTATTGGTTCAATTGGTCCTAATAGATCCATGTGAAGCATATCTAGTATCATTTTTATTTACTTATGAATTTTGTTTTTGAAGGAGCTTTTCACTTGCTTTCCTTTCTGGCATGCTCCACAAATAACTTCCTTTTTGTATACCATATCTGGTAGGCCTCTTACTAGCCTTTTTCTTGCCAGCTTGTTCATTGTCTTAATATTCAGGTGGCTCATTCTTTTGTGTCATAACCAGCTTTCTTCAGGAGTTCCCTTAGCTATGAAACAGGTTACTGTAGTCACTGATTCCCAATCAGCCACATAGACGTTTCCTGTCCTTGTTCCAGTAAGCTTCACCTCCTGAGTCTTACTGTCTTTGATCAGGCACTTGTGAGGCTGAATTCTACATAATAGTCTTTATCACAGAATTGACTAATGCTTAGCAAGTTGTACTTTAAGCCTTCAACATGTGATACTTATTTGATGCAGGTTTTTCTTTTAATCAGGTCTCCAGAGCCTTTAGTGCTTCCTTTCGAGTTGTTTCCAAATATTACTTTGGGCTTGGAAGCTTTGAAGTTGATCAGGCTCTTCTGGTTCATTGTCATGTGCCTGGAGCAATATGTCATATGTATCTACTGCTTCCTATCACATGTTCCTGTAATCAAAGAAAGATTACTTCTTTTTAGGTACCCATACAAGTACGGGTCCTGTTTGGTTAGTTTTATTTTTCTTCGGAACTCATACTTACCTCACAACAATTGTCTTGTTATAAGTCTTGTTAGTTCCATTATTTTTACCAGTATCCTTAGGATACTGTATATGTGAGGTGTGTGCTTGAGGATTCCTTTTGTGCTTTTCAGAAATATAGGTTCATTTGGTTCTTGATATAGAGGTCTTTGGCACTTTAAGATTATGAGATCTTTTGTCTTTTCCAGGTTGCTGCTTGTAGCTTTTGCTTCCAGTAAACTGAGGTTGTTGGAGCCAGCTTCTATTAGACTTATTTCCATAGGCCTCTACAAGGGGTCTCTTTCCATTTCCTACTAAACTTCCTCAATTTCTGCCAGTAGTTCCCCCTAAGTTAGGTAATTCATTTTTATGTGAGGTTACTGCAGACACAAATTTAGGTGCCTTAGAGGTGCTTGCTGTAGAAGTAGATGCCTCTCCACAGTATCATATACCAGCATGATCCTTAAGACTTCTCTGAATGTTCAACATAACATCTAAGTCTTTAGAGGATTTGTTAAAGGTATTAAATGTGTCTGTGAGGTTCTTCTTTTCATTTTCTAGCTTGGTGGCCAGCAGATTTAGCTTACTGACTTCAGCTCTGAGGTCACTGCATGTTTGGCTTATTTGTTTTTCAATAGCTAGTTGTCTCTCAAGCATAGCATGCTCACTTTTGAGCTGTTGATTTTTTAATTTCAGCTCCTCATGAGTTGAGGTTATCTGCTCGAAATCACTCATGATCTGTTTGAAAGCACAGATCATGTTCAGCCTTTCACCATCCTTGACATGAAGGTTGAGATATATTATCTTCTCTTCAGATTCTTCGGCTTTAGCCATGAGGCAGATAAGAGCTTCATCTTCATAGGATGATTCTTCTGAGTCACTATCATAGGTTGATTTTTTTTCTTTGTGGAGCCTTCTCTGGGGTAACTTCCTGTGAGGTCTTTGTTTCTCCAATCAGTGCTCTCAACTTTTGACCCTCCAGCCTCTTTCTTTCTTGCCTTTATTTCTTTCCTCTTCAGGATATCGGTGCACTTCAGGATAGGGGCAATCTCTGGTGTAGTGACCTGGCTTTCTGCAGTTATAGCACAGGTCAGTAGCCGTTGCATTGGATTGAGATGTCTGGGTGCTAGTTCCTGCACCATTTTGTTTCTTTCTGAAGTTGTCAGTCCTTGAATTTTTCTTAAAAATTTTTTGGAACTTCTTCAGTAGAAATGTCATGTCTTCTTCAGTGGTTGTCTCAAGGATAGCAATTTGATCCTTCACTTTCTTAGCTTCCTGAGGTAATCTTGCAGTTAGGGCAGTGACCTTGTAGCTTCCTTCTCCGTTTTTATTTCTTCTTCGGTTTATGTCAAACTCAAACGCTTTGAGGTCTGAGAACAGGTCAAAGGTACTCATGGATTCCAGATCCATTGAGACTCGCATGACAACTGTTTTGCTATCCCATTCAGCAGGAAGGGCTCTCAGCACCTTCATGTTCTTTTCCTTTTGAGGTTAGACTTTGTCCAGTAACTCGAGTTCATTTACAATGGCTCTAACTCTGAGGTCCATTTGTTGCAGAGTTTCACGAGGCAGCATCTCGAAGAGCTTGAATTTTTAGGTAGCTGAAACCTTGTTTTCCTTGGTGAGTTCAGTACCTTCGCATATCTGCTTGAGCTTCTCCCAAATTTCATTTGCTATTCGGCAGGTCTTAACTTTGCTAAAGGTGTCTTTGTCCAAAGTTAGGAACAAAGAATTTTTAGCCACATTGTCTAGATTAGCTCTTATTTTTTCGTCGATTGTCCATTCCTCTCTAGGACGTTTCTCCATCACTGCTGGATGTGGGATGGCTTCTGCATCGACTTGGCCTTCAGCAGCAACATCTATGGCTCTTGTGAATAGAGGGTTAACCTTGGTGATCTTTGGAGGTCCATTCGTGATGACGAACCACATTTTATCGTGCATTGCAGATAGATGTGCTTGCATTCAAATTTTCCAATCGTCATACTCTTCTATAGAAAACATATGAACCATATGAGAGTCCATGCTGCGAGTGAATGAAAGAGTATGCAGTATGCTGGTTTTCAGAAAACAGGGATTAGAGATTGACAAGACAGATTGGGTTTTTAATCCAACCTGTTCTAATACCACTTGTTGGTCCCAAGTGGCAGTAGGCTTGGGGGAAGGGGTGAAAAAGCCTACTCAAATTTTTCAAAAATTTCCTCCAAAGAATGTCTAAGTCTCAGAAAATAGGTAGCTACCGAGCTTACTGTTTCACAGAGAGGTTACTGCTTGAGTAGTTACCTAGAGACTTAAAGAAAAACAAATTTTTATGTGCACAACGGAAATTATTTAAAACAAATGTGTTTTCTAAAAGGTTGCTTTAATGAAGGATGCGATGACAGATAGAATATAACAATAAGCAACAAAACAGATAGATAAGATTATCAGGCAGGAAGCTTAAGAGGATAAAACAGGAAAAGCAAACACAACGATATATAGAGGTTCGAGGGTGGAGTAATCCCTCTACGTCCTCTCTACTCCTTCTCAAGGAGGAACTTTGTTAAGTATGGTTTGATTTACAAAGACACAACTTCTACAAACACTTAACAAGAGATGTTAGCTTTCTTCCCACACAGGGTAGCTGCACAGTGACCAAAAACACTAACTGCCCACACAGAGCACTTGCTTTTCTACTTAAGAGCGAAAACACTTGATCAGGAACAACCTCCGATCAAGTGACTCCTAACAGTCTAAGAAAAGATAAGAAATAAAATCTTCAACTGGAGCAACAAGCTTTTGAATAGAAGGCTTCTAAAACAGAGTATGCTTGTTGCGAATAGATTGGACTTGAAACTTTTTAAGGGTAGGAAAGATTGATGCGATTGAGAGCTTTAGAATGCTTGATTTGCGAGAGTTTCAGGTAAGTTTCCAGTCCATGTCTTCTTCTATTTATAGGCTTGGGAAAATCTGCATGTTGAAGTAGGCGTCCTCCCTTGCAGTGAACTTGTTGTGATGTGTCTTCATCCGATTGGATCGTACATGATTCTGTTGCGATTGTACACCACTGCTAATGCTGCCGCCATTACAGTCTGTGTATCGTCCTCTTATCCTTTTTATTCCTCCAGATGACGCTCTCTGATTGGTTTGTATGATAATGTCCCTAACGGCAACTCAGAGTGCTTGATCCGAGGTAACTGCTTCCTGGAGTTGGTTACTGCTGCGTTTGTCGTATTCGGCTAGCTTCCTGCTCTGTAGCCTCTGTCCATTGGTTGTTGTTACTTTCCTTACTTAGTCGATTTTCTGATTGATTCAGGCAGCATCCTTCATAGTGACCTATCAGGCTCCTTCCAGAATCCTACTGCAATAACCTATACTTAGCTAATTTTTGATCTTCTAAGGCAGCAATGTCTTTATCATTTCTTTAAGTTTTGATCTTCAATCTTCAAGCTTCCTGGACCTAGTCAAAGCTTTTACACATCAAACTAAGTAAAAAGGATCCTAGACCCTATCTATTACATATTTTGTCCTTATTAAAATCTATACAAGGTTCCTTACATATATATTATCATTTCATTATTTAATTCAATTTCAAACTTATAGGTTTTTATCAAATTTAACGTAAAATCTAGTAAGATCAATTCCAAGATGTTAGTTAGAATGATTTATAATTTGCCCACATAGCATCTTATGTTTTATTTTATCACTGTATTACATGCTACATATAAATGTGTGTTAAATCAATAATAGACTAAAATATTGAATGTAATAAAAGATTTGATTGACTTGCGATTGATTTAATATCAAATACTTATCTCTACATTTGTATATATTATATACTTTTATGCATAATAAAAAGTGGAAGTTAATGTGCATATATTGTGCCAACTCGATTTGACGAGTGGATACACTGAATGTATAATATAAGATGAGTGATTCAAATTGAAGATGATTTAGTAACTAACGTCAAAATTAGTGTATTTTTAGCAATCATTTTTAACCACACTAATTTAAAATGTCTATTTTTTAAAAACACATCTATACATCACTTTCACACAAATACAATCATTACATGTGAGTCTCATTATCCTCCGCTTCTTATTCTATTATTTATATCAATTCAAATTAATCATTTATGGGTTGCATATTTTTTTAGTGCAAAATTTTATGTTGAATTTATTAATTATGACATTAAAAAAATTCAATTCACATTAAAATTTAATTAATAATAAAAAATAATAGTTAGTCAATTTTTTGTACTTTTTTGGGTTATTTACATAAAAAAGACATTAATATACATTTGACATACAATTAATATAAATGAACAATTAATGTATATATATATATATATATCAAACAAATCAAAATCAAAAATACATCTAAATCGAAAATAGAAAAACATTAAAAAAAAGATGACGATCATTGAAGAGAGGATAAAAATGACATTCTTATGTATTAACACACACTACCTACACTAAAATATACATATTTAAAAACACACCTACATCAATTAATTATGCTTGTGTTTTAATTAAAAATGCATCCAAATTAATCAATGTGGATGTGCTAACGAAAAGTACTCAAAATTAAGTGGGTTTATTTGATCTTTTTGTCAAATTAAAATGGCCATGTGGTCTCACAAAGTAAATCAAGATAAGGGCAAGAGTGTCACATTCAAAATCATTAAATGGGATCACATATTTTTTCCAATCTTGATTTGATTCTTAGCTTTCCATTGAGTCATGTCATGCATGTGGATTGCTTTGCCGGTAGTGCTACATTTCTTTTTCTACCTAACTTGATTTTTTTTTTTTTTTTTTTGATATTTACAACAAATTTTAGGCATTTAATTGAACATCCATATTAAGAGGAAATGGGGTAAAATACCACAAACCCTATAAGCAATACATTTTTTTATCATTTAATATAATATATTATCACTTCCTACCACTAAATATAACAAATTGTCACTTTCTACCACTTATTTGACTTGGTCTTATTTGAATAGTTACAATTATGAGGAAATGATGATTTTTTCTTACAACATATACAAATGTCAATAAAAGTGGGTTCCTTTTTTTTTTACTTTTTTTTACTTCTTCATATGCATTATTAGATGAGATTTTTTATTTTTTGTTTTATTTGATATTACATACATTCACGTGAAAACAGTAAAAGATTGAAAAAAAATTCACTTTGCAGTGTGATTTGATATTACATACATTCACGGGAAAATAGTAAAAAATTTCACCTTTTAAAGAGAATAGAGATGAAAGTGTAGATTCATTCAAAAAAAAAAAAATTGAAGAAACAATCGTTGTCAAAACATTCCTCAAGAATCAAGTAAGTTTTTATAAATTATTTTATCCGTTTTAATATTTAGTTAGTGTAGAAAATTGTTAATGGTACAATTAAACTGTGAGATATTATTAATTTAGTTTAATAGAGGGTTTCATGAATTTTTTTTTTTTTTGTTACTCGAAAATTAGTGTTGGACACATATATAATGTTAGTCGAACATTAGGATTAGTCTGCAAGTATATTTTTTGGTCCACGAACATTTTACTCGAACTTTACAATATGGGTTATTCGAACTTTACACATATATTGCATTGTGTCTTGAACATTAAATTGGGTTACTCGAACATTTTGAATTGGGTTACTCGAATATTTTATTAAGGTTACTCGATCATTTTTTTAAATTTACTCGAACATTATATTAAGGTTACTCGAACATTATATTAGGGTTACTCGAACTTTGCATAACGTTCGAGTAACCCACTGGAATTTCTGTAATTTTAAATTTTCCTAATTTTTTTTTACTTATATAGGTCAAATTAATTAGAAGAAGATGGCTTTCTCAGTAGTGGTGTGGTTTGGAGGTTATTGGGAAGGTTTACAATATGTAAACGGTTCTCAAACATTGATTCATCTTCAAACAATGACATATATCAATTTATTGAGCTTAGTTCACGGATTTGTTAGAGCCGACATGAATTGTTGGGGCTATTTGATTCATTATCTAGTTGAAATCAATGGAAGATTGAAGAAGAAGCAAATTAAGGATGATTTAGATTTGAAGCACGCATTTTCAACCGTTGATGAGGTTCTAGTTGTTTTTATTTCTTTGAAAAGCATGCAAGTCGGAGCATTAGGGGGATCCACATTTTCCGTTCATGAACAATATAATGAAGGTCCTCAAAATTTTTTTCCGTTCACAGAAAAAGTGGAGCGTCAAAATTTCAATGTCAACATGGGAGAGAACTGGATTTCTTAAAATAGAACGACGAAGGATTTTATTCAAAATGGGGTGTTGGAGATTGGATAGAAGACACTTTTGTTGGAACGTCTTCAAATCAACAAAGGGAGCCTTGGGTGGCATCATCCAGACGAGTTGATGCTACTAATTTGAACAATTTGGACTTGAATAGACTCCCAACTGATGAATTAGAAGATGTTGAGGCACACGAAAATGGACCACAGCAAGAAGAGCAGGATGATCGAGTCGGTATGTCAACATTTATGAACTTAGCATATTGTATTATTTGTGTTTATTGTGATTAACAATGTTGTGTGTTTTTGTTGTAGATCCAAACAATGAAGAAGATGACTTTGTACTTGATGAAGATGTAGAGGCAATGTTGGATCAGGAGCAACGGGAGGCATATGAGCAATTTTGTGATGACATAATGAGAGCGGAATGGTATATTCCCGACATTCCATCATTCGATGAGTTACCTTCTTGTTCAGAGATTGATCGTGCTCCCCAAGGACTGCAAAAAGGATCAACTTTTGGTAGTAAGACCGAATTAAAAAATGTTCTTGGGTTCTATCATTTGGAGAATCAGGTTGAATATCGTATGGATCATTCGGACAAACACTGATGGTATGTGAAATGCAGCCACAAAAATTGTCCATTCATACTCACTGCCTCTGAAAAACATGGTATTTGGAAAATCTCCAAAGTTGTCCTGCCCCACACTTGTTCATATGAGTTGAACGCCGGTGCTCCTCGTAGACTTCCATCCACTTTAATTGGAGATTACTTCATCGAGAGGCTCCGAAAAGACAAATCAGATGTTTCCACTAGAGACATAATTCGAGAAATAAGCCAACATGGCTTGAATTTGAACTACAGATTTGCATTAACTGTAAAACGTCACGCCATGCGAATTGCATATGGAGATCCGAAGAAGTCATTCAGCATGCTTCCTGCGTATTTACAGATCTTGAAGGAAACCAATCCGGGAACACATGCTGCACTAGAGACGCATAAAGGAGGAAAATTCAAGTTCGCATTTTTTGCATTAGGTGCATCCATTCGGGGATTTGCTCAGTACTCGAGACCCGTGATTATGGTTGACGGTTGTCATTTGAAGGGACAGTTCAAAGGAATTGGGTTCATTGCTGTTACGAAAGAGGGAAACGTGCAAATTTTTCCACTCGCTGTTGGGATAGGAAGTGTTGAGAATGATGAATCCTGGACATGGTTCTTTCGTAATGTTCGAGAAGCATTTGGGTGTCCAGATGATCTGTTGATTGTGTCTGATCAACATGCAAGCATCAGTAATGCCATTGAGAATGTATACCCGGAAGCAGCCCATGGACTTTGTTGTTTCCATCTTCAACAAAATTTAGCCAAGTATGGAGCACATTTAGTCGGACTATTCCACAGGGCTGTTTATTGTTATGATGAATATGATTTTGATAGGTATGTTTTCCTCCATTGTTTTTAAGCTATATTTTTTTAAATAAGTGTACCAAGCTGCCGAGTAAAAAAGTTTATTATTTCTACAGGTACATTAGTTTTGTCCACGACAGTGGAATTTTGGGAGCTATTGAAGCCTTAAAAAAGGCCAAAGCAACGAGGTGGTCTCGCGTCAAATGTCCTGTTCGACGATATAACTTCATGACATCAAATGCTGCCGAGGTTTGGAATTCTCATCTCGTTTGGGAAAGAAAGTTACCCGTTTGTGCCTTCTTGGAAGCTGCTCGAAGGATTATTGAAAAGTGGTTTGCTGAGAGGCGGATAGGGGCTGAAGAAAGAGAACAAACTTTCACGAAGGCGGCACACGACAAGTTAGCCGACCTCATAAGCAAAGGCCGACAAATGGAAGTGGACAGACTTGGTTGAGGCAAATTCAAGATCACAGATGGGCGAAAACTATTTCTAGTTGATCTCACCGGCCTCATTTGCAGTTGTAAGGTTTTCTAAAGTGAGTTGATTCCATGCACGCATACATGTGCGACCATCAGGTTCTATGCACACCAACAATTTCTATCTTAAACTATGTTTTATGTCATTTTGGGAAGTAATACGTTTTTTGTACCAGTTATTCGAAGGAGTCAGTCGTATCATGTGTGTCTCCTTACTACACGACATCCTGGTTGAGGGGTATGTGGGCTGGAGAAGTTATGCCTGTTCCCGACCCAACTGCTTGGGTACTTGATGAAGATACACGCCTAACTGTTTGTGTTGTGCCCGATCAACCAAAACAGGCCGGCCGACCCAAAACTAGGAGAATACCTTCAAGTGGAATAAATTCGGGGGCACGTCGAAGTACATCCGTTATATGTACTGGTTGAGGTCAACCTGGTCACAACATTACCACATGTAGTCAGTACATGCCCCCACCTTCACACCAACATGAAGATTTGGACGATGAAGATAATCTGCCAGCTCAAACTCAAACGAAAATAAGAAGAAAGAAGAAATGTTATGTTTGTGGCTCAGACACGCACACCAGAAGGAAATGTTCTGTCTATTTGAGTCAACTGCAGGACGCTGGAAATCTTCATTAATTGTGTTTGAGTATGAGTTGAGTCATTAGGGCTTGTGTTGACAAATTGATATTCTACATATGTATAAAACACCTCAAGTCAAATATTTAAAAAGTTCAATTGTTCAACATAATTTCTACCAGTTATTCAACAGATATGTAAAAAACTAATATGTACCAAAACATCTACTCAAAAAAATCTGTAGGACAAGTGTCTCCGGGGGTGGAGTGTTGGAAAATGGTCAACGCTATTAACTTCCGGAGAGCTTTGACACCTCGATATTTTGCCAACGTCGTTCGAGGCCACTCCCCTGTAAGGGAGCTCTCAATGCCCAATATGGCATACACACCACACGAGATACTATCTTTCTGCTCATAACAGAATTCTTTCCTATACATGTGGATAGCAAACTCTCCTGTGATAGTCTGCGTCCAATAATGACCATGCTCGGCTGCCTTTTGATAAAAACATGTGTACTCTAATAAAGCTGGCAACACACGACGAAGTGGGAGGGTTTGCCTGGTGCGTAGCTCTTGTATCTCCGGTGTTTCCCTCTACCTAAGGCTGTTCGCCTGAATAATGCGCGCACTTACCAAGTCAATCTCACAAAACACCCAATGCCCGTCTAGGTTAATGATAGTGTATACCTGATGTCAAAAGTAAGGGGGAAAATAAAAAATTTAAGTACTTAATGATATCAAATATTATCCTGAACACGAAAAAATGATATTGTTATATCTTACCGCCCGGATGTGCTCCCACCACGGCTTCATGGATCTCCACTTCGGCTTCAAACCTCTAACATACGGAGCCAAGCGCTCAAGATCCTGGGGGCTGAAATCCTCCTTCAAGGGACTTTTGTACATGGTGTCCGGATCTTCACCTGTATGCTTCTTCTTCCATATCTCCTCACAGGATTCCTGTGCATTTAAACTCAAGAAACATGAGACAACATTACAGAAGGCAAAAAAATAAAATCTTGGCGAAATGACTTACAAAGAAATGTGTATCTACCAACTGGATTGGGGCTGACAGCCTAAGCGGCACGGAACACCAGCAAAGATAGGAATACTCTGAAATATTCCTAGGTATGCATCAATTGGCTACGAGATGAAAATTAAACGAATTACATGAAAATTAAAAGAATTACGAGTGGATGGTCAAATTAAGCGACCATCATTTTTACAAAACAGAAATTACCTGATAATTGAGGTCTTGAGTTGGATCCATAACTGCCCTGAACCAGTCCGCCCCAACAGGGTATCCCACACCGACATTCCGACTGGAAAAAGAATATATAGTTAAGAGGCATGAATAATATGAAACTACAGGTTATTCAAATTTCGAGGCTCTTACCTGTCTTTTTCGGACTTCCCATCGTCATAATTGGCATCAATCCACGCCTTCAAATCCTTCAATCGGAGTTTGGCTGCCATCTGCTCCTTTGCACAAATGAATGGACTGCGGGCAACAGCCGATGGCGCCCTGTGTCTCACGTCACGCAGGTGACCATCGATGGAGTGGATGTGCAAACTCTCGGAACGAAGGTCCTCACCACCTCTCTCGGCCTCCGGGCTGTCATAATCGGACAAGTGTTCCGAAGGTGCCTTATCACCAATGTCCGGACCAGAGCCGATGTCAAATGGTACGACACCTGGACCGCTCATACCTGTCTGAAAAAATCGGTCAGCTGGGGTGGACTGATACTGTGTGGGCTGCACAGCCTCTCACGGGGTCCACGCTGACGGATCATATGCGGGGCGTTGCCACTGAGGCTGTGAAGGCTCCGGTCTACTATATCTGTCGGAATATGTCTCATGCGGGTGATGGTACGACCATATCTCCTGCTGGACGATACCGGGTATCAATAACTCCAGCCGCTGAGACTCAGCGACGACCTCGTCTCTGATGAACCCGTGAACCTGGTCTGATAGATCGCTGAGTCCCTATGTCGTTGATTTCTGTAAATTTTCGAACTGAGATCCCATCCTACATGTCAGTCGTGAAAATAAGTCGTCGTTTCCTCGGGACTCCCCATGATCCACCGAAGCTTGATCTCTGGCCTCATGATATGTAAAATACGGCTCCGGGCACCTCTCCGCAATGGGGCTAGCGTGAATGGGTTGCTCGTCAATGAAACTCTGATGCCCCTGGACTTACGTGTCCTGGTCGATGGTCTGAAAGTCCTGGTCCTCGTCAATGAGACTCGATCGGATGCCCCTGGACCGTCTACCCTCTACCCTCGTCGTGGTGCGTCTATCTGCACGAGTGTTCGGTCTCGTGGAAGGACCGACTTGATCCGTATCAATCTCCTGTGCACGGCGACGTGTTGTAGGAGCATTAGTGGGACGACGACCACAGTCGCTGCTTGACAAGCTGTACTCCCTCGCTGATGTCCTGGTCAATGTCCCTCATATAGGGCTGCAACATCTCCTCAGGTGTGGGAATGAGACGCTCAAAACACTCCAGACCCTACGAAGAAAAGACAAATGTTGTGTTCTTAGTGAAAAGTTCTTCACAAGCAAGCGTTCAGGAAAAATATATAATTAACATTAATATAAAATACCTCTTCATCGAGAAGATGTGTGACGTCGACCACAGACCTCATGGTGGACCACTTCAAACACCTCGGCATGTGTAAGGATGTGGCCATTCTGGACCCGGCAAACTCCACTGTCCTGGGGATTGCTTCAAAAGCACATAACTGTAAAATAAACAAGATATAATTTCAGGGCTGCAAAATCAAAAATAATATTTTAAGAACAAAAATAATCTTACACATACCATGAGGGCTGTCGAGAACCCGTAGAAGTGGTATGCCTGGACACCAGATGAACGCTGGGGCATAATAGTTTTCGGATAGTTGTCCATGTACTGTAACAGTGTGAGATATGATATCTTGCCCCATGGGAAGGTCTCTCATAATTCAGGCTGCTCAACCAAGTCCCACACCTACATATCAACAAGGGACTTCCCGGCATCCACACCGAGTACTATACAATACAAAATGAGGATCTTGGCGACCTTCAATGAATCAATCGCACTATCCATAAACTAGCCGGCCTGAAATCTTGAACGGATCTCTGTAACGGTCACTCGAGAAGTGCCGACAAATACTCTATAATAAACTGACCCCTCAGATGGACAATGATCCCCGGATGGGTCGAAGACCGAATCACCGAATTTCAGCCCAGTGATCAGAGCGAACTCGATCTTCGAGAACCGACAAGGCTGATGGTCTCGACCAACTACAAACCATCTCTCATTCAGAGGCGTGCCTGGCACGTACCTCTCGTGACATAAGCACATGAAGGAGGGTCTTACAAGACTCCCTATTTGTACCCCATCTCAGAAAATGTCCGAATGTGGAAGCGACGAAGTCCTGCTCACATCGACGACCTATAGCACGCAGTTGTGTCTTAATATCATCAAGGACACCGAGTCGAACATATCCATTAATATAGGCCATGCGACCCTGGCAAACCGCACGAACCCACGAGTACTCGAACTATACATTTCAAAGAATAGAAGACAGATTTATATCATATTTCTCTAAAATACACTTTACAGAAACTTCAACAAAAAATAAAAAGGTTTACTGATTTTCAGATATTCGAACAATAAACGATTTACTGATTTTCAATACTCGAACAAATAAAAGTGTATGCCGAACAACAAAAAAGCTTCCTCGAACAAAAAATTCAAGAGTTATAGGGTTACTCGAACAATTTCAAATTCAATAGCAAATTGTTCGAGTAACGTTTAATTAAAGGGTTACGTGAATAATACTCTATTGTTCGAGTAGGGTTCAATTTTAAGTGTTACTCGAAAATTTGCTATTATTCGAGGAACATACAAGTTAAAGGGTTATTCGAACAATACCCTATTGTTCGAAGTACCTTTCAAAATGTTCGAGTAGCGTTGAAGTAAAGGGTACTCGAACAATATCAATTGTTCGAGGAACTCTCAAAATATTGTTCGAGTAGCGTTGAAATACAGGGTTACTCAAACAATATGAATTGTTCGAGGAACTACCAAAATATTGTTCGAGTAGTGTTGAAATACAGGGTTACTCGAACAATATCAATTGTTCGATGAACGCTCAAATATTGTTCGAGTAACCAAGAATGTTCGAGGAACTTCGAACATTTTTTGCAGATTTCAGCCTAAAAATTTAGATATTTTCCAACAAATTCCTCTAAACAGGCAAAGGCGAAACATTTACTATAAAAAACATTTAATAGATTTTCAAAATTAACTCTAAACATTCACTCTAAACACACATTAACAAAAATCTATCTCACATACACATTTTGGGTTACTCAATTTCACTAATAGATATTCAAAGTTTCGAATCTAACCTGGTTTGCCATTCCTCGAAAATTTACGTTCCAAGAATCTTCCTTCCACGAATTTGAGGCACAAGGTAATTTTTTTTTTTTTTTTGCTGTAATTTTTCGAAAATGAACCCTCTCTCTGTGTAATTTTTCGAAAAACAGGAGGAAGGAAGGTGAAAGTGTGGGGTGGGTGTGGGGTTGGTGGGCCATAATTGCCCCATTAACTCATCAATGATAGGAAAGAGAATCACTTTTTCAGATTTTAGTGGTATTTTGTTATAATAAGTGGTATATTGAGACATTTTTTATATTAAGTGGTAAAATTAAAACTACTTATATCAAAAGTGGTAATTTTGGTTGCTAACTCGTAATGTTTGTTGTTGATACTTAATTAATGTGATATACAAATTAATTTGGTTCTTACGTGCCATATAGGGTTCATTGCACACTTTGTGCCATATAGTAATGTTAATGCCTCGGCTTCAGAACTATCACAATTGATATATAGTGGTGCATTTTTATCATTTAAAATAAGAAAATGGCTAAAATACCACAATTTATAACTTCACTTTATTCCATTTGATGAGACATTTATATGACCAGCTATCACACGTTCAATAAAAAATTGCAGCAGACTCATTGATATACACAATTTCTTGTGTTTTCATTTTCGTGTAACCCTAAAATTAAATTTAAAAAATTTAAATAAAAATTGATCAATTTTCGTGTACCCTAGGAAACATATATAAAATTACATGAAAATTTTGTATGTTAACCGTCAATTTTGATTGACAAATCCAGACAGAAATTACTTCACATCTGGTGATATGTGACTTTTTTAACTTTAACTTATGAAAATGGTAGACGAATTGACTAAATTTTTTTAGGTTAATCGCGTCAAACCCCCTTTTATTGAGGAAATGTTGCGTCGTTCCCCATATCATTTCAAAATTGCAAGACTAACACGTGTGATATCAGAAAATCAGCACACGCCCCATTTTTTTAATTGATGTTAACGATGTGAAATATTTACCCTCTCTTCCCGTACTTTGTCCCTGATATACCTCTGAAATAAATTAATTAAAGTTGAGTTAAATTTTTTTTTTGAAGAAAATGAAAACAGATTATCAGGCAAAGAACAGCGTGCTGGTTTCTCCTCTATTGCAAACAAATATCTCGTCCAACCAGTGAGTTGTTCTGTCTTCTTTTATTTTTTCGTGTAAATGTTGGGTGATGAGATGAAACATACGAGTGTTCTTTATATGCAGGGATTCATTTGTCGGTCACCAATCAAACCGCCAAAAGAGTCGGTCGGTGGTGGAGTAGTTCCGGCTTTGCATCTTGTTGGCGACGAGAAGAAACTCTTTCTCAACTCGACCTTCTAAGATTGAAAAACTAAACCAATTTAAATTTCATATTTGGAACTAACTAAATGTAATTTAAAACAATCTAAATTCTATTACATAATTAACCTGAAATTCTAAATTTGACATATTTACTGATTTGTCACTCAATTGTAAAATTGGACATAATTACTAATTTATCATTGACCAATAGAAAAAAAGGTGGAAAAAAAAAACTAAAAAAACTTTTGAGAATCTTACGGAACAAGTTTCATATATATTTTAAATATAATAAGTAGTCTTTTAATTTAATATAGGGGTAAAATGAAATAGAGGAAAATATTTTGGACTGTATGATTATATGATTATGTCTTAATGATATAATTAAAAAATTTGAAAATAATGAAATTTAAACATTGTCAAAAAATTTAAATTTTAAAATTATTCTATAATTTTAATATATAAATGTGAAAAATAGGTCTAAAAACTAAATTTCATTTTACGAAGGGCTGTAAAATGTTTAAAAGCTTAAAAGCTATTGTAAAATTATTAATAATCTAATAATGTTGTGAGGTTAATCTAAAAAAATCCACAAATAACATTTAAAATAAATTCAAACATATATGCAATACTAATTGTGTAAAATATAAGAAAAAATATTTTTAAATGGTTTCAAAATTCTAAAAAATATATAGTTTTAAATGTAAAATGAATTTGAAACCTAATTTTTTTTAAATATAAAATAAATTTTTGGATAAATACAGTGTTTGTAAAATAAATCCATCTAAAAAATGTAGAAAATTATTTACAAATTATTAAATATAATTCTAAGATATAAAGGAACAAAAATATAATAGAACATATATATTAACAAATATAATTAATCATTTATAATTAAAGCACACAAACACAAAACTATTATTATTATTGTTTTTGTTATTGTCGTGGTTGTTGTCGTCGTCGTCATCATCATCATTAAAAAAAATACGGATTTTTTACAAATCTCTAAATAATAAGATCTCATGAGTAATATTTTAATACAATAAATTTATTATATTATTAATAATCGTATTTGTCATAATAAACAATAAATCTCGCATCGCGCGGATGTACTGCTAGTTCACCTAATTTAACTAAACTAAAAACAAACTTTTATTAATGAAAATTATTATAACTAATCTGAAATTGTAGGAAATTAAATAAGTAATTATGAATAAGCATCTAATTTTAAGAATTAGTTAACCCTACATCTATACTATATTTAAAACAGAAAAAGTTTGACATATTTACTGATTTGTCACTCAATTGCAAAATTGGAAATAATTACTGATTTGTCATTGACCAATAGAAAAATTGTGGAAAAAAAAACTAAAAAACTTTTGAGAATCTTATAGAACAAGCTTCATATATATTTTAAATATAATAAATAGTCTTTTAATTTAATATAGGAATAAAATGAAATAGAGGAAATTATTTTGGATGATATTATTATATGATTATATCTTAATGATATAATTAAAAAATCTGAAAATAATGAAATTTAAACATTGTCAAAAATTTAAAAATTTGAAAATTCTGTTTAATATATAAATGTGACAAATAGGTCTAAAAGCTAACTTTCATTTTACGAAGGGCTGTAAAATGTTTAAACGTTTAAAAGCTATTATAAAATTATTAAAAATAATAATTAAATTTGAAAGTAAAACTAATAATAATCTAATAATGTTGTGAGGTTAATCTAAAAAAAAATCCACAAATAACATTTAAAAATAAATTCAAACATATATATGCAATAGATATAACTATAAGAAAAAATATTTTAAAATGGTTTCAAAATTCTAAAAAAATATATTGTTTTAAATGTAAAATGAATTTGAAACCTAAATTTTTTAAATATAAACTAAGGTTTTGAATAAATATAGTGTTTGTAAAATAAATTCATCTAACAAAATGTAGAAAATTATTTACAAATTATTATATATAATTCTAAGATATAAAGGAACAAAAATATGAATAGAACATATATATTAACAAATATAATTAATCACTTATAATTAAAGTACACAAACACAAAACTAATATTATTATTGTTTTTGTTATTGTCGTCGTTGTTGTTGTCATCGTCATCATCATCATCATTAAAAAAATACAGATTTTTTACAAATCTCAAAATAATAAGATCTCATGAGTAATATTTTAATATAATAAATTTATTATATTATTAATAATCGTATTTATCATAATAAATAATAAACCGCGCATCGCACGGTTATATTGCTAGTTCTAACAATAACTAGACAGCATTTGGACGTATTCATAATTTTACCAAGTTATCACTTTTCCTCTCTACAATAGAAATAGCATACAATTCCCAACAAATCGACAATTCCAAGCTAATTCACCAATTACTAAACTAAACCACCAGAAAATTAGATTTAATAGTAACAACTAAACTAATTAATTCGACTATTTGCCGAGATTAAATAAATGAGACTAAATTAAGTTTAATTTACTTTTCCCTCCTCTTTTCTTTTTCTCCTTTTTAAATATGGTCTTTCTAATATAATCTTAAATACTTCTTCTATTTTGTAATGCAATTACTTATCAATAGATTTGGATAATCAAGATAATGACAATCATATTAGTGTTGTTAATATTTTATTAAATCTGAAAAAGCTTTCATCTTGGTTTTTCTTCTTATTTTCATCACTAAGTTTTCTTATTCTTTTGATATTTCTAGCCTTTATTTAAGCTAACTCATTCTCATTAAGTGATAGTTATTGAATATGCATTTCTTATATAGTATGGTTTCCATCTTGATTTTTCTTCTTATTTCCATCACTAAATTTTCTTCTTCTTTTGATATTTCTAAACTTCAGTTCATGCTCATCATCATTAAGTGAGAGTTCGTAGAATATGCATTGCTTATATAGTATAATGACTTCCATCTCTATTTTTCTTCTTATTTCCATCACTAATTTTTCTTTTCTTTTAATAATTTTAACCTTCATTTCATGTTTGCTCATCATCATTAATTGAGAGTTGTTATATATGTGTTACCTATATAATACAATGACTTTCATCTCAATTTTTTTCTTATTTCAATAACTAATTTTTATTATTCTTTTGATATTTCTACCCCCGACTTCATGCTAGCTCATCCTTATTAAGTGAAAGTTGTTATATATGCATTGCTTAAATAGTACAATGACTTCCAAGTCTTCCATATTTATTTTTCTTCTTATTTTCATCACTATTTTTTCTTCTTCTTGTGAAATTTCTAACCTCCATTTCTTTCTTTCTTTTTTCATTATTTTTATTGTATGTTTAAATATTATATATATATATATATTTGAATTAATAATATAAATATTGTATTAATTTATACTTATTTTATTGACCTTAATTAAATTAATTTTTATTGAATAATTTATTAAATACAAACAATAGATATAGTCCAATTAATAATTTCAGTAATAAATATCAATATGTTTAGGGATAATTGATATCATATTTGATATAATTTAATAAATAAATGTAACATCATTAAAGATGTGTGTATACATATATATATATAATATATATTCGGTGTAAAATTATATGTCATCCTAAATATTTTTTTAACTAATATTTGTATTTTAAATATATGTATCATTCAACACTTTATCATTTATCGATATATTTTAATGATGAATTGAAGATGTTGTTAAGTATACAAGTATGAATATCTCATAATCGAATATAATTTTCGGCCTTTAATTTACACTTAAGAGTTCGTATCTTTTTATATGAGACTACATGTTTTGAATTTTGATGACTCAACTGATTATTTAAGTTATGTGTTTAATTTCTAATTATATTGTTGACATCAACATCACTACTACTACGTTTCAATTTTGTGATGGGCTTGAATTGTAATGATCAATATCTATATCAATTAATTTAGGTGATTGGAATAATTTTTTTGTCATCCGATAATAAAAATGTTTTCTAATTCAATTTATTTCAAAATAAAAGACTGAAAATATATAATTAACAGAGCCTGCATCAAGTTCTTACGTAAAATTTCTAATTTTATTGTGTATTATTTCTATATATACATACTCTCATAAACATATATTTAATTTAAGTAATTAAATTTGATTTTTAATTCATACTTTAATTTTAGTGTTTTTAGTATATTTAATTTAATTGATTGGTGATATTAGTTGTATCACAGGTGATAAAAGAAAATGTCTCAACTAGAAATATTGTGTACAAGGAAAATTTTCAAAACTTATAAACTTTGCAGGTAAAATTTCCGATTTTAATTTAAAGACCATGCATGATTGATACTTTTTGTTTTTAATATTAATAATGGGTTAGTCAATTAGATGTAATAATATCGATAGATTGTTATGAATTGAATTATCTTAAGCAAATTTGGATTTTCTTAGTCATTATATATTATATTATCTTCTAATTTATACTAAAACTAGTTGCACTATATTAACAAATAATTAATATTAACCAACATTATATCACAGATCGCGTATCACGCGGGTGTGACTAATACTAGTTTTTTATAATGACTCATGAGACAAGAAGACACATGCAATCATAACAAAAACAATGGTACTAGTATATGGTAATAATGAATTGTTCATATAGATAAGCAATAAAATAAATGGAAATCATCGAATGACAACCATACAAGATGTCATTTATTACAAAAGAGGATTTTATTATTGTACTATTGGAATCCCACTTTCTAACACTTAATACCTAAGAAATGCCCTACCCCCTAATAAAAATAACAAATATAAGCCGACCAAAGTGTCCAAGGTTTATCAATATCTTTACTTAAGTGCTTCAAATTAGTAAGTAAATTAATAAATCATCCATCATCATCATTATCCAAAGGATGATATAAATAGTGAGAGTCTATGTGTCTCTTTATAAATTTACTTGATATTTATATTTTAAAATTATTTGTCACAATAAGTAATTTACATTCATAGAATAATATATTATTCATTTCTTGATTTTAAAGATTGATAATTTTAGGATTGAAAACAGGTCGTTCAAATGAGATAATACAGTTCGCGAGTTACTCAAGATCGATTCGAAAGTAATCGAGTGAAACTTGAGCTCAAGCTACTCGAGTAGCTTTTGAGCTCGAGTATGAGCATATCAATACTCGGCTCGATAAGCTCGTGAGCCTACTCGAGTCTAATAGAGTATATGTTGAATTTATAATATTTCCCTAATTAATTCATTTTTTTACATTAAATTTTCCATTTTCAATAGTTTAGAGAAGTTTAAGTTTTTTTTTTCTTCAAGTATTGAATCGAGTCAAGCTCGAACTTATTGAGTTATATGTCAAGTCGAGCTCGAACAGTAAAAAAAATAAAAAAACCTCGATCGAGTTCGAATCGACTTTGAACTTTGAGTTTTAAAATCGAGTTCGAACTTGAACTTGATACTACTCAGCTCGACTTGACTCGACTCGACTCGACTCGTTTACACATAGTTTGAAATGGTGAGTTTGATCAGCTTACCAAACAAATTTTGATTTCCCTCATTTTGAAATAATCAAAGTGGGTATTTTAGAGTTTTCCACACACAATAGCAATAGATAAAAATAGAAAATAGTCAATTTCTGTGTTTCCCCTTTTGTTTGGTGTTAATTAATGATGTAAGATGGTTAGGCAATAAATGAAGGTGACAGATAAACCAAAAAAAACGTAGCACAAATCATTGGATGACATATAATATTGGCAGTTGAAGTTTCTAGTTACATGATTGGGTCATGTGATAGTGCCCCTTTTCACCATTATAACACTCTATACATATAATCATGTCTCTGTGTTTTTTCCAATCAAGATTTTAGATATGAATGGGTCCATGGTCGGTTACTTAATTAACTCATCAAACTTCCTTTTTACCTTTTGGTTAATTTTTCCGATAACCTCGAACACCCTATCCACTAAGAACATGTTGATATATGTTAATTATTGATGTATCGTATTCCTAATATATTGATTAATTTTAGTTTTTATATAAATAGAGGATAAAATTATTACGTATAAGTGGCAGACTTATTAAAAGTTGCACCTCGTAAGTCTTTTAGTATTTTTTTTATGCTTTATGTTACTTTATTTTAACCTAACCTTCCACGCAATGGATTGTGCATAATCATGTCTATGTGTTAATGTTAATTAGTTGTCTTTAAATGCAAATTATATTTATTTTTCAATTTGAGCAAAAAAAACGAGTTTGAACTCATTCTCTCAACTATAGTCTATTGATTAAGAAGACGCGGGTTCAAACTCTGATCGTCACACATTTTCCACCTTTTATAATGGTGGGATATCACTTGAGTTACAAAAACTCATGATAAAAAAGGTTTTAGGCTTAGAAATTTATAACCTATTGACACCTAAAATGCCCTTTTAAAATTGAGGAATATCACTTTAATTATAAGACTCGTTGTGAAAAGATTTATATTAGTCGATAAATAGTTAAAAAAAAAATTTGGGCTCTAAAATTTAGAATATATTGGCACCTAAAATGCAACTAATTAAGTGTGATTATATATATGCTTTTTATATGGTTAAAAATGACACACACTCACACCTTTCCAATTCAACACATAAAATACACATACACGGTTTCAAAACACACACACAGTGAGGGCGGAATGTGTTTAACAGTTCTTATTTGGACACGCAATAATAAGTTAGAAATATTATTGAAAATTGACATAACTAATATTTTGTACTATTTGTAGTAGCTGAATGTGATCATTTTGGTAGTTACATAATACGTGGAGCTTCAATAATTGAAAGAGATAAATGTGTCACATAGCTACTCAAAATTTTATATAAGACATATATAACAAAATTGTTTTGAAATGCCTTTTTATTTTCGACTAATAAACATTAAATGTGAAAACTTCAGCTTCCAGATAGTACGATCTGGATTATTGATGACTCATTCACATCTACTCCCTCTGTCCTGGTCGAAGTTGTCTACGTTGATCAGGCGCAGAGTTTAAAAAAATGCAGTTGACTCTTACTTTTTGCTTACGTTTTGCTTTTTATACTTTATACTTTTTGATTTTTGTTTACTTTGCTAATTTTTTTTTTTTTTTGTCATTTATAGGCCGGTAAATTGGATTGAGACAAACAAAAATGCCAAGCAGACAAGTTCGGGTGGGACGGAGAGAGTATTTACTAATCTATATTAATCATTTTGAATACCTTTTCAATTTTAGCACTTCAATTTAACGAGGAAAATCTAACTTGTCCACATCTTTTGTTATACTACCTCCATCCCAAAATAAATGACGTTTTAGTAACTAAAATTTGTCCCAAAATATTGTCGTTTTCGTATTCCAAAGCATATTTACATGCAATATACCAAATATGCCCCTATTTACTCATCTCAAATTAAATGTGTTAAAGAGATAAAAGCTCCTCATTAATTAAACTTAAATAGGGGTAGATTGGACTTTTTATCACATTTCTTAATATATATACAGAAAGCTAAAACATCATTTATTTTGGGCCGTAGTATTAGAATTTTGTTAATTGGTGCGTATACTTTTGAAACCATAATGATGTGGGTAGAAGATAAAGTTGGAAAAGTCAAATAAAGTCAATAGTCAAAGATGGAAAACATGGTGGCAGACCTATCGTCAGATCGAAGCTTGCAGATCTGGCAGCAGACCTGCTGTCTGATGCCAGCTCTCAGATGTGTCAGTAGAATTGGCATCTGAATCCTAGCTCGCAGAAGTGATGGCAAATTCGTCATCTATTTCTAATCCCGTAGATGCAGCCGCAGAACTACTAGTAAAATCTCAACCTGCAGAAGTAGTGAGGAACTGTCATCAAAGCTATAAATGGCAGAAGTGACTCTGCGTGTGCGAAGGAGGAAATTGTAGCGTGTAAGGCTGGTGTGGAAGCTGAAAAGAAGCAAGGAAGAGACCTTGCTGACGTGTATAAAAAGACAAAAAGAGCATCATTCACAATAACAAATTTGGAAGGTCCTAGAATGTAGAAGGTGTACCTTAAGCTGTAAAATGTGTATCTTGGAGAAAGTGACTCTTTTTTTTGTGTGAGCCACAAGAAAACTTAAGAGTAGAAAGTCTGAATGCCCTTCCATCTAGGGGAAGAAATATATATAGTGAAAATCATGTAAAAATGACATTCATTCTCTCATATTCACACATACTTTTGTACAAGTTTTCTCTCAAGAAAAATAGCAAGTTTTCTCTATTGTTCTTGTGATTTCTCAAGAGTTTCTTCCCTATTTTTCATCTCTTGTGTCTTGCTTTTGGATTCTGTATTTGTTGCACCGCAACACATAAGATCATAATATATGTGTCGGAATTTCAATTAAAAACAAATTTTGGATTAGTTTCTAACATTATATATGGTTTGAATCCTCTATTGTGAAATAGAATTTGATTGGATATGCGTGTTTACTAGCGATTCACAAACATATTCATCTGTTATTTACTAAAAAGATAAATAAAAATAAAATCAAGCACATCGATATACAAAAAATTTAAAATATTTGTCATAAATACTCAGTTGAAGCTATAACTAATAGTAGTAACTAATATAATACATTAAAATACAAAATAAGTTAAAATGAACATTAAACAACATAAAATGAACTTGTTCTTCTTATTTATTTATGTTCGTCAGAACTAACAAACCAATCAAAATCCGAAGCATCAAATAGGGCGGGCCAAGCAGTTGTGGCTTTCATGATTCATGTGTGATGGAAGGGATAACAAGAATTAGTTCAACACTATATTTTTTGTGGTCATCACAAAATCATAAATAATATAGTGAAGTACAAAAAATAGAGCTTTCTTGTTGCTACACCATACATTTCTTGCGTATAATAATGATACCCACACTATGCATAAACTATATATTTCTTCAATAAATACAAACAAAAGTAGTAAGAAAGAAAGAAGGAAAGAAGTCACGTGAGGGAGTCACGTGGATATTAATGAAAAACAATAATGGGGAATGTACTTGGGTGGTGTGTAGTAATAATTGGTGGTGATAGAAAAGGGCAGCTCACTTTAGCAAATAGCAGACACATTCATGCCATTGGAAATGAAATCCCTACTTTGTCCCCACCCCTTTCCTTCTTTCTTTTCCAATCAATCAATACGGCTCCACCACGGTGTTAAATTTCGTGTTACATTTTATGTCTCGACACATTTAATACTCGACGTTTGTTGAATGGTGATGCTATCAGATACATATTATGTAAAATGATTATTTTAAAACGGTAGATGTAACATAAAGTGTAAGAGAACGTGTCTGCTTTTATTTGTACATTCATTAATTTATTCAATCAATTTATTACACATTTGAGTTTGACTCTTCTCATTTTTACCCTAAACCATGCCTTCAACCCCGGGACATCCCAACATCCTTCCACCTATCATGCCTATTCACCCCCTTTTAATATTCTATTTACATATATAATATTTATTACTATCAATTTTTCCTAATCAAATAGTTTAAATGATTAATATTATATATCTAAAGGAATATAGTATCAATATCTATGTCTTTATAACAATACTCCCGATTCTGATATGTCTTCTTTATTTCAAGCAAGATCATAACTTTCACATTGTTGTTTCATCTAATATTTTAAAATAATCATGACACATTAAACGTAGAAATAACACCATTAACTTACACATGATATTATTTAATAATAATGAAGTATAATATGAAACATCAAATAGAAAAAGAGGATCTATTCAATTTGTCTATGTCTAATGTTAAAAAATGTATGATTTTAGTATTTTGATTTGTGGTTTGGGTACAACATATTTCAAACAACCTATCTATTTAATTTTGGTTCATTTATAATTGGGATAATTACATTAAAAAAAACACAAACTTAATAAGGTCAAGATCACTGTAACATGAACTTTTGCATGTCAACATAAAAAACACTCAATTTAATACTTGTTTTAATTCGGGTCATGTATGAGTTTTTCAAGTTCTAATTGCTGACGTGAAGTTCAAGTTATATAAGTTAATTATCAACATACGTATACATTAACATGTGGATGATGACTGATTCAGGACATGTTTGAGTTTTTTGGGCTACAATTGCTGATGTGAAGTTCAAATTTTATAAGTTAATTATTAAAGTATAAATTTACATGTGAATGATGATTGTACTTAAATTACATGTTGGCATTTAACATATATAATTTGGGCTCCACGTCAGCAATTGAAGTTTGAAAAACCCAAATATATCACGAATCGAAACAAATGTTAAATTCAACATCTTTTATATTGCAACCAAAAGTTCATTGTAATTGAAACTATAACATAAGTTGGTGTATTTTTCCGTCATTAACCTTTTATAAGATTAGTGATTAAGTCAAGGATAAATCTATGAATATATACAACGGAATAGAAAATAAATGAGCTAGACTTAAATATTTTATAAAGTATTTGCTACATACAACATTTTATTGCTACTAAGACGGTCAACAGCTAGGTTTTGCTTTTGAGTCATTTGTCACGTAATTTCTTAGTTTGACTTTAACAATGAAATCTCACTTTAATAACCTGTAAATTCATAGCCAGAATTGCCACGTGTACAATAAATAGTACCAAGCTTATGTTCATTAAACATTAACCTACATACTTAAAATAGTACGTATATTTTGTAAGCAAATCAAACCACGTCCAAAACTGGAATAGAAAAGCAACAGTAACAAAAGAATTGCCTATGATCCTTTGAAAGAAAAATATTAATTTTAAACCAATAATTTTGTCTTTTCAAATTTTGATTTGTTAACTATAGATATTTTTTTCTAACTTTTGTCATTTCAACTGCTGTTTTCTAACTTTTGTCATTTCAAGGTGTAAGTCTCACATGAGATTGTTTTATAGAGTACAGATTTTTTTTATATGAAACAAGCCAATTCAACAAAAAAATCCGTCGCACACAAGATTATGGGCCACATGTTCCAACAAAAAATTTATGAAAATTGGAAAAGAAAATCTTATCCTATCAAAATAAAAAATGACAAAAGTACATCAAAATTAAATAAGACCTAAATTAGGTGACTAAAATTGATATTTGCACTAATCTAAAATCAATGGAACACATTGAAAAATAACACAGTATATTTCTTACACAAATCTGTAATGTTCAAAGGAAAAAAAAAAAAAAAGAAGAAAGAAAAAAAGGAATATTGCTGCTAATCTAGGCAATACTTTTCCTTTGAAATTTCTTCCAAACCAATTTCTGATCTCCCACAAGATAAAGAAAGGATTGAGCTAAAAAAACTGCTCAATTTTCAGAAATTGTCACCATCAAACAAGCTCTCTCTCATTCCAAACCAAGCTAAGAAAACAAGAATAAAACAAAAAAATCAATTCTATATTTACAAGTAATCACCACCGCCATGGATGGATTCATGAAGCTGCAGGTTGGTTGGGATGTGTGGGAGCTTGGGCGAAGGGGTAGAATCTGGGTCTTGTTAGAGGGAAGGGGATGGGATCCACGGCGGCGGCGGTGGGCGGCGCGGCGGTGGCGACTCGCTCGCAGGAGGGGCACATGGTGAGGGTGGTGGCGGGGAGCTGCATGTAGTATGGATTCGATGTTTTCAGAGCTCTCAATTCCTGCAATTCTTTGTGTAGTCTCCTGTTTTCTTCAGTTAGTGTTTCGCAACACCTCTTCAAGTACTCGCAATCCACCTCAGTTTGCTTCAGTTTTGTTCTGCGTGTGGATACACGCTTTAGTGTGTGTGTTTTTCTGGCTAATCTATGTAGAATGATGTTGTAACAAGGTTTGGTTACCTGGCTCGTCGGTTCTGGAACCAGACCTCGACCTGTCTGGGCCGGAGGTTGAGCTGCTTGGCGAGGGCCAGTTTTTGTTTCTGTGAAGGATTGTTGAGAGATGAGAGAGAAATTGGAGTTTTGATGAGAGAGAAATGAATGATGATGATTTTGATGCTTACTGGATTGAGAGTGTTGTGTTCTTTGAAGCTTTCTTCGAGAAAAGCGGATTGTTCTTTGGATAATCGGAGCTTTTTTCTCGTGTTCAGGCCGTTGTCGTCGTCGTCGCTGGCCCGGGACGAGGCTCGCTCCGCCTCGCCGCCTTCCAAGTCCCTCTTGCTGCCGCTCAGCTGGAGGTGGCCGGAGGAGTTCCGGGCGAAGTCCACGCTGTTCGCCGTCGACGCTTCCTCCGCCGCCGGCACCCTGTTCACGTCCAGCCCCTTCGCCGGAACCCTCGTGTTCTCCGATGACCCGTTTTCCGAACTCCCTTCAAAAACCCAAAAAAGAAAAAACCAATAAATTAAGACTCATGCAAATAGATCTCTCTCTCTCTCTCTCTTACCATTATCGGAAGACCAAGGAAGAGAGAGAAGATGGGAGGATGAAATCCGGCGAGGAACAGGAGCAAGGGGGAGGAGATTGAGCTGGACAGGGGTTTCGCCGTCGCCGTCGTCACTCCCATCATCATCGCCATCATCTTCGTCTTCATCGTCTTCATCGTCGTCTTCGTGGGATTTCTGGGCTTTTCCCTGTTCTTGGTTTGCAGAGTTGAGGCCCAGAGACATGAAGAAATCCAGGCCGGTCTTCTTGCCAGAATCTTGCTGCAGATTGGAAGCAGCACTACTGTTGTCTTTCAAGAATCCAAGAGTGTTGTTAGATGCATCTCCCAGGCTCAGACCCAGCTCCATTTTGAGAGAAAAGTGTGCAAGAATAAAGAAAGAGAAAAGGATTTTGAATGTGGGAGTGGAAAGACTCTTTATAAAGATTCAATCTAGTAGTCTCTGTTTAAATAGTAGAGAGAGAAAGGGGAGAGAGAGAGAGGGGACAAGGGGGAGTAGAAGTAGACCAAACATGTACCAAGTCTTTCTCCTTTGTTTCTCTTTCTCATTCACAAGATTAAAATATAAATGAAATGGGATTGTGTTTTTAAGGTTAAGTGAGAGAGAGAAAGAGAGGAGAGAGAGAGAGTTTGGTGTTAGATTTTGGAGCATTAAGAAAAGGGGGGAGTGATGATTAGCAAAATGGTTTGACCGACACACTCATGTTGACAAAATTAAAGAAAAGAAAAGATCACACGTGAGAGGTGAGCCCAAGACATGTCCCTCTTTCAAGATTTTGAGGGTCCCTTGCTTTTTTCACTTCCCATACACGCCTTTTACTTTCCTTTTCCCTTTCCTTTTCTTTTTCAAAACATTTCTATATTCTTTATATTTTAGTAAATCGAGGTCGTCTCTTAGACGAATCCTTTTTTACAGATGAATCAATCTATAATTTATATTTTATAATTTGTGTATGAATTTTTTGAAATGATTTTTATAAGTGGACAAGAAGGATTCATCTCATAAAATTGTTAGTGAATTTTTTGAGGTTAATTAATTACGTATAAATAACACAAATTCAAGGTTTAGTTTTAATTGCAACATGAATTTTTCATTGTAATGTGAATATATTTGAGTTTTTCGAACTCCAATTACTAACGTGGAGTTAAAATTATATGAATTAATTATTGACGTATGTTATTTATCTGTGGATGATGATTGATTCGGGATATATTTAAATTTTTTGTTCCAATTATTGACTTGGAGCCCAAATTGTAAAAATTAATTATTGAAGTATGTAGAAGAGGTCAAGATAGACTACTAAATGCAACCCAACTAAACCACCTCCACCAACGTGGTTCACGAAACATGTCTCTAAGTGCTCACGAGCGAAGCCATGCCGATATTTTTTCATTTCATTCAAATAAGAGTTGTACGCGTATGGAATTTAGTACTTTTACATGTGGATGGTGGCTTTATTTAAAATTACATATGAATAATTAACATATATTATTTGGGCTCCACGTCGACAATTAGAGTCTTAAAAATCCAAATATGTTTCAAAATGAAACAAGTGTTAACTTAAGTGTTTTTTTTTTTGTTTTATAATTAAATAAATCATGTTGTAATTGAAACTAGACCCTAAATTCATAAGTTTTTTTTTCATTAATGTAATTAACATTTTTTTTAATTATCTCATACTATGGTTATCAATTTCATTTTCATTTTAATTCTGTCTATAAATTCTTACCAAGATGAGTACATCCATCACAAAACACGTCTTGGATTATAATTTCCAAAGAAACCTCCCTTTTCTGTTAAATCTAAATATTGCACGTAACCTATGTTTATTTAATGCCGATTATGATCAATGATTCTGGGTTGCTTTGCTCATAGTTCTGTTGTCCTACCCATTATGTTAGATATTCAAATATATCAATTTTCACTTTTCATATAATCATTACTCGTCAACAGTGGACACATAAAAAGTTGCTATTGTGGACATTTTAGTATTTTTTACTTACAGTCATGCTACCTTACCCACCATGGGTGAGTTAATATGTGTCAACCACTGATGTGTCAAATATCCAATATTTCAATTAATTTCTCTTTCATTACAATCTGAGGATAATATCATTACACGTTAGAGATGAATATATAAAAAATACTGACCATAAATATTTTAGTATTTATTTAGTCCTACAATTTCCCCCGACTAAATAGTTGCCGTAATAATAATAAGTCCCATTTTGGGCAAAAGTTAAAAACAAAAAAGAAGACATTTTAGTGTCTAAAATTTCTCTTTTTTTTTTTTTTGATTGAATATAGAGTGAATGAGTGGCAGTGTATGGACACGATTTCAGGTGCATAGCTCAAAGTGTAATATGTTTTTGAGTTACTAGCTCAACTTACCACAAAACTATAATATATAAACAATTTTACCATTCAATATAACAATTTATACTTTTATACCACAAAATATAAGTTTTGATACAAAACTACCACAAATTCTGTAAAATTCTGCAAAAGCATATTTTTGTCAGCCACTTTTCAACATCCAATCATACTTTGTAGGATATTGTGTCATTGACCAAATAATTTATCATTTGAATTGATTAAATTTAAATTTAAAATCACACCAACTCTAATTAATAATATCATTCACTCACTCTAATTAATAATTATTCCATCTCGTATATATAACTCGGCTAACCCTAAACTAGTTAAAATTAGGGTTAGCCGAGTAACTAGTTTAAGGTTAACCGAGTTAGTCGTGGTCCAAAACTAGGGTTAGCCGAGTAACTAGTTTAGGGTTAGCCGTGGTCCAAAACTAGGG
Source organism: Scutellaria baicalensis (assembly GCA_005771605.1). NCBI lineage: Eukaryota > Viridiplantae > Streptophyta > Magnoliopsida > Lamiales > Lamiaceae > Scutellaria > Scutellaria baicalensis. The sequence goes on along the minus strand of CM016721.1, from coordinate 7,828,671 downwards.
TTAGCCGAGTAACATCTTTAAAGGTTAGCCGAGTTAGCCGAGTAAAAAAGTTCAAGTTAGCCGAGTAACATGTTTTAAGGGTTAGCCGAGTAACAAAGTTAAAGATAGCCGAGTAACATGTTTTAGGGTTAGCCGAGTAACAAAGTTAAAGTTAGCCGAGTCACATGTTTTAGGGTTAACCGAGTAACAAAAATAAAAGTTAACCGAGTAACAAAAATAAAATTTACTCGGCTAACATGCTTAATGTTAATATTCGGCTAACATTAATTTTAATGCTCGGCTAACATGTTAATGTTTTACTAGTTCCATTAATTTACAGAATTTACAGAAAACTAATTTACAGAATTTACAGAAAAGTTTAATAACAAGCATGGAGTTTACTATTAAATGTTTAGTCGAGTAATTTTCAGAATTTAGCCGAGTAAATATTTAATAGTAAACATTAACATTTTAACTCGGCTAATTAAAAATGTTACTCGGCTAACATATTTTAGTCCAATTTAGTGACAATTTTTACAATTCAAATGATAAAAATGTTTGTTAAAATATCGCTAAACATTTTAGTCCAATTGGCTAAACATTTTAAAAATGATAAACATTTGTGATAAAATGTTACTCGGCTAATTAAAAATGTTACTCGGCTAACATTTTACAATCGGCTAATTTTTACAATTTAGTGATAATTCCGTTGTTTTATCATTTAGTGATAAATTTGAATTTTAGTGATAGTTAAAAAACATTTTTATCACTAGCCGAGTAACATGCTTATCATAAATGTAAAAACATGCTTATCACTAGCCGAGTAACATGTTTATCACTAGCCGATTACATTTTATGACATTTTTATCACTAGCCTATTTTACTATTTTACTCGGCTAACATGCTTAATGTTTACTAGTTAAATAGTTAAAGCATGTTAATGTTAATGTTAGCCTATTTTACTCGGCTAGCTTTAACTATTTTACTCGGCTAAATAAGTTAAAGTTAAAGCATGTTAATCGACTAACATTAACTATTTTACTCGGCTAACTTTTATTTTTGTTACTCGGTTAACCCTAAAACATGTGACTCGGCTAACTTTAACTTTGTTACTCGGCTAACCCTAAAACATGTTACTCAACTATCTTTAACTTTGTTACTCGGCTAACCCAAAGAATTTTAATCGGCTAACCCTTAAAGCATGATACTCGGCTAACTTGAACTTTTTTTACTCGGCTAACTCGGCTAACATTTAAAGATGTTACTCGGCTAACTCGGCTAACCTTTAAAGATGTTACTCGACTAACCCTAGTTTTGGACCACGACTAACCCTAAACTAGTTACTCGGCTAACCTTAGTTTTGGACCACGGCTAACTCGGCTAACCCTAATTTTTATACACGACTAACCCTAAATTGGTAACTCGGCTAACTATAATTTTGTGACTCGACCACCCCTAAATCTAGTTACACGACTAACCCAAAATTACAGGGCATACTCTAAATCTATTACACGGCTAATTTATTTTAACTAGTTTAGGGTTAGCCGAGTTATATATACGAGATGTAAAAATTATGTGTAAAAGTATAATTCATTGCATTATATTAAATAATTATAAATATGTAGCAAAGTAAAAATAAAATTCTACCCCCGTTCATTACTCAATCATTCAATCATTGTAATTATTGACTTGGTCAAATTGTGGTAGAAAAGTATCACTTCTTATATTTTGTGGTAGAAAAGTTTGTTTCTTATAGTACATGGTAGAATAGTTTATATGTTATATATATTGTGGTATATTGGGGTATTTCCTCTATGTTTTTTCCACATTTTTCTCATAAGTTGGGTGCCTCCAATTATTGCCATATATAAAGCTAATTACTTTATATATTTTCCAACCCTAAAATCATAAACATTTCATGATCTCTATTACTTCTTTATATTCAAAATAATCATCATATAATACCAACATCACTGATCAATATTTAATATATATATGTGTAATATAATGGAACATAAAATGAAATAAAATATATTAGAATTTACACTTCTCAACCATATCTTGAAACCGTGTTTGGAGAAAAGAGAAACCCTAATTATTGAAATAAATAAAATTCCATTGATCATTTTTGTTATACAATTATAAAAAACAAAAAAAAAACAATGGCATAGGTCATGCGCTTAGTCACGCATGATTGCCCTACGATATTTACTACCAATTGCAATAATGAATTTCTTGAAAAAAGTTATGATAATTGGATCTATTTTTCACATATATTATATTTACATGTAATAATTATTTTTAAACAGGTTCAATAAGTTAATCTTTCCCTTATTAATTATTTTTTCTTCTTCAGATCACAGTTTGAATAGTTACTAATGTGCCAAAATTCCCATAGTTTTGGTTAAATTGAAATTAGCCCAAAAGAGATTTACACAAGAACTTGCGTGAAATAATTTCACAGATAGTTTTTGTGAGACAGATCATTTTTACTCACAAAATAAACTCATTTTCACTAATTTAATGTGAAACGTGAATTGTGAACTGACCCGTCTCACATAATATGATCTGTAAGACGACATCCCATGAAATCTGGTTACAGGTGGTGTGATGGTTGATTTTGATGAAGAGTGGTCATCAAAACATTCTCAATTATTGCATCCATCAATTGCAAATCATGTCTCATTTCAAGAAATGTTGAGCAATAATAATGGGCTGCAATATAATTCTTGTAATAAGTTTTGTTCCAAACTATATTGTGGTTGGTAGGAACTAGGAAGTAGTAAAGTAGTTTTAATTAATTAAAGGGATTCATTCTAAATATACATGCGCGTGGATTTCTCTCATTATGCTCATTTCCATCCACTTTTTTTTTCATTAACGTATCAACTTTTTTGGGAAATCAATGCCCTTTTACTCATTGCTTTCTTTTTTGCACATCATTTCTAGGTTTTTTTTTTTTTTTCACATTTTAATTTGATATTTTATTTACCTATTTCACATCTAATGTATAACTTAATATCTACTCCTTTCAAAATAACAGTCACATTGCAAACTATAATTTGTTTCAATTTATATGTGATCACTACACGCACGGTTACTTAGATCTGGTTTCGCAGAGCTGGTCAAGTGCAACACTTGTAATCTTCTCTTCTAGGCAGAGAGCTAATTTCCCCATCAGCTACTCCTCCTGGTGCATTTGAGCAAATCTGGTTTAGCAGAGCTGGTCAAGTGCAGCACTTGTAATCTTCTCCTCTAGGCAGAAAGCTAATTTCCCTATCAGCTACTCCCCCTGGTGCATTTGAGCAGATCTGGTTTACCGGAGCTGATCAAGTGCAGCACTTGTAATCTTCTACTCTAGGCAGAGAGCTAATTTCCCTATCAGCTACTCACCCTGGTGCATTTAAGCAGATCTGATTTACCAGAGTTGGTCAAGTGCAGCACTTGTAATCTTCGCCTCTAGGAAGAGAGCTAATTTCCCCATCAACTACTCCCCCTGGTGCATTTGAGCAGATCTGGTTTAGTAGAGCTGGTCAAGTGCAGCACTTGTAATCTTCTCCTCTAGGCAAAGAGCTAATTTCCCCATCAACTACTCCCCTTGGTGCATTTGAGCAAATCTGGTTTAGTAGAGCTGGTCAAGTGCAGCACTTGTAATCTTCTCCTCTATGCAGAGAGCTAATTTCAAAAATTTCCATGTTTCCCTCCTTTAGAAATCATCCGTATCGAACTACCCTTAATCTCCGCCCTACACGTGTCATTAAAAGACACCTTGATTGTACATTTCTCGCACCTTTTCGAGGCGAGTCTTTTCAACTTCCTTTTTTGTTACTTCATCTTCTTCATCTTTTCATTTACCCTATTCACTTAGAAGAAAAGATTTCTCCCTCTTCTATTGATGGCGCTCCGTAATCTTCTTCTCCGGCGTTCCTTCTTCCAAGCGTTATAATCCTCCGGCTACCCTGGTTTTCTTTCCTCACTTCTAGTTCTTCGATTCTTGCTCCCCCTTTTTCCTCATGGTGAAAGGTAACCCTTGAACTTTTATCTTCTGTGTTTATATTTGTAAAATATGTGTAGTGGAGCTTTAGGTTTTTAAGTTCATCTTTATGTTATTCCTTCTTCCATTTATCATTCTGTATTTTTGGGCTTGAGTACTGTTATGGCTTCGATATCTCCTTCTGTGTCATCGTCTTCCTCCGGTGATAGTACATCGGCAGGTGTACCGGACCATAGGGTATTAGAAGGCCTCATTTTATCCAGCTCCATGAGTCCAACTCGAAGCGCTCCTCTTTCTGTAACCCCTCCTACTCCTCAATTTGTATATTCCGACGAGGAGGAGTCTTTTTCTAATGCTAACCCTTTGAATTTCTCTTTTTCAGACCCTAATTTCAATTCTGCCTGTGGTCCTTCTCCGATGACTACATATAGACTTGAAGTACTACAACTTACTTTTAATATTCCCCTAAATTTCACCCTGTACAGACCTTCCTCCTTCCAGCGGCCGAACTTCCCTTATGGGTCTAACCTCTCTTTCTGGTTAGCCCAACTTCGAGCAGGACTTCGATTCCCTGTCCCTAGATATCTTTGTAGATTATCTACTTTGTACAAAGTTCCTTTGAATCAGTTTGTTCTATTAGCCTTTAAGCTGATGATAGGTTTCTTCATAATCCTAAAAGGAAATGGTGGTAGTCCTATCGCTGAGATGTTTTTCTCTCAGTTTCCTTTGAAGTTCAAGCTCCCTTTCTTTTATTTCAGCGCTGGTCCTCGTGGTGTAGTGAAGTTCAAGGACTATTTTTTTGTATCGGTCCCTGGGAATATCTGGGATTTTCCTGTAGATACTTGGCTTTACAATAAACCTCCTCAGGACAAGACCTTCCAATACACCCTTCCTGAGACCGATCGAATTCTTATAGAAAAGTTAAACCATTCTTCCTTTGATGAGGGCCCTTTTGATCTGGCTGGACTGGTAGAGCAGCCAACTATCCTTTCCTACTTCGGGTTTTCTCCAGAAGAAGCTTCTCTGCCCTTAGATCTTGGTATTAGTTTATCTTCCTTCTGGCTTTTCTTTAAGGTCTATGTGTCCAATGCCTTCTCCCTATACTTGACATCTATCTTGCTTTTAACTTTTTTACAGATCAAGCCTGGCGAAGAGCACTTCATGCTCTGCTTTCTGACTCCCCTTCTCGACCCTCTCCAGGTTCTGATAGTTGGTCTTTCACCCCGTAGAGGCCCGCTCTACTCCTAGTTCTTCCGATGCCCCCAAATCTACCACAGATAAGGGGAAGAGAGCCCTGGTGACCTCTGAGCCTCTTTCTGACGCTCGTCGACAGCACCTTCGGTCCCCTCCTCGAGGGAGTCAAGAGAATCCCGCTAATCTTCCTCGCGATTGTCCTCGCTCCAACCGCATCTGGGCGTCTGCTAACGACTCTTTTACTTTAGAATTGCCGAAATCCATTCTGGAACTTTCGGCTGAAGAGGCACGTTACTTTTTGAAACTGATCGTCACTTCTGCTAACAACCTGCTCCTCAGTAAGCAATCGTTGGATAATGAGCTAGCAATGGGTGCTTATTACATGACCAAGGTATGACTTTTTTAGATTGATACTTATCCATTAAGCTAATTTCACTCTCTTTCTGCTTATAACGCTTGCTGGAGCTCTTCTTCTTTCAAGCAGCCGTTTATTTTAGCAAACTGCAGGCTAGAGTTTCCGCTGTTAATCAGGTGGAGACTTCTCGAGCTTTGGCAGAGAATGAGTCAGAGCTGGCTGAGGTCAAGCAGAAGTTAGGTGATGTCGAGAAAAGTAACGCCAGTCTGATTAAGCGAGTGAGTGAACTTCTGCAGGAGGTGAGCCATCAGAAGAAGCGGGTGGCAAACGAGAAGGCAAAATCGTGTCTCTATGAAGCTAGAAAGTACTGAATGGGTTGAGGCATGCCGCCAGAACCTTCTCCTAACCGAGGCCAGACAAGTGTTTCTAAAAGAACTGGTCGTTGGGTTAAAGGATGCTTATTTGAAAAGCAGTTGCTCATTAGCGGATTTTGGCCCCCACATTAGCCATTATTATGCCTATGGTTTCTGCGCCGCACGCAGACAAACAGAAGAGCAAGGCTTTCTGGTGACTTTGACACCAATGACCCCCTGGTAGACGTACTGACCTCCCCTTATTTCAAAGGTGATCCATTTGAGGACATTGACTCCCCCTGGTGGCTTCCTATTCTTCGGAAAGCGTATGCTGATATCTGCGCAGCTCATGTGGATCTGGATGCACTACCTGCTCCCGAATCACTTGCCTACCCTCTTCTTGGTGGCGGGACGCCTTTATCAGATCAGCTTTTCAAGGATACCTCTGCAGATCGGGTGGATCTTATTGTGGTCAGAGAGGATTCTCCGGACCTTATTTCCTCCTTCCTTGCAGAAGATGCCAATCTCCCTCCAACTCCGCTGCTTGAGAGCGTTCCTCCTCATTCATCTGAAGGAGTCGAGACCCCTGCAGCTCCTCCTATTGACTCTTCTGCTGATCTTCCCGCTACTCTCTTTGATGGCCAGACCGATTCTCCTGCTGCTACCCCTTGATCAAATTCTTCCTTTCAAAGACAACTTTTATTTTTGATATTGTGCTCCTTTTAAAACAAATTTATCTTTTATATTTACTGCTTCAACAAACATCTGCCTTTTATTTTTCTAGATGTGATGACTTTTATTTTACTTAGGCGATTTTATTATATTTTTGGTATGACATTATCTATCTTATGAAATGGAGATCTATAAATATCACCTTTTATTATGCTTCATTCTTAAGTTGTTACATATGGGTCATAAACATTGCTCATGCTTAAAGAAAAGGAAAGAAACAGATCCTTACTTTGTTAATTAAAAGAGGGAAATTACTCATGAAGAAAATTTCCCACAAAACCCAACAACTTTCCTTACACAGACTTTCATAGATATAAAAAACTCCCTATCCTCCTTCCATTGTCGTCCTCATCTGCTGCATCATCTCTTCTATTCCTGCGCGCATGAAACAGATTATAATTATTAACCTTATGATCTTGCTTAGACCAACCACTCCAAGCCTTTCTTGGTCAGTTTTATGTTTGGCCCTACTGACCCTAGCCAGAGGCATGCCAGACCCGAAGGTCTACTTCTGCCAAGACGGTTGCTAAGCAATTGAGAGTTCAAGCCCCACCTCTGCTGGTTGGCCAACCCGGTGGTCTGGCTGGCAGCATGACTGCTTTCTAGGGCGATTAAGAGTTCAAGCCCCACCTCTGCTGATTAGCCAACCCAGAGGTCTGGCTACCAGCAGGACTGCTTTCTAGGGCGATTAAGAGTTCAAGCCCCACCTCTGCTGGTTGGCCAACCCAGAGGTCTGGCTGCCAGCAATGCTGCTTTCTAGGGCGATTAAGAGTTCAAGCCCCACCTCTGCTGGTTGGCCAACCCAGAGATCTGGCTGCCAGCAGGGCTGTTTTCTAGGACGATTCATGTCTTGTACTTTTAATACTTAAATCCACAAAATATCATCGCTTTCTTTTATTGACAACAAAAGATGGATACATGAAAAACGTCCTACCTTAGGCAAAATATTTCTTGAGATTGCAAACGTTCCAAGCTCTTGGAATTTCTTTCCCTTCTGCATCTTTTAGGCGATGTGCTCATCCACCTAATACTTCAGTTACAATAAATGGGCCTTCCCAATTTGGCTCCAGCTTCCCTCTTGTTTTCAATGCGTCTGCTCTTCGCATTACTAAGTCTCCTTGATTGAAACGTCTAATCTTTACTTTGTTGTCATATAGCGCCTTAACACGACTCTTGAATTTTTCCACTTTCAACCGAGCCAGCTCTCTTTCTTCCTCAATCATATCCAAGTTCTCTGCCAAGAGTTGGCTGTTCTACTGTTCGTTAAATGTCATTATTCAGTGTGTCTCCATGCCCACTTCTACGGGTATTACAACATTGGCCCCATATACTAGATTGAAGGGTGAGACCTCAGTAGTAGTTCTGGGGGTGGTCCTATAAGCCCATAATACCGAGTCTATTTCATCAACCCAATTTGCCTTTACCTTTTCAACCCTAGCCTTCAGACCATTGAGTATTGTTCTGTTCGTGACCTCTACCTGGCCGTTAACTTGAGGGTGAGCCACTGCTGCATATCTCTGTTCAATCTTCATATCCTTACACCAACTTTGAATCTTCTTCCCATTAAACTGAGTTTCATTATCTGATACCAGAATTCGAGGAACTACATATCGGCAGCATATCTGCTTCCACAAGAACCTTATAATGCTATTTTCGTCTATCTTACTCAGAGCTTCGGCTTCCACCCATTTCGTAAAATAATCAATAGCGACTACCAAGAATTTCTTCTGCCCTCTAGCTAGCGGTAATAGTCATCCTACTAAGTCAATTCCCCATTTCACAAAGGGGCATGGTGAGTGCATCTGACCCAGTTCTTCTGCAGGCAAGTGGATGAGCGGCCCATGCATTTGACAACTTTTATATTTTTGTACCAACTCCTTTGCATCCGCGCCCATTGTTGGCCAGAAGTACCTTGCTCTCAAGGCCTTTCTGACTATGGATTTGTATCCTGCGTGATCTCCACCGCAACCCTCATGTATTTCTTGCAGAACAGATTCCCCCTCTATTCTTTCAATACACCTGAGGTAGGCTTTTGAGTAAAAGACCTTCTATATAAGTGTTTTCCTATTAGGCAATACTTCAAGACCTCTTTTTTCAAGCATCTTCTTCCCGATTTGCGACCTTTGCTTTTTTCAATAAGTTTATTATAGGGGTTCTCCAATCTTCTTTATTCTCTACTTCTGCTACTTCAACCTCTGCCTTTTGTTGCTCTGCTACCAGCAGGGTTATTCTTCTGGGTTGCAGTAGAGAATACATACTGGCCAACTTGGCAAGGTATTCTGCCTGTACATTTTCGGCTCTGGAGATTTGTTTTAATTCAAAACTTTCCTATTGGTTTCTCAGCCTAGCCATTCCCCTCAAATATCTTTCGAAGGATTCCTTCTTAATCTCATACCCTCCATGGAACTGCTGAAATACCAACTGTGAATCAGTGAATGCTACTAGACTTCCTCCTTCAGCTTTGACCACCATCTGCATCCCCCTAACCACTGTTTCATATTCTACTTCGTTGTTGGAGACAACATAATTGAGCTTAACAGCATATTGTAATTCTTCACCCCCGGGGCCTTCCATTAAAATTTCTACTCCACATCCATCATTTGTGGCCGAGCCATCAACAAATATTTTCCATTCTTCTGTTGTCGAGTTGTCCAATGCTGGATTCCTGGATGAAGTCAACTAGGGCCTAGGCTTTAATTGCTTTCCTTGGTTCAAATTCTACCTCACATGCTCCTAATTCCACGGCCCACCTTACCATCCGCCCAGAGGTGCTTATCTTTCCCATTACCTATCCCAATGGATAATTAGTTCGTATTATCACTGGATGAGACAAGAAATAGGGGTGTAACCTTCTTACTATTGTAATTATCGCCAACCCTGTCTTCTCTATCTCTGAGTATCGCGTCTCGGGACCCTGCAACATGTGACTTACGTAATATATGGGCCATTGTTTGATTCCCTGTTCTCGCAGCAAAACAGCACTTACAACTACCTCACCAACTGAGAGATACATGTAGAGGGTCTCTTCTTTCTCAGGCTTCGCTAGTAAAGAGAGGTTGGCCAATCACTTCTTGAATTCATCAAACGCTATACCGCATTTCTCATTCCACTGAAATTTGCAACCCTTCCTAAGTATCTTGAAAAAAGGGTAGCTTTTGTCTGCTGATTTTGATACGAACCAATTCAGGGCTGTGATTCTGCCCAATAGCCTCTGCACATCCTTCACACTTTTTGGCACCCTCATTTCCATGACCGCCTTGACCTTAACTGAGTTTACTTCTATTTCCTATCTTGTGACCATGTACCCCAGAAACTTCCTCGAAGTCACCCCAAAGCTACACTTTTCTGGATTGAGCTTCATGTCACTTCCTTTGATCGTCTGGAAAGCTTCTTCCAGATCTGCTACATGTTCTGTTGCATTTTGGCTTTTTACCAACATATCATCTACATACGCTTCCATATTTTTTCCTAGCATAGGTTTGAACAGCCTATCTACCATCCGCTTATATGTAGCCCCGACATTCTTTAACCCGAAAGGAATTCGAACATACCCAAAAGTCCCTCCTGCTGTTACAAAGCACACCATTTTAACATCTGCAGGATCAAGACTAATTTGGTGGTAGCCTTGATATGCATCCATTAAGCTCAATCTTTCACATCCAGCTGTGGAGTCCACCAATTGATCAATTCTTGGTAATGGATAATGGTCTTTTGGGCAGGCCTTGTTCAAATCTCGGAAGTCTATGCACATGCGCCATTTATTATCTGTTTTGTGAACTAAGACAACATTGGATAACCATTATGGGAATTGCACCGGTATGATAAGTCCTGATTCTATCAACTTCTTTACTTCTACCTGAATTATCTTGTCCTTCTCTGCTCCAAAATTGCGAAGTTTCTGTTTCACTGGCCTAGTGGCAGATGAGATATTCAAATGGTGCATCGCCACTTCTGGCTTAATTCCTGTCATATCTGCAGCTTGGAAAGCAAAAAGGTTCGCATTTCTTCTTAAACACTGTATCAGCTCTACTTTCTCATCATCCATCATCTGCATCCCTATTTTGGTACAGAAGCCTTTTTTGTTGGTGAAAAGTTCCACCACAGCAAGTTCCTCATCTACACTGGAACTAGACTTGACGGACCGGTCAACTCACTTGCTTGCATAAGCGCTCGTGTCGTTTCCCTACGCATTCTTCCACTCTGCCAGCTATCAATAATCTAGTAGGGTAGGAGGAGAGGCAGAGAAGAAGAATGCCCTCGTCCCGTGTTGTTAGGAGCTCATCTTTCGGATTATCTCCCTGGTCCGGGATCTCTATAGCCAGCTCATAAACTCTATAACAAGGAGCTACATTAACTCATAGCAACAGGAGCTACAAGAAGGTACCGTCCTTACTGCATTACTGAAGTAATGCTAGGACGGGGGGCTCATAACTCATAGCTCAGTAGCTTATATAGTGCTCCTTACTCTATTCCCTCCTTTGGTCGGGAATAGTCGGAGCAAGAACAACACTATTTACAAGAAGGTAGGCCCTTACTCTATTCCTTCAGATGCTTCAGGAATAGTCGGGCCGGTAGCAGCCTATATCCCATTATGTTTATAAAGAACCGGCATACCACTCGCTCAAGCACCTACTTTCGCTTCGTTAAATGCTTTAACTACTTTTAGTTATCCCATTAGGTTGATCAAAAAGAAGATAAAACAAAAGCAAAGGAGATCAACTTCAAGTAATTCCGTAAGTAACCACTGAACCTTATGAAGTGGCTTGAGATAACCTCAAGAACAATGAACTGGACAACAAAACTGCTGCAGTTTACGCAGCAGAGCTGGTGATGCGACATAAGACAAGAAGACAGTGGCTGACCTAAGACACCATGCCATCTTTCCCAATTCCTCTCATTCTCTTGTATCATCCATTTTTTGTCTCTTCTGGTCGACCTCAGTCCCACCATTGTCACCTCTGCGGGGAAGATCCATCTTGTCAGCGGTCCTTACCGCTTCCATGTAGCACTTTTGTGAACTGATCTGTTTGGCTCTCAACTCCCCTACTCCTGCAGAAGTCAGAAATTTCACTTTCATGTAGTATGTGGACATAGCTGCTTTTAGTTCATTTAAAATGGGACGACAAAAAATGATGTTGTAGGTCGATGGTATATCAACTAACAAGAAATTAGTCATCACCCTCCTTTGCCGAGGCCAAACTCCTACCAAAACGTGTAACGTCACCATCCCTAGAGGATGCACTGCCCCTCTCATGAACCCATACAGAGCTGTCTGTACTGGTTGGATCTTCATATTAATGTTCATCCTATCGAAGCATTCCTTAAAAATGATATCCGCAGAACTACCAGTGTCCATAAAAATCCTAGCCACATCATATCCGGCCACCTCGGCTGCTACCACTAAAGAATCTGTGTGGGGTCTCAAGATGGGAGATTCATCATCTTCTCCAAACATGATATTAGGTCTGAGCTGGACTTCCATCATTTCCTCAAAATATTCTTCCCTTCCTTCCTTCATTTCCCTGCGGGCGGGTCTCCTCGTTTGGTAAGGCCCCCTTTCTGCCTCATACCACCTCTGTGTATACCTGGCCGTTGACTTCCATGCCCGATGTGAATCCCCTCTCCAAGGGGCTCCAACTATCATATTAATTGATCCCTTTTTAGGTGGAGGCGGCAGTTCTCTGTCTTCCTCCCTTCCATGTTTATTCCTCAAAATCTCTTCATCTTCTCTTTTTTCCTGCTCTGTCCTAGATTTTTCTTCCTTATCCTGGGAACCATCTACAAACCTTTTCAAAGCTCCCAACCTTACCAACCTCTCGATCTCATTCTTCAAATGTCTACAAGCATTAGTGTCGTGCCCGTAATCATTATGGAACACACAGTAGTATTTTCCCTTCTGCCGCGTAGGCGCCAACGATCGGTTAGGTGGAAATCTGAACGAGACGGACTTCTCCATTAGCTGGAATATTTGAGATCTAGGTGCCTTCAACGGAGTATAGCGGCTATAGTTATCACGTCCAGGGTCTGCTCTTTGCTCACTTCTGGCCTGGAGAGATGCTGCTATTAGCCTTCGACTACCCTCTCTTTCTCGCACTGAGGTGGTGGATCTACTTTCAGCTCGTTTAGCTCTGCTCACATCTTCCAGATTAATAAATTTATCTGCCCGAGCCAGAACTTCGTCAAATATTGTGGCCGGTTTCTTGGCAAGCGATCTGAATAGATCTCCTTCGCATAACCCTTGAACGATTGCATTAATTTTTACTTCTGCCGTAGCAAAAGGGACTTCTAATGTGGCAGAGCTGAATCTCTTGATAAAAGATAGCAAAGGTTCATCCGGTCCTTGCTTGAGGCTAAATAAGTATTGCAATGTTTTTTTCTGTTTTCTGGCACTAGCAAATTGGTGTAAGAACACATTGCTAACATCCCTAAAAGACCCCACGCTATCTTCTGCTAACTAGCCAAACCATCTATGCGCTGCTTGCGTCAATGTGGTGAGGAAGACCCTGCATTTTACTCCATCGGTGTATTGGTAGAGAAGCGCCACATTCTCGAATCTCAACATATGGTCGTATGGATCGATAGTCACATCGTACTCGAAAATCAGTGGTTTAAAATTGGAAGGCAGTTCATCAGTTCTGACGGCATTGGTGAATGGGCTTCCCATCAACGCCTGGATTTGACTAAAAGTGTTCGCTCCTTGCTTAAGCAATCGCATCTCCATTTGCATTTCTGCTATCTTGTCGAACATCTCTTGCTCTCGTCTTTTACCTGGCGATGTGTGAGTATGCGACTACTCGAGCTCGTCCGACCTCCAATGGTATGATTGGCTCTCGGGGCTTTGGTCCCTTTTTCCTCCCCTCCTTTGCATGGTACCTTCTTGAGGCTCTTGGTTTCTCCCGTTCGTCGCCTCTTGGCCATTTTACGTGCCAGCTGCATCGAGTGTTCTGGGGACCATTTTGTCCAGAGCTTTTTGTATGGCCGAATCGATCAGCCCATCCAGCTGTTCTGGAGTAAAGGTCCACATTGCCGGGGCAACTGGTATTCTTTCATCACCAGGTATCTCCCTTAAAACCTTTTTCCGCCCATCTCGCTCTCCCCCCATATTTCTTCCTACTAGATCACTTCCTCCCACTACCCCCATTGTCTTCATCTCATCTCCCTCCTGGAACTTCTTCTCCAAGTTCCTAATCATACGGTCCACCATTAACACTCTCTCCCCTCCTCCGATAACTACATCTATCCCTACTCTCCCCGACCTCCACCTCAACAAAAAAGAAAGTAACAAAAAATAAGAGAAAGAAAAAGAGAAAAAAGGGTAAACTCACCCTACTCTTCTTCGTTTCCCACAGATGGCGCCATTGTTGAGTCAACAAATATAGATGAGATCAAGCATTAACCATGTGAAAAATAACACTCATAAGCTAAATCCCTTCCCTGAGGAAGAGATGAATACAATGTTTTATCCAAGTTTTTTCTTGTAAAATCAATCCTGCAGCTCTCTCTCTTCTTCTCTCTTATTTATACTCTTCCCCCTTTCTCTCCGGAGGGTCTTACTGTCCTTTCACCCCTTTGTCATTTGTCATTTTCCATCTTTCTTTCTCCTAGATGGTACCTTCTTGAATCTTCCTTCATTTCCCTTGATTATTTCCTTCTCGTGGTTGTTAGGAGGTTATCCTTTTTCATCCTATGTGCAATAGCTTCATTCTTGCTTCGTTTCTTGGATTTCTGCCACGTGGCCCTTCCTGATGATCATCTCTTCTGTTCGTCTGCCAAGTTTTACTAGATGATATCGTCCTCATCTACTAAGCTCTGCTACTACGTGCTCTGCCAAGTTTTGATGGACGGTACTGTCCTCATCTGCGGAGTTCTGCTAAAATTTTATAATTTGTTTCAATTTTTTGGCAGATTTTTCATCTATTGGGGAGCTTTTATTCAAGCTTTGAAAAAGTTCTTGAAGTGGGTTACTCAATGATGTGAAATAAGGTTTAGAGAGAGAATAAGGGGGGAAATGAGAATCGGATGTTGTTGCTTCTCCCAAATGAAATTAAAGAAAAATATGAGATGGTGAGGAAAATGAAAGGATCCCGTCACAAGAGTAGACATAGTTGGACTCTATTCCTACCATTCCAACCAAACTCAGAATAATAGGCCATAATAGAAAGGGATTGGAACAAGGGAATGTGAGGAAGAATGAGACTCACTTCTTCCCCACGTTTCCCACAGACGGCGCCATTGTTGAGGGGTGGGTTTTCCCATTCAACAAAATAGAGAAATGTAGTAGAAAATATACAAGAGGGTAGAGAGAGAATAACTTGGTAAAAGAGAATACAAAATGAATGACCTGGATGAGAAGTCCTCATCCTTAAAATTTATACTACATTACAAGGGTATGATAGTCATTTACTTCTTATAAACCCTAATTGAATAAAGATTTATGGCCCATTGGGTCCATGTTTCATTAAGCCCAACATCCTTCCTTGGACTCCCTCGTCTGACCTCTTCTACGTCTAACGTCTTCCACATCATCACATCCGACTTTTTCCACGTTATCACGTCTGCAAAGTTCTACCATGTCAGTTATGGCCCTCTGCGTCTGCTGAGTTCTGCCATGTCAGTTATGGTCCTCCACGTCTGCTGAGTTCTGCCATGTCAACTATGGCCCTCCGCGTCTGCTGAGTTATGCCATGTCAGTTGTGGTCCTCCACGTCTGCTAAGTTCTGCCACGTCAGTTATGACCTTCTACGTCTGCCGAGTTCTGCCACGTCCGCTTATAGTTTTTAACTTCTCCAAAGGGATATTGCTCATCAATGGCTTTAAGCTCCTATCGTCTTCCCACATCACTCTCCTGTACACCACTTGCACGGATCTGAGATTCATGCAACCGGGCCGCGCGCGGGCTGGGCCAGCCTTTTTCACGTGTTTTGGTCGTTACCTTCATGTTATGTTAGTGTTACCTTCGTGTTATGTTAGTGTTACCTCATTTCCAGATTTCATACACTTAGTTTAAAATCATTGAATTAAAATAACACGAATGTAACACTAATATAACATGAAGGTAAAAAACAATGTTAATCATACCTTCATGTTATGTTAGTGTGACCTCCATGTTATGTTAGCGCTACCTTCATGAAAGTAACACTAACATAACATGAATTTCACACTACCATAACATGAAGGTAACACTATGTGGAGCGAACTTTGGTGGACTTGAGCGCGCTCAACAGGCACATGGGAGCACGTTGACCGTGCGTGGGGACGCGTTGGTCAACACGTTAACCGATTGCACATGCACTCGGGTGCACAAAATATTTTGCCATAATTTTTTTTTATACACATAAGCATTGGGAAAATGCTAAAATGTTAATGATTGACAACTCTTTATATACTCACCGATGACGTGTGATGATTCGTTCCCCAACTATATGAAAAGTGAAATTAATTGATATGTTAAATATATGAAACATTAATAATGCACACATTAATTTGCTCACGATGGATATAGGATGACAAGACTGTATAATCATAATTATTAATGATTTCTTGATCTGTATGAAACAATCTCAGATTAACAACAAATAAATTGAAACAAAGGTTTACGTATTATGATATATATATATATATATATGTATGTATAATTACAAAGAAAAAGAGATTAAATTATATGATATAATGGAAAATCTATCACATTTTCGTCATAATGTATGGCTTGACCCATCTTGTCACTCAAAGTTCTCTCAAATTAATGAAGATTATACAACATGCAATGATGTCTTCTTTTTGTTTGTAATGTCAATTTTATTGTCCAAGTTAGTAAGGTATGATAATGCCTAATGGTTAGTTGCTACTAATCATAGAGATGTATGCATACCCACACCATGCCACCATCCTTATTCGCTCTCTCTTTAAGTATTAATTTGAAATAAAAACTATTACAAGAATTGCATGCATCCCATTATTGTTGCTCTACAATTCTTGAAATGATATATATAATTTGCAATTGATGGATGCAACAATTGAGAATGTTTTGATGACAATTGTTCATCAAAATCAACTATAACACCACCAATTAATAAATTAGTCTTACGTAAGATCGTCTCACGAATCATTTGAGAAATGATTAGTGAGTTTATATATGGGATTTTCTAGCTGTAATGAGGGATGAGTGTGGCATTTGACATTTTTCTAAATTCTAAGTTACTAAATAATTGTCTTGAGCACCATTCTGACATTCCAATTATGTTTTCGATTTGGAGAATTTGGAAAGAAGATGGATTGAGAGCTAGTGTGGCATGATGAACCCCCCCACTAATCACATTGCCATCTTATTTTAGAGAAAATACGGAATCCATATCTAATTTTCTGAAACTTAAATGATTTCATGACGATCTTTTGTCATCCCTAGTGTTCATGAGTCAATGACGAACTTAAATTACGAAATTAGAAATGTATGTTAAATTCAAGTATGTGGTTAAAATATCAAGAAAAAAAAAAAAGATCGTATCTGTATCTTTAAATATACCATTTCCATCTTGTATTTTTATTGCATATAATATACATTCCTAAATTCCTGAAATGAAGCAAGAGTCTCGGCCAGTGCGCCAATGATAGGACTACATCGGTTCTCGGTGTACATAGCAAGCTCCCTCCGGTCGTCCACCCGGGACATAGAACAACTCTCGATTCTTGAGCATGTTGGGGGATTATGCTTATTTCTTTACGATAAAAGATAAAGTTTTGAGCACAGATTAAAGAACCGTACGTCAAGTTGTCGAGAACATGTGTAAAGATATGTCAATTTGTACGGCTATTATTTATCCAATACACATATTTCACTATGATTATTTTGAATTAGGAAATGAAATATAACCGGGCTTTTGGAGATGTGAGTTAGGCAGTTAAGGAGGATATGATTATTGATGATAGTGAAAATTGAATAATGAGTGAATCACAAAACCAAGATATTTATAATTAAGCATGAGATTTTTTTTTTCATTATTTCTCCTTTTAATTTCTTTCTTTTTCCACACACTATTCTCAAGTCTAATCTAATCCCATTTTTCACTTTTCTTGAATCCTTTTATTTTTCCAACACTATTACGACGTGTAATAAAAGGCCAAAAATACTTTGACTAATCCCTTCTTTGGTGCAGTTGATGTCGGACAATTACATCAAATCTAAATTAATAGTAGTATTTACTTACAACAATATTCCATTTCTGTCACTTTTATCCTACTATTTCTTCGACTCAAAAATAGTAATCAATAACTTTTCTAAACAAAGTAAATTCTCAACATTCATATCTAATCATTAATTCTTGTAATTAATATTTACTTCTCAACATTTGACACTGTCAATTGAGCTAAATTTAGTTTTAGCTGTTATTATGGAACACAAAAACTTGGATGAAACGGTCTTACAAATAATTTTTGTGCAACAAATCTTTATTGACATATAACAAACTCATTTCCACTAATTGATATATGCATTATGAATTTTGAATTGTGGGATGACCACCATCTCATATAACATAACCAATGAATCAATTTCACGTTATACTCACTCATTGTGTGTAATTTTCTTTGATTAAAGGAAGCTAAATAAAAGAACTTAAAAATATATATAAGTTAATAAATAAAATAAAAGTCAAAAGAACATATAATTATATGAAAATTAGTTTTATCTGTTTAAGGCTCGAAAAATAGGCTGACCCAGAGGTAAAAAGATGAAGATTATCATTTAAAGATTCACAAAATTACTACCACGATTGATATCTTCTAATTTTTAATTATATGTATTTTAGTTTAATTTTCTATTGTTATATCTTTTTGCTTTAATATACATGAATTTCATCAATCATATTGTTTTGAATTATTATTTTCAAAATAATTTTAAATAACTAGAAATTTCAAGATTCGTAGCCAAACCATAATTTTGTGTCCTCAATATTTGATTTCTCTTTTTAGGCCTTCAATTTTTATTTTTCTTTAAATCCTTTTAACCATCCTTTGATTGATAGATGAATAAGTCCTAAAATAAAGTATATGAAACATAAATGAAGAAAACTAATTTTCTCTATGTTTTATTAATTTTTGCTAATTTTATTCCTGTAATTTCAGTTTTTTTGTAGCTTCCACCTCCTACTATTATTCCATTGCTTCGTCCATGAATGGGTCAAAATTGATAGGAATAAAAATATATGTTAGAAAAGCAGAGATAAATAAAATGTAAATATCACCACATAAATAACAAAACATGGAATGAAAGGTAATAGAAATTAAAAGTATATAGTAGATGAAAATATTCAATTTATCCTAGTTATTATTAATTACACTTTTTTACTCATCTACAAAATCTATTATTACTTGACTAGAGAATGTAAACTTAAGTCCTTAAGGTGGGCTCTACTTGAAAATTTCATTGAACTCAATTTCAGAGTTTGAATAGACTGATTCAATTCATTTGACTGTTAATAATATTGGAAATTTAACTACAATTTGACACATATGTTGAAAATTACATTGTGATCACCATACATTGCATTAGTCATTACCATTACATAGTGTATTAATTAAGATTAAGACACATACAAAAAAGAGAGCTCCTTTTAGCTTATATATAGTTCAGCATTTCTTTCTAACTACTTTACTCCTTTCTAACTATTCACAAAATATATACTCCCTCCTATTTAAAATAAGTGTCATTTTAGAAGTTTGAGATTTTTCATATTAAGTCACTTTGTAAATTATTTCCAAAATCACCTCTATACTTAATGAATTCCTAATTAATTGTAGAGCTCACAAAATAAAATGGTCAAAGAAAAGAATAATTAATTAAGGGCATATTAGGAAAATAAATTTTTCCTTAATTTGTGTGTAATTTATGTGTAGAGCTGAAGGATGACATTTATTTTGAATAGGATGAAGTACTATTTTTAGCTGAACATATTTGATATCTTTCATTCTTTAGTCCACAACCTACCTAAGTTACCTAATAAATGAATATCTGCTCTTAAGTTTGCACGAGAATCTAGTGTGTTCGCTAGTACTAGAATGATTTAGTCTACCTCTTCATTATTAATATACTTTCTTTTAATTCTTTTGAATTTTCTATTAAATGATTTCTTTTCGTCAAAATAAAAATATATTGCTTCTTAAGGGTTTAACATTTATTATGAATTAATTTATGGAGTAATATAAAGGAAAAAATAAAAAAAAGAAAGATTGAATTGAAAATAGAGCACATCACAACCGAAGTATCTATATGTGCCCTTTATTCATGCTTGTTTCGTGGCAGTTCAAATGAAATATATAAGTGGGTGGGTCCCCTTATATATTGTTTTTAATGCAATTATCATCATCTCTGGACTCAATTTTGTCAACACAAAAACTTAGATGAGATGATTCGCTGATAATTTACATGAAATAGATCATTTTTGTGAAGTGTAGGTCTTGAATTCATCTCAAAACTAAGTTTTATAAAGGGTCCAATATTACAAAAGAATACTCCATAAATAGATGGAGAATCAATATTCAAACATAAAGAAACAGGACTCAACATTGTTTTCTTCAATCTTCCTTTTGAAATACTACTAGTTGTTCTATATTGGGAAAATTGCATTTAAATTAAATTCAACTATACATTAAATTCATGGATACAAAGTAGGTACAGGTATTTGATATCTCCCATTTTCAGATTCTCATTGTTTGTGCCACTTTATGGTTAAACCTGCTCTTAACTCATTATACTAATGCTTTCTATTTTTCTTCCATTTTCTTCCTTTTAAAAAAAAAAAAATTCGGGATAGAAAAAGAAATACAGGAGTTTCAATATAAGTATCATTAAAGCAAGTAAAATTTATCCTAAAATAAAGAACTTCTTCAATATCAATGCATATTTACATATACTCTACAAAAAAAAAAAAAAAAGCTCACATTCCTGCCACATTAAACGTGTATAAAATGATTATGATAAAACCTTCCACATTGATTATAACTAAATACTGATAGCTCCACACTGTCTTTTTTATCAACTTCCTTAATCTATGTGAAAACCCTAAAACGTAACTTATATTGAGATGGAGGTAGGATAAAATACAAACGAGCGGCAAAAAATTGAGGAATAAAACCATAGGTGGGATTAGCAAATAATGAGACCACAAGTGCCCATGTCATGTTAGAATGATTACCCTAACACACACACACAGAGTATATACACTCCACAACATGCATGCATGCATGTTTGGTTGCTAAGTTTCATGATTCTAGTGGAAAAAGTATGAATTTCAAATGTGATTAAGGAGTGAGGAAGAAACGAGGAGGAAACGAGGTCGAAAACGAAGAAAAACGGGGCTGTGCATTGGGGCACGGACAGATGCAGCCGCGCACGGTCAGGGCTGCATTGGCGCACGACCGTGCGCCAATGTCCAGAGAGGAAGGCAGCCGCGCACGGACGGCCGTGTCTGGGGGCACGGTCGTGCGCGGCTGGCACGCGCAAGAGCAGCGGGGCACGGTCTGGTCGTGCCGCGGGGCACGACCGTGCCCGGGTGTCCTAATTCATCTAAAACTCGACTTTTGGATGATTTTTATCCGATTTCTTGATCTCCAAGACTCCCAAGAAGATATATATACCCCAAGAAGTCCAGAATTGAAGAACACAAGCATTCATAGAGAGAAAACACAAATTCTGAGAGCATCCAGGAGGAAATACGAAGGAGAATTCGAAGATCGAGCATCGCGAGATCGTCATCTTAGAGTTTTTCTTTCTATTTTTCTAACTTTTTGTTGAATTTCGGTTTTGACATGATGTTATCAATTTTGTCTATGGATTTGATTAACATTATGTCCGGCTAGATTTTCGTAGGTTTCTAGGATATGTAAGTAGTTCGATTCGAACCTTGATGGATCTTTGATTTAAATTCAATTTCTTGATTTTTTCGATCCTATTCATGTGTTTATGATTTGATTGCTTGTTTGATTGTCCGGCCGGTAATTGAGCATGTTTAAGTAATTAAGTCAAAATTCGAGAGAGGAGATTTAATTATGGAAGAGTAAACACATGACATATATGCAGCATGAGATCGAGAGATGAATGACATATGTGATGAGATTTTCAATCCTAGGTGCTTTTGGGAGTTGTTGTGTTATATCAGATCGAGTAGAGATACCTCTGGTAGCATAATAATCAACCGGTTAAAATTGACTCGAGAGAGCTTTTAACTTGATTTTCGTGATTGCTCATATAGGATTATTAATCAATGAATTTGGATTGATCAAAGTGACGTTGAGGGGAGAATTGGATGAAAGCATGTTCTAGAACCTGTCTTAGAATAATTGTTTGATTTCGTGATTTTTAATTGCATTCTTAGTTTAATTAATTCAACATCTTTTGAATTCGATTCCTAGATAAAATTGGGGATAAAATTTAGGTAATTAATTAATTCTAACGTTAGTCTCTGTGGGATCGACCTTGCTTGCCGAGTCTACGATCTACACCGTACACTTGCGGGAGTAGCTTAAGGAATTAGGTGAACAGCATGTATGTATGTATGGATGGAGATGTATGATGCAGAGTGTGAAGGGGACAAGTCTCCAACAAAAGCAATCATTGGCATCAACACAACTGCTCACTCAGTCCCATTTTCTAGCAATCTTTTGTATATATTCCACCATTTTAATATTCCACTATTCTTCTCCTGTCACCAATTATTGCACCACTGATTGATTAATGCCACCCCACCCCACCTCTGATAAAAATAAAGACAACTTTTTTGCAAAACAGAGCAGAAAGGACCAGAGATATTTGTTCATACAAGTGATGGTAGCAGCATGTAAAATAGATCAAAAATGAGGTGCAGAATAGATTCTTGAACTATGCAAGATTAATGGCCAGAAATTTTAACTCTGAAAAACAAGTGTAACATTGAAACCTGATTCTCAGAAGGATATTTGTATTCACTGCTAAATCGACGACCTTATTCATGTATCGTTTTGTCCTTGAAGTAAGCTACCCAACAAAAGTATCACCACCCCTCAATCACTATACATACTGTCATCTGGTCTATACCGCATTTTGCCTCCAAGATTTTCAAGTGTTTTCTTGCGGGATCGAATACTGTAAATCTTGAAGCTTATTTGGAGATGGGATGAAATTCTAGTTTAGAAATTTAAAGAGACGATGTTTGTGGCCGTCAAGGCTCTAGTCCGACGATACTGCATCTCTTCCTTCCTACTTTCAGCCTTACCTTCGCACCCTTTCTCTACACTTATAACAACTTCTTATACAATTTCACCTAGATAAAAAAGAGAATGCATATTTTTCTCGTTCACTGAAATACAAAACGCGACATTGCCCATTTATGGAAATTAATTACCATTGTAATGTTACCAAATCTTTACTTCTAAGTACAGAAAATTATTGATTATCTTCATATATGTTTTAGGAAATCTACAGAAATATGCACAATTATCTGGTTAAATAATACTCCCTACATAATCAGAGTCGTTTTTCTTTAACTATTTTTAGCTATAATCTAGCTGGAAAACATTCAAGCTCTCTTGTGCAGCTAGTCTGACAAGTGCTCAAATGGGGTTGAATTAACATTTCTAAATGGTTCATTTCAAGAAGAAATCCACATAGAGAGCAATCCCATGAGACTTCTGTAGCTAAATACTTCTGTTTTTAAAGTGAGTGAGATTAAACTTCTAATTCTCATCACAAGCCTACTCTATCTAACATTATACCAGACCTTACGAATGCAACATGCCTGGTATCAGGATTTATGAGTCAAGTTCACTAGAAAACAACAAAGTGCATACTCGATACCTACAAGGGTCAGAACTATGGAATGTGCATTAGACTTACTATACGCTGCTTATACTGGCAATCAGGCAGGATTAGATGATGACATGAAGAGCATATCAAGCTAAACATTCAAACCTGGCTCTTAAGTATCTCTTCGGCATCAAGAAGCAACATTTGCACAATAAGCAGAGTACAATGCAGCAGCAATGATCAGGTGTCAAGATATATGGCTAAAAAGCATTCTTGATGGGAGAGACACAAATAGGCCTTCAGCGTATTGCAATAGCAACAAAGCAAAAGAACCTAGTATTTCAAATAACTTATACGAAACAAAATGTCTTACATCAAGTCTCACTCTAACGAGGCTAAACGAATAGTTCACTGCAAAATCAATACAAAACAAACAAACAAACAAACAAAGGCTTATACTTATCAAGAGCCAAATTCAAGTTACCATACCATATAACTGGAGTAACTGAATTGGACACACACAAAAGAGGATCATTTGAATATTGTGCACATGTATTTTACTCTTCGAAATGCACATAGGGGACACTAGTATGCTGTGCATAGTTCCAGGGATTTCCTGATGCATATAAGGGAAAAAAGTCTAAATTTTTAATATTAAAAATAGAAAGAAAATGGAAGACCCAAAAACATGACAAGGGTTGCAAAAACAAATTTTCAGTGAAGAAGTTTAAACGAAATTGATTTCTATAATGAGGTAATGACTCGTTTCGGTTAGATATGATCATATAACCAACCCCACAAAAATGCAATCAAGGCTTTGTAGGCAATGATGCCTTTTTATTTCAGTGAATGAGGATAGCTATCATTCATAAATACCCATATCTATTCGTAAGACCATCTGCACCTTTTCCTAGACATATAAACTATATTTTCTCACTATTAATTCTCTACCCACGATTTATTATATACATTTATTAATATATACAAAAAGTGCCATTTAGTTCCATTCAAATTCTTCCACATATTAACCTACAATGTATAGAGAGATATGTGTGGTATGTCACCAAATATAGATGTGCTTGTACGTTACCAAATATATCTGGTATTCAGGCAAATACAAATGAAATATGTCACAAAGGCACTACATCATCATGTTCCACATAAAAAAGAATTCTTAGAGTCTAGTTCGAGCAATTTTATTCATTGAGTTTGTGCTCTCGCAAAAAAAAAAAGAATCATCAGTCAGCTTGATACAGATAGCAAATAATAAAGATTATATCTCCTTCTTAAAAGGATAAACCACAGTAATTATTGACAGTCATTCCATTAAAACAAAAAAAATTGTGAAATAGGTTATATAAAATTAACGAGTTTAATTAAGTCCAAGGGATCAGAAATTTAGTCCAGCAAAGTGAATAAAAATTACCATCATTTCGAAAAGCAGTCAGTTCAATCTTCTCCTTCTAGGTTCCCGGGTGTCTTGACTACCCACATCTGAAGCCCTTGACATATGACTTCTTCTACGCAGAGAATAAGAAGGCGCCACATGTGGATACAGATTTCTCAGACTTAGGATTTGTACAGCATTACCATAAAAACCAGGTACTTCGGCAATTGATGAAACGGGCAGGCCACCAACGATATCATCAGCTGAATCTAGAGGCTGATTATCAGATTCTAAGACAGCAAATTGCCTTCCAAGACTATTCCCAACATTAATGGATGAAGCATCAGGATCATTTTGTGAAACTCGGTTGTTAATAACTGTTTCAACCAGCCTTTCTGCATTACTCAAAGCAGATGACAGGGAAGAAAGTGAAGCAGCACTTTCTGATAACACTCTTGAAACCTGACGGATTCTAGAGCGGCGGCTAACTGCAGCCGTGGCAATTTGCCCTTCCTGAGGCTCTACATCAGAATTCACAACACCAGTGCCTCCACCTTCTTGCTGTTGTGTTTGATGAACCATTGCACCAATACTAATCCTGATTCGCCTCAGTGCTTCTGCAACAGGAACATGAGACAGACGACCTGTCACTCGCTGCTGCCTAACACTATCAACTCTACGAGCTTTGGGCCTTGGTGGTATTTTCAAGCCAGATTCCGTCTCACGCACACACTCACTGTCCCCATTTCCGTAAATAGGAATTACAGTGGCATCAGATACCTCTCCTTTACAAACAGGACATTCTTTAGAAGCCGAATCAACATCAGGCACCTGATAAAAGCATGCCCAACAGAACAAGTGACCACAACAAGTCAAGACAGGATCTCTTGCAAGGTCCAAGCATATGTTGCAGTCGTAAAAGCTCCCACCCTCCTTATCTGGCTTCTTAACCCGAGAATCCATCTCCAATGCCTCGGCAACCAAATGAGAACTATCTCTTTTACAACCTTTTCCCTTCTCAGCACTCATATCTACCATCCCCATGTTATCAATTCCATCAAGGATACCTCTCTCAGCATCCACATCGACCATCATTTCACTCGAAATACGACTAATTTCCAAAGAATTCTGCCCTTGGCGCCACCTCTGCCGCTGCCTTGCACGAGTTGTAGCTCCCTGCAGCTGTCGAAGCCTCTCCTCCACTCCCCATCGATCCGTTTCCAACTCATTCAACAATGACCCAACTCTTGCAACCGAGCGGATAGCTCCGGCCTCAGGCTCTTGGTTCAAATCAAGATCCGTGAAATTCACATCCATCAAATTATCATCATCCATCATGCACAAACCCACTAATCCTCAAGATTCTCAAAGCCCACTTCAATTAACCAAGATTAACAACAACCCCACAATTTGAAACCCCAAAAAAATCTAGCCTTGGCGTTCAGAAACCAAAAAGGAATCAACATATAATTAGCGAGCATATAAGCCGAAAGATGAAAGAAATGGGATAGCAATCGAAGACAAGGTAAGAAAAATATTAATGCATCAAATGAAGCTTGAAATTTGTTAACCTAAATAGAGCGACGAAATCCTTGTTTGTTCTGTTTAGGTAAATGGTGATCATCCATCGAATATTTTTCCTCTGGTAATTGATTTAACAACGTCGTTCTCAATTCATCATGATAAAGCAATGAAGTTGATAGATTGATGAATTCTAGAGACAGAGAGAGAGAGAGAGCGCGCAGTTGGGCAAAAGAGACGGCCGAACGCGGCGAGCCATGGTGGTGGTGTATTTTCTGAAATATATAACTCTGCAATTGGTTATCTCACGACGTCGTATTGAGGCTTTTCAATTTACTATTGCTATTTGTTTCTCTTTCCTGTGTGGAGACCAAGGATGAAAATATCGGTTTCGATAAATATATCGGGTACCTTGATTTTACGAAAATATCGATGGATATATCGGTTTCGATGGAAATATCGGTACATATATTTTTTCGATATTTACCGATATATTGCCGATATTTCCTGATATTTATCGATATTTTCCCGATATTTACCGATATTTATCGATGTTTCAGCGATATTTACCAATATTTCTTGATATTCATGAATTTTCTTATAATTTTTACCTGAAGCTACTGATATTGAAATCGATACCAATTTTTACCGACATTTAGTTAATAATTATTGATTTTTCATTTATTTTTATCAAAAAATGAAAATATCGGAGATATATCGTGACAGCCCATTTTTGTTTCGGTCACGTGAAAAAACGGAAATATCGGGGATATATCGGAATATTTTCATCCTTGGTGGAGACAAGGATTTTATTACAAACAATTAATTTTGTGTGCATTTTGGTAATATTCTTCGACCATATATATACATATTTTATCGGTTTTAGCGTTTAAATTGTTAAGAAAGGAAAACATAAATTTATACTCTACAGGTATCATATGTATACTCTTCAGGTATCACATGCATATTGTTATATACATATGATACATGTAGAGTATATTTATAACACCAAAAAACACATCATCTATAGAATATATATATAATACCTGAAGAGCATGTATATAACACCTAGATCCGTGCCCCTATGTGCCCCAAGGGTATATAAGTTTTTGCCAACTTTTATTTGATGTAGTTGTAAATACAACTATTTTCAATGTTCAATATTTAAAATAAATTCAATCTTTTGATGTAAAGTTGTCGAATCAAGAAGAATATAAAAACTCATATGAGACGGTCTCACAGATAGTTTTCGTGAGACGGATCCTTATTACCCATGGATTGAACCCATATCCACAATTTTTATATGAATTGCTAAGTGTGGGTCATGGGTTGACTCATCTCACAAAAAAAAATTCGTGAGACGGTCTCACACGAGACTTGCTCCAAGAAGAATATATCAGAGAGTTACCTAGCTACAAGCTAATCTCCCTAACACCTGTGTGGAGTTCTTTGTAAGTTTATGCTTTTACTTTTTATAATTTTATGGTGGTTACTGTTTCAATATTATTAGAGAATATCTCTTGTGCAACTAGTGCAAAGATGTTAGATCCAGTGACGGACCCAGGATTCTAATCCAGAAGGACCCAAATCAATTAATAAAAATATACCTATTCTAAACTAACACAAATATATTGCAAGTAATATATAGCAACAATCATCTTCTATTTTTCATATTCTATGAATTTCATAGTATCTTTTTATTATTTATTATAACAAAATAAGATCAACTTTATAAAGTAATTTAATCAGTTTAAAAAGTTGCACCTAAAATGTAACGGGATTGGGTTAAAAAAAAAAGAAGAATTTTTTTTTCAAGATCCAATATTGAAAGTACAATAAGATATACTTGAAAGTTTGAGAGTTTAATAATGAGTTTTGTAATATTTTTAGGGAAAATTTCATATTTGGTACCCGAAAATAGGGTATATTTTAGATCGGGTACCCCAAAGTTCGACTTAATCAGTTTAGTCCATCAGTTTTACAAAATCGATCAAAATTGGTACCTGCCGTTAAAAATCCGTCCAAATTCACGGAAGTTAACTACCTTGAAACTACTTGGTGCGAAAATTAGATGGCTTAGGGACTGGAACATAAATTGCAGAGAATTTAAGGGTTCATTTGTAAATAGGCAGTAAGTTGGAATTTGCAATTAAGTCCCTGGATTTTCCCTAATTTCCCAAAACCACCCCAGATACACCCCTGCCCCAGCCCCGTCGCTGCACCTCAATACCACCACCACCACTGCCACTGTCGGCGACGGTCCGCCGGCAGCACACACACACGCCTGCACGGCGCGGCCACTCAAGGCGGCGCTATCCCACACACAACACACACACACCCGTCGCACGCACGCACACACAGCGCACGGCGCTGCCGCCCACTACGGCACCCCATCCACACACTCGTACAAACACGCACCTGACGTGGCGGCGCCCCCTTCACCCGACACTGCACACACAACACACACACACCCACAAGTCACACACCCACAAGTCACACACACACAAATCATACACACATAACACACACAGCGCACGGCACCGCCGCCCACGGCGGCGCCCTCAACCACAAACCCACTCACACATGCACCCGTTGCGGTGGCGCCCCTTCACCCGACTCTACACACACAACACACACACGCATACAATTTCTGTGTGTAAATCGATCGATTTTGTTAAGAGATTGAGGCTACACACGTGAAGATGAAGATTAGGGGAAAAATTAGGGTTAAAATGTCTAATTTTCACACCATTTGATTCAGTGTAGTTAACTTCCGTTATTTTGGATGGATTTTTAACGGCGGGTACCAATTTTGATCGATTTTGTAAAACTGAGGGACTAAATTGATTAAGTCGAACTTTGGGGTACCCGATCTAAAATATACCATATTTTCGGGTACCAAATGTGAAATTTTCCCATATTTTTAAATGAAATGAGTTAGGTCATCTTCTTTTCTTCATTTACTCAATATTAGATATAAAAGGTAATAATTTTATTTTTTTCTCCGAAGAAACTAAATCTTATAGTAATTTAAGTAACAAAATAACAAAATAAGTTTACCCATCTCATACCACAATGAAAACATTCAAAAATTTCATAACTTCAAGTATAGATAAAAAAACAAATCCATAAAAAAATTACAAATCATCTACTAATATTTTCCTACTTATAACTAAATCATATAAGGCATACTATATTAACAATAATAATGAAAATTAGTAGCATTTTATCTTGAAATTAGATGAGAGAGAGAGAGAGGATTTGTTGTAAAAGAAAAGGTGGAAATTGTAATTGAAAAGGAAGAGAAAAATGGTTGATGCCACACACGCCTAAATTCTAAGGCAAAAATTTATATACCCCTGTGGCACATAATGTGTTGGAAATATTTGAAGTAAGTTTTGATGAGACAAAACCTTCAGTAACTCTAACAAGCATAACCAATCTTAGGATAAGTTACTGCAACAGAGTTACTGCAGAAGATTAAAAGAACAGAGAAAGTGTTAAAGGAAGGATACTGAAGAGAATGGTGAAAAAGAAGCAGGTAAACTAACAAGGATACTTATGACTACAGGAAGCTATTGTAAGAGACCTCGCCAAAGCAGAATGCAGCGAGACAGGAAGCTACCTGAAAGACCATGCCAAAAGCATACTGCAGGGGCAGCATGCTACAGAAGCCTCAAGCCACCTGAAGGAGCAAGCCAGAGAAGGAAGCTCCAGAGTGAAGCAAGAGGAGGAAGCTGCAAAGCAGGCATGGGGAGAAAAGTCAAAGTTACCGGTAGACATAAAAAGTTACCGGTAGAGAGAAGAGAAGAGGAGTCAACCAGAAGAAGACACGTGGAAAGCGAAAAGCTGGAAGATGTCAGGAGTGCAGTACATTTATAGATTAGGGAGCCTACCTACCTTCAACGGGCAGATTTCCTAATCTATAAATAAGAAAAAGACTGACGGAGAGTGTGTGTGAAAAAGAGAGATGAGAACGAGCACAACAGAATATTCAAGCTCGTAGAGAGAAACACTAAAAGAAGAGAGAAAAACTCAACAGAGAAGAAAGCGTAGAAAGAGGGGGAAGTTAAAATAGAAGAAAAGAGAGTGTTCAGAAGAGCAGAAGAAAAGAAGAAAAAGCTCGAACACTCCACACCCTAAAAGACGCACGCTCAGTCAATCAGTCCAGCAGTAAGCTTCAGCAGATCAATCTACAAATGAAGGCCAAACTTGCTGCACCCAGTTGAAGAAGAAGAAGAAGACAAACTCCTTTTAAAGGACTGTCTTGGAGTACTCAGTGGGAGGAGTAGAGTCCTGCTGAGTTTTCCACTTTCTATGAGAGAAAGTGAGGATCCTGGGTGGGTAGATTAGGATCATGTGTGGGTCAGTATATAAATCGTAATAGATAGGTCTATATAAATCAACTAGTTTAACAAAGGTTCCCTCTTGAGAAGAGGCAAAGAGGATGAAGAAGGATTACTCCACATTCGAACCTCTGTATATCCTTGCGTATATGTGTGCTTACTGCTTTACTTGCATTACTCTAAGTTAAGTTGCACATCTCCTATACTTGGCTCTACAATGAGAAATAAGCTTCCGCAAACCACTCTGATCAGTAACCTCCCAAAAGGTTACTAATCCTAGAATAGAACAAAGAAGAAGAAAATTTTGAAAATATAGTAGACTTATTCACCCCCCCCCCCCTCTAAGCCTACTACCAGCCTTTTTGGGACCAACATAGGGGCATAAATTTAGGTGTTATATACATGCTCTTTCAGGTGTTATATATATACTCTATAGGTGTTACGTTTCTTGGTGTTATACATATACTCTACAGGTATTATATGTATATAAGAATATACATATAATACCTGAAGAGTATACACATAATATCTATAGAATACATATGTAACACCATATGATGATTAATTTGTGGGCACCGTGCTTCAGGGACACACAAGTGTCACTTAAACCGTAAAGCTTAAACTCTTATCTATTTTTTACTTTTTTTTAATAAATAAAATGATAAAATGACCATTATACCCTTACTTATTTTGAGAATTTTCAGGGGGCCCAGTGCCCCCCTTGGCTCCACTATGGGTTCGTCCCTGGTTAGATCCATGCACCTAGATCGGATTTAGATCGGTCCTACCCATATCGCCCCTTCCTTTTTACGCGCATGAGTTTTGTATTTTGATCGTGACCTAACATACACGTTATGTTAGTCGACCTTTATATTATATTAGTGATACCTTCATTTTCAAATTTCATACCCTTAGTTTAATACTTTAATAATTAAAAAAACACTGGCATTTATGCTAAGTTAATTATACTTTTGTGTTATATTAACCATACATTTATGTGATATCACTTATACCTTTATATCAACATAATCATATATTTATGTAATATATAAATGTACAACTAACATAACTACAAGGTATGATTAAAATAACTATGAGGTATGACTAACATGACTAAGAGGTATGAAAGATATAAAATAGTTGTTCAAAAAAAAAAAAAATGCTAAGATTAAAAACTCTAAAGGTATGACTTACATAACATAAATGTATGATTAACATAACATAGAGGTGGAGCATCTGAGAGCGAATTTGCATGTGTTTGAGCGTACCCACCAGACGCATGAGAACGCGTTTTTGATCGCATGGGTCGAATCAATTGACACTAGATCCATGTACCAATTGCGCAAAAGTTTTTGTTATGTTATTATGATTTAAGATGCTAATAGGCTTTAGATTGGCGATGCTAAAAAATATTATTCAAATTTGTTGGACTCCTAAAATTAGAGGAAAAAAAAGTAATCTACTCACCGTTTTAATTGATTGTTGTTGAATGCAATAATTTAAAAGTTTTTTGTAACTAATTAAAATTTAAATCCTTATACCTCAAAAAAATTCAATAATATTGGCATTACATCATTACATTAATATATATATATATATATACAGACACCCATAGGATATCTTATCAAAAAATCTGCAATTAATTTATCATTTATGAAATATTTCCATTTTTAGAGATTATTAATAACATTCATTTTACACTTAATAATATAAAATAAATAAACGTTAATTAATTTAAGAAATTTATTTAAAATATTTAATATTGTATTTATTGTATACAAACACAAAACAAAGAGTAAATAGATAAATAAGGGAATATATATCTATTATATTTCATCATTTTTTCAGCATAATAAATATTTATTTTTATTTAATTTTAAATATATAATATGTTTTTAATGATTTTAAATGTAATATTCATATTAAATATATCAAATTAAAAAATGGAAATGTATGTTTGAGGGTTTCAAAGATTTTTCTAAATGTTTTTATGATAAATTACAAGTGCTAATTTGTTATAAATTGACATTAAATGTAAAAAAAATGGAAATGCATCATAGATATACTTAATAGTTTATACATACAAAACAAAACGAAGTAATATTTATGAAAATATTACATACAAATTGTTATTAAAAATTAAACAATTTCTTCATTTGAATCACACACATGTTTTATTTTATCCTTCTTATTATTTATTTTATATTATCATAATTGCAATTTTTTTTGGCGTATTTATATTTTCAATGGAAGTCGCCTAATGGTTTGAACAATGGTGATTTTTTGGCTTTTTACAAATAATAAGTGATATATTGATTTATCAATCTTATCTTTATTATTTATAATATTTTTATTGAAAATGTTATAGAAAGTCTAATTTTGGATTATTTTATTTAAATAAATAGTAAGAGAGATTTTTAAGTATTTGATAAGCTAATATAATGTTTTATTCGATTTAGATTAAATGAGTTATATGTATCATTGAACGAATAGTTCATTACATTAAAAGTTAATATGAGTGTGCTACAATTTTTTAATATATATGTATATAACATACTTTTTTTTTTCTTTTGGGTCACTAAATTTAATTTATTGAAAATTTTAAATACTTAATCGGTGCACAAGTTTGGTCAAATAGATCATTTTTATTTATCTTATAGTTTGAATATAGACTTTCCAATTTATTTGTTTAATCCATACATTAGTATATTACTTTATGTATTTCAAATTTAAATATAGTTATTTATAATGACATAATTTTAAGTTTAAAATATCTCGTTTTATACTATTATAAATATTAAAAGTACTAATATATTTATACTAAAATAATAATAGTCACATTATATATGATATTATAACTTTAAATAACTATATATATATATATATATATATAACATTTCCTGCCACGCACGGGTAATTATTTTAAATAAGTCAAATGTCTTACAACTTACATCTTTGAAGTTTGAGCTAGATTACGAGTTAACATATATTGTAAGAAAACATTATAAAAGATATTATTATTATTATTATTATTATTATTATTATTATTATTATTATTATTATTATTATTATTATTGTTATTGTTATTGTTATTATTACTATCGTATTCTTTTTTTTTTTTTCAGATTGCCACCCAGTTTTTTTGTGGCTTTGTCGATTGCAAATTTTCCGGTGAAATGGAGATTAATTTGTTCACTTTGCAACCTAATTTTTTTTAATCTAATTGCAACATGAACTTTGTGTTTTTATCAAATTGCAACCAAGGATGAAAATTTCGATTCCGGTGGAAATATAGATAACTTAAATTCACGGAAATATCGTGAAAATATCAACATCGATGGAAATATGAGTACATATATTTATTGTTATTTTTCCTATATTTACCAATATATTCCGATATTTTCTCGATATTTATTGATATTCCATCAATTTTTTACCGATGTTACATATATTTCACCAATTTTGACCGATATTTCCTTGATATTTATTTTACGAATATCAATCACACTTATATAACATAAATGTCACACTCATATATATAACATAAAGGTATCAGTGTGAAGCGAAAAAAAAAATCATGATTTGCGATTGGACAAAAAAATTAAGGTTTGGGTTGCAAAGTGAAAAAAATTAATTCATTTGCCGGAAAAATGACCGGAAATTTTGCAATCGGCAAAACCACAAAAAGATTGGGTGGCAATCTTAAAAAAAAAAATTAGGTTGCAATTTTAAAAAAGTCGATAGTTGTCGTTGTTTTTTACCCTATTTTAAATCAATTTTAAATATATAATATATATAATCAATCATTATTTAATGATCTTAAATTTAATATTCATATAAAATTTAACAAACTGAAATATGGAAATGTATATGTGTTGGCTTCAATGATTTTTCATTTTTAAACGTTTTCATGATATATAGTATTAATTTATTGTAACTTGATATTAAAATGTACAAATATATATATATATATATATATATATATATAGGTGTACCTAATAGATTACACATATAAAACATATCAAATAGAAAAAGTTATATTAAAATTATTATTGCAAGTTAACCAACTTATTCATTTGAAATATACAAATATTTTATTTTATCTTTCTTATCTTATATTTATTTGTTGTCAAATTTTATTTATATTTATATTCTGATTAATTGAGGTGGCATAAGGGATTTGACAGAGGTAATTTTTCTGGTTTTTCACAAATTAAAATTTCATCATTCTTAGTCCCTGATATTGACTTATCAATCTTATAATTATTATTCATAATTTTTTTAATCAAAATGTGTAGATTAAGTCCAATTTTGAATTGTTTCATTTAAATAGATAGCAAGAAAGATTTTCATGTATTTGATAAACTGATATAATTTTTTATTTGATTTAAAATAAATGAGTTATATGTGGCGTTGAACCAAATTTTTTTATTAAAATACGTGTGTATTTATAGTTATAAATGTCAATAAAATATAAATTTATTTATCTCAATATATACTTAAATCATAACGTTTCTAATACATATAACTTATTTTTAGATATTAAATTTATTTTTTAAAATTTCACTACCCATGTAATGTTATTTGTTTGTTTAATCCATAAATTAATATATTACTTTATACTTATATTTCAAATTTCTAATATTTTCGAATATAATTATTTATAATGACATAAATTTAAAGTTAAAATACCTAACTTTATACAAATATAATTAAAAGAGTATCAATATATTTTTGTTAAAATAATAATCATTACATTTTATATATTATTATATTTTTTAATAATTATATATATAATACACTGTGCAAAGCACGAGTTTATTAATATCAAAGTATGATATTGTTGAAATACACTAAGTTTGTTATTATTTTGACATCTAAAAAAACATAAAAATGCGACTATATGTACGAGGGCACGTAATGAATTATCTATACATTTCGCGAAACGCGAAATGAAATGAATTCATTTACATAGTACACATGACGAGCCTGAGTATATGCGTGTCAAATTTGCTAAAGTTTTGCTAACAATTATATGGTCAATTGAGTGTGTTTGTGTATGTTTTTATGGTAATTTAGTTACTTTTCATACATTAGTTGTATTTGACATTTTTGTGCTAAGTTTCATGATTTTAGTG
The DNA here is from genome assembly GCA_005771605.1 of Scutellaria baicalensis. Taxonomy (NCBI): domain Eukaryota; kingdom Viridiplantae; phylum Streptophyta; class Magnoliopsida; order Lamiales; family Lamiaceae; genus Scutellaria; species Scutellaria baicalensis. The sequence goes on along the minus strand of CM016721.1, from coordinate 7,792,901 downwards.
GAAAAAGTATGAATTTCAAGTGTGATTAAGGATCGAGTAAGAAACGAGGAGAAAACGAGGTCGAAAACGAGCAAAAACGGAGCTGTGCAGTGGGGCACGGGCTGAAGCATCTGCGCACGGTCAGGCCTGCAGTGGCGCACGACCGTGCGTGAATGTCCAGAGAAGGGCGCATTGGAGCATGGGCGATCGTGTCGCGGGACACGGTCGTGCGCGGCCGCCGAGTGTGAGTGCAGCGGGGCACGGTCTGACCGTACCGTGGTGCATGACCGCACCCGGGTGTCCTAATTCATCTAAAACTCGATTTTGGATGATTTTTATCCGAATTCTTGACCTCTAAGACTCCTAATAAGATATAAATACCCCATAATACTGCAGAAATCAAGACACAAGCATTCACAGAGAGAAAACACAAATTCTGAGAGCATCCATGAGAAAATACGAATGAGAATTCGAAGATCTAGAATCGCGAGATCATTGTCTTAGAATTTTTCTTTAAACTTTTCTACTTTTTGTTGGATTTCAGTTTTGATATGATGTTATCAATTTTGTCTATGAATTTGATTAATATCATGTTTGACTAGATTTTCGTAGGTTTCTAGAATATGTAAGTAGTTCGATTCAAACCTTAATGAATCCTTGATTTTAATTTAATTTCTTGATTTTTCGATCCTATTCATGTGTTTATGGTTTGATTGCTGTTTGATTAGAGGGCCCCTGATTGAGCATGTTTAAGTAATTAAGTCAAAATTCGAGAGATGAGATTTAATTACGGAAAAGTAAACACGTGACATATATACAGCATGAAATCGAGAGATAAATGACACGTGAATTTTAATTGCATTTTAGTTAGCATAATTAATCTGATATCTTTTGGATTTGATAACTTAGATAAAATTAGGGTAGAATTTAGGCAATCAATTAATTCTAATAATAGTTTATGTGAGTTTCGACCTTGTTTGCATTATTTACGATCTACATCGTACACTTATGGGAGTAGATTAAAGAATTAGGTGAACAATATGTATTCATGTATCCACCTTACCTGACCCATTATCTCTACTTCAATCCCATACTAGGGAGAAGACAATATTGACAATTTCATGGAAAATTAAAAAACAAACCACAAAATTTGAAGAATGTTTTTATTAGTTTATGGGTCGATTGCAAATGAATATTAATATATTATTGTCTAATGTAAGTTTGACAAATATACAAGCAAAACAATATAATTTTTCTAAAATCATCTTATTTAATTCGTGGATTGATTAAAAATCAACAATTACTGCACCCTAAATTGAATTATATTTAAAAATATCTTTTAAAATATTAATCCAAATTGGTAGACAATTTCGAACACAATTTTCCTATAAGTGGACAAATAAGAGTCAAGAGTCCAAAAAGCGAACGTCTAGAATTTTATTTCCACGAATATTTTCTTTTGAATACGAATAGTTAATCAAATTCGTAATCATGACAATGACTAGGAGATTGTCACATGAGATAAATCCACCAAATATAAGTTAATTAATGAAAATGATTTTGTGCATTAACTTATAATAATAAATTTGGATTGTATATGAATTATATAAGTTTTCATTTAATAATTAGAGTAGAATCTTTAATACGTACTTATACATTAATGAGTATCAGCACGTGCGTCACACATGTAGGATGAATTTTTTAATTCAAAAATATTATGTCACTGTGAACCTTAAATAATAATTTTTTATAAGGATATACAATTTATATTAAATTAAATTAAATTCAACAAAATTCTATAGTAAATTAGAGTTTTAATATAATAAAGTTCTATTTATAATAGAATTTTATATTATTTTGGTTTGGAATTTTAATGTAAAATTATTTAAATACAAAAAATAAAAAATTACTATTATAACCTTAAATAAAATCTTTAATAATGATATATTAGAGAATCCATATTTTGTAATAAATATTCATACTTTTATATAGGTAACGAGTATCAGTGTGTCGGACGTGGAGAATAAATTTTTTAAATAAAAAATATTATATTGCTATTCACCTTAAAAAATAATTTTTATAAGGATATACAATCTATATTAAATTAAAATAAATTTAAAAAAATCTATAGTAAATTAGAGTTCTAATAAAATAGAGTCCTACTCATAATAAAATTCTATATGATTTTATTTAGAATTCTAATGTAAAATTATTTAAATATAAAAATTATAAATTACTATTATAATAGATAACACAAATACTCACATGCGACGACACTACGCGCACGGTCAACCGTATCCCAGGACACGACCGTGCGTGATTGTGGTGTATAAGTATGTCTTTTTCAACAATAAGTATGTGATTTTTTTTCCTCGCCTACGACCGTGCCCTGGGACACGGCTGTCCCTCGCGTGAAAACTAAGAGCAATCTGTGGCGCACGATCGGGTCTCAGGACACAGTCGAGATAAGTATGTGATTTTTATCAATAAGTATGTCTTTTAAAGCTATAAGTATGTGTTTTCGTGCACGGTCGACCATGTCCCAAGACACGACCATGCGCGAGTGCCGTCGCACATGAGACGGTCTCACAAGAGTCCAACTCAATAGATAATAGATATTCCAAACTCTATGAGCATGAATAACTCAACTTTTACATGGTTTGTAAAGACTAATTCTTGAAAATTGTTTCTATATATACATTTAACAAATGATATTTATTAGTTATCATTCCCACCATTCCATAAAAGACATGAGCAAATATATTGAGTCATGAAGTTTCAATAGAGTTGAAGTTCAATCTTGGCCACGCAATCATTATAACATATTACACCCGAATTTATGCAACAAGTGTGTAGAAGAAAGATCAACTGCTTTTATGATTGGTCGAACTAAATTCAATATGGATACCCACGTATTAGAATACAAGTGGTGCCACATTACAATTCAACTTCTTGAAGTTTTATCATATCTCATGGTTAACACATTTGTGGCTCTAAATTCTCTCTCACATTCTAAATTTGTGTGCATGAATGCAATGTCGTATTGGTGCAAATGAAGGGTGAATATTATAATCAACATATCAATGTGAAAATACTAGAAAAACCCGAGCGAGACGTCCAATGGGACAGCGCCACGTGGACCTTGTTACAAGGCTGGACAGCGAAGTTCCCATCATTTTTTTTAACTTCACTGCACTTTTCTTGTAGGATGAATACAAACATATAAACCATTAGATTACAACAAGAACTTGTGATCATCTACTATAAAACTCACCAATCAAGGACACAAAACACACACACAACACGAACCAACTCCTCAAAGTCCTCAACTCATCCAATGGGCAGCTTAAGCAATGATCAAGACCATGGTGTTGCTGTCATCACTGTCCCATTTCCAGCACAAGGCCACCTCAACCAGCTCCTCCAGCTGTCGTGCCTCGTCTCCTCGTGCAACATCCCCGTTTATTACATAGGCTCGGGCCTATTCAACCGCCAAGCCAAAGCCCGTATCAACGGATTGAACCCTCAAGATGTCAAGAAAATCCACTTTCATGACATCCCTATTCCATCCTTCGAGTCACCTTGTCCGGACCCCTACTCGACTAACAAGTTCCCCGCCCAGCTCCAGCCGGCCTGGGACGCGTCCTTGAGCATGAGACAGCCTGTGGCTGCATACTTATGCGACATGGCTCAGAAATTCCGAAGAATCATAGTTGTTCATGACCCTATGATGGCCTTTGTGGTTCAAGAAGTTGGGTCGATTACGAATGCAGAGTCCTATGCATTCAACTGTGTCTCTGCCATTTCTCAACTCTATTTTGCCTGTCTAGGAAAAGGGCTGCCTTTTCCAGTCGAACATCCACGAGAGCTGCCTTCGTTTGAAGGGTGTATAACGGAGGACGTGTCGTACTTAGGCGCGATGCAAGCTGAGCCGTTGAAATATAGAGACGGAGATCTACACAACACCTGCAGATTAATGGAAGCACCCTATTTGGAAGTGTTGGAAACAGACAAGTTTTATGGGAAGAAGAGTTGGGCTATAGGCCCTATACTTCCCACTAAACTGGCATCCGATAAACAACACGAATGCTTAGAATGGCTAGACAAACACGAGCCACAATCCGTGATCTATGTCAGCTTTGGCACCACAGTATCACTCACAGATGATCAGATCAAAGAGCTGGCTTGTGGGCTGGAGAAAAGTGGGGTGAAGTTTCTTTGGGTTCTAAGAGATGCAGATAAAGGTGACGTCTTTGATGAACAAGTGAGAAGAGCTGAGCTGCCACAAGGGTTCGAAGAGAGAGTGAAAGAAGTGGGAATGGTTGTGAGAGATTGGGCTCCACAGCCACAAATCTTGGCCCATGCATCAACTGGTGCTTTCATGAGCCATTGTGGCTGGAACTCGAGCATAGAAAGCATCACCATGGGAGTGGCTATGGCGGCTTGGCCTATGCATTCGGACCAGCCGATAAACAGTTCGTTGATAGCAGATATACTGAAAACAGGCCTTTTTGTAAGGGACTGGACAGAGAGGTTTGAGGTAGTTAAGGCATCTGCTATTGAGAATGTTGTAAGGAGATTGATGGCATCAGATGAAGGGGCTGAGATAAGGAGGCGGGCCGCCGAGCTGGGCGCCTCTGTTCAACAGACGACTCAGCCCGGTGGGGCCTCCCGCCTCGAGTTGGACTCCTTCATTGCCCATATCACCAGATAGAATCAACCATCTCCTATCTAATCATTCTTGTAATCCAGGCTGCTCCAATAAACACATTATCATCTCTTGTTTCCTGTTTTGTGTTTTGCCTTTGTTTGCTTTGTAACACTGCATGCAAAAGTCCAAGAAATTCGTTGTTGTGATCAACCAATTCCTTTTTTTTTTTTTTTTAAACTAGCCTGATCAGGTTTGAACCTCGATCATCACAATCACTACCTTGTAAAGATAGAATATTGCATCACCATATGAAGGGGTCTGTCTCTTGCGCAATTCATCGAACAAGTGGTGGGCAGTGGAGGGAACTCAGAAATTCCTTCCGACAAAGCCATTGAGATAAATGAACTTACTATTGGCAAAATATATTTTATAATGGAATATCATGTTAATTGGAATACTTCCTCCAAAATCATAATCCAAACATATTAAATGTACACCAATTTCTTTCCTAGTAAAAAAGACAAATACATGGATGAAAATTAATAGGCATGATTAGAATTACAATTCAATCCTAACTTTTAATATTTAGGAATTTAGGAAATAAAATAGGTTTTTTTTTTCTTCGTGAAATTGCAATTTAATCTTGATTTTTTTTTTTTTTAACTTTAGCAAAAAAGATCATGATTTTGACTCAATATTGATATTCGAAACAAAATTATATTATCTGACGATTCAAGATCATGAGTCGAATAAAAAAACGAGTGGAAATACCTCCGATTACCTAATTTGACAAGCCAAGGAACTTATTAACTCATTTTTCTGGGATGTTACTTTTTTACTCAATTTGAGGGCGAAATGTCAATAATGTCCTCAACTTAAGTTTATATTACATAAATCACAAATATATCAACATATCGTGAACACGATATTATATTCCGTGTTCACGACATGTTGAACCTTTTTGCATTTCGTGAACACGATATTATATTCGGTGTTCACGACATGTGAACCTTTCTGCATTTCGTGAACACGATATTATATTCCGTGTTCACGATATGTTGAACCTTGTTGTATTTCGTGAACACGATATTATATTTCGTGTTCACGACATGTTCAACTTATCTAAAAAGTTGACTCGAGTCCAGGATATTTTCTGAACTTTTCTTATGTAAATATAACTTAAGTTGAGGGTATTATGGACATTTTACTAACCAAATTGGGTAAAAAAAAGTTATTTCCCAAAAAAATGGGTAGATGAGTTCATTGACTTATAAAAATGGGTACTTTGAAAATTGACCCAAAAACAATCCAAAGTATAGACTTTTTTAATGTACAATCTAATCTTTCTTCTTCTTGTCTTTTTTTTTTTTTTTTTCTGATTGTAACCTAATCTTCTAAAATTTATAGACTTGCAAATTTTCCGGCGAAGTGGAGATCAACTAAAATACGTGATTTAATTTTTTTCACTTTGCAACCTAAACTTTGTTATTAATTTATACCTAATTGCAACCTAACCTTTTATTTTTATTTTTTAGATCTAACTAGTTTTGTACCCGTGCGATGCACGAGATAAAATTTTATAAAATATAATTATAATATTTTTATTTGAGATTTGAAATAAAGTATATAAATGTAATATAATAAAATTAAGCTACTTATATATTATATATTTTAAATATTATATTGCTGAAGATTATCTTTAGATATGGTAATAAAATAAGCTATTGTAATTTTAAACTTAATTTATAAGTTTGAAAACCTAATAATATATAATTAATAGTAACGATGATTTTACAAATCAATTGAACTTATAATATAAAAAAATTGAAACACTTATTTCTATTCAACATTTCTCATGATGTTTCTTTCATCAACCTTTTTGTCACATATTAAGAAACAAAAAATTAATTAAAAAGAACCCACCAAATATCCATGGAGCATATATGATAAAGAAAAAGAGGTGGGGTCAAGCTAAATTTTAGTTTCTTCTTTAAAACCTTGTCATTGAATCTCATATTCACTTAATTTTTCCTAACACTTTCACAATGTCATCACGTTAGTCGACAACTTATAGAGTGCAAGTAATTCGATGTTTCCTATAAAATTAAAAAATACACTCTTGGGTCAATGTTTATATAGAAAAATAAATCATAATTAATTTTAAAAAAACATGAAACGAAGTATATGTACTCCAAATTTTCAAGAACAATCTTCATAAGCTGTTTTGGACCATCCCTTACTCATTGATTTGAGGTGGTTGAATGGAAACTAATCTTCCAATGACATTTTTATATAAACAAAAAATTATAAAAATAGTACTCGATGAAAAAACAATGTATAATATTTTTATTTAAAAGCAAAAAAAAAAAAAATTGTCTTACCAAACAAATGATTTTCAACATTTGATTAGTCAATATTTTAGTAAATGGCTTGAAATCATGGAGGGTTGAAGGAAATGTGTCATCTTCAATCTCATACACTTTTGTCTTACGATATAAATGAAATTTATATTTGTGCATGGTTGTCTTATATTTAAAATTGTTATCCGCCACTATGAAATCAGAAACGATGTAAAGGCCTCCCTCATTTAACATTTGGGTGAACTTCTCAATATAAGGACGACGTATTGATCCATGAATTGTTGACCCCTGCAACATTATGATAATATTATATCATATATGAAGAAAAAAAATCGAATATTAGTAAAATAATTGTCTTAATACTACCTATTTGTCACAAAAAATTGTGTCGTAACTAAAAGTACCACCTCGATTTCCATAATTTGAAATCTCATAAACTCTCACTAATCGAAGTTTTAAAGCCCATATAGTTTTTGAAGGATTTACATCTTTCACCATGTTGAATACTGGAGTCATGATGATGAGAGAAGATGCGTGATAGAAAAGACAGAAGAGAAAACATATAAGAGAAAAAAAACGTGAGAGAATGAAGAAACTGTTTCTAAAATTTTATATCATAATGTGAATTTTTTGGATGAGAAAAAATATTTTGAGTAAGTCTTTGATTGATTTATTAATTAATTTGAATTAATTTGAATTGTATACAAATATGGTATTTATATCACAAATTAATGATATATTTTTTATATAACAAATATGGTAATTAACAAAAAAAAAAAATGGAAGACGAATGTATGTGACTGTTGAATCTAAAAATGAATTTCCAATAGTGGTGATATAATTACCATATTTACAAATTCAATTCAATTGGTAAGATTCAATTAGTAAAGTGATTGATTTATATAAAGCTTAGTTAATTTTAATTATTTTACATACTTAATTACAAATTTACAAATATGACAAAAATACAAAATTTTAAAGATATATTGATATTGATATGATATGATTAGTGCATAATTATTGGAATGTAGTTGTATATTAATACGGAAAATAAATGTATATTTAATGAAATCATTAAATTGATACCTTATATCAAAATGTTCATATATATATATATATATATATATAATTGTCTAATTCATCAATTTATTTACGCGTGCATGTGTCAAAATAATTATTGAAATCTAGTTATCTTTAATCTAGATATAACTATAAAATAAAAGATGAGTTATTAATTGCTTCGTAGTACATATTTTTTGGAAAAATGATATATATATATATATATATAAAGAGGTTTCTAAAAAAAAATGATATATATTATGCAATACCATATGAAAATAAAGTCTCGCAATTGAATTTCTTAAATATTATTCACTTTAAAATATATACATCATTTAATAATATTTAATTTAAAAATTAGTGCATAATTATAGGGATGGTACCAAATCATAAGTTTTCAAATTCTAAATATACTTATGGTATGAAATCTAAATATATACAATCATTAGTTTTATAAATTAGTTCATTTATCAAAATGTTTATATATATATATATATATATAATTGTCTAATTCATCGAGTTATTTACGTGTGCATATGTCAAAATAATTATTGAAATCTAGTTATCTTTAATCTAGATATAGTTATAAAATAAAAGATGAGTTATTGCTTCGTAGTACATATTTTTTGAAAAAATGATATATATATATATATAGAGAGAGAGAGAGAGAGAGAGAGGTTTCTAAAGAAATGATATATATAATGATATATATATATTATGTATTATATCATACGAAAATAAAGCCTCACAATTGAAGTTCCTAAATATTATTCACTTTAAAATATAAACATCATTTAATAATATTTAAATTTAAAAATTCAGTGCATAATTATAGGGATGATACTAAATTATTAGTTTTCAAATTCTAAATATATTTATGGTACGAAATCTAAATATATATTTTTCATCATTGTATACAATCATTAGTTTTATAAATTAGTTTTCATCATTAGTGCATAATTTCACAAATTGGAATCTAAATCTAAATATGTTAAAAAATTGAGTTTACCATAAACTATCATTATATATATAGATATTGAATTATGATATTTATTTATTTATTAAATAAAAAAACATTTCCAATTTTGGAAATGTGTTTTGGGCGGGAAAATGTTGACCTTACTTTTTTTAGAAACCATTGTGTTTTTATATATATAAAGATAAAGATTGTAAACTTAAGTTTTGAGATTTATCAACATGTAAACTAAATTAGAGGTTGTCATTGGATAAAAAAAAATAAAGTTTGGATTTCAAATTGAAAAAATTAAATCATGTGTCAGAAAAATGGTCGTAAAAATGATTTAGGTTGTAAAATTTTAAGATTGCAATCGGATAAAAAAAAAAGGTTGCAAAGTGAAAAAATCAATATTTCAGGATAATTTTGGCATGTAATCCAATCTAGCTAGGGAGATTCAACACTTGTTTTAGCTATTGGGTGATATGAACCATGAGCGAATCCAAATCTCCTCACAACACTCGCGAATGGACACCTTTGAGAATGATGACATGCTATTATAAAGTATGTCAAGATTGTTAATACATCCTTTTATTATAAAGAAAAGCCGAAATATTACCGCACAAGATATTATATTACATTTGATGTGTTTTAAATGATGACATAAAATATGAGATGAAACAACAAATTTACCAAATTTAATAAAAGATACAATTCAAAATATTACAGCTAAGAGAAGGGATATAAACAGCCACGTACATTCAAACAAGTCTTGTCTCTTTGAGACTTCTAGACATTCATAGAAGGCTTCCCAGTGCTCCTCCGACGAAGTCAAGCCCACCGCCACCGAGCAAATCGAGACCACCACCACCTACTCCGCCCAACAAAGATTGCAAAGACTCTACTCCTCCACCACCAAAAGCATCCAAACCAGGTATTCCACCACCACCACCACCACCACCACCGTTGTTAAGTCCAGACATCATCTGCATCATCTGTTGTACTGATCCCCCACTGCCACCAAAACCACCACCACCGCTGTTAAGTCCAGAGATCATCTGCATCATCTGTTGTACTGATCCCCCACCGCCACCAAAACCACCACCACCGCCACCTGCCATGCGTGCTATCATCGCCTCAGTCATCGCCTTATTATTCTCAATATTGTGCATCATGGCCTGATACACCATTTCATTCTGCCTGCTCAACCCCATCGGCGCCGGAGCCTGAGCCACCGGAACAGACCTGAAATAACCCGCCGCAGCAGGAGCCGGAGGCTGAGGCTGAGGCGGAGCACCTCTTGCACACTTCAAATGGGCATCAAAATCACACAAACTACACCTATAAAGCCACTGATTCGAACCCTGGGCCTTACATATATCGCAGCAGAAGCTCTTGTCTCCATAAGGAGATTCGAAAGACAGAGCGAGCTCATGCCGGTGATGGGCCGTTGCAAGAGACAACGGGGCGGCGGCGCAGAGAATATGCAGATCAACACCGCATGGTTTGCAGTGGTAGGAGAAGCCGTCGCCGGATTCCCGACAAGCATCGCAGCGGAAAAGGCCCTCGGCGTAGGCCGGCGCCGGCAAGATGGTGAAAGGGTGGTCCTTGTGGAAGGGATGGGTGATTTGGTGGGGCATTTCGAAGCATTTCTTGTGGAGAAAGTAGGTGCAGAGAGTGCAAGAATAGATCATACCAGAGGGTTTGAGCTTGCATGCTGAACAAGATGATGATGATTGGTTTGGAGTTAATTGGCCATGGTTGATGAGTTTGAATGGGTGGTGTGGGTGGCTGAAATGGGATGCTAGTGTTTCTTTGTGTTGGGATGTTGCATTGATTCGTCCCATCTCTCAATCTGCTCTAGACCACATGCAATTAAGAAGATGAAACATCAACTTAAACTAACAATGATCCAATACGTGTTAGAAGGATAAGTTGACTTGTGAGATAGGCCTAGGTCAACATATGTGGTAACCTAATTTTATTCTTTTTCGTAGTTATTAATTTTTTGTTCTATTTTAACTAAGCAAAATGATTTTGTCCAATTATACCCTTATAACATTTTTTTTTGTATAATATGATGGTACGAACTACTTTAATGATGGTACAAAAATGTAATATGATGGTACATTTTGCATTAATAATGGTATGAGTATGAAATATGGTGGCACAGTTCATATTCGTAATGGTACGGGATGTATCATGGTGGTATGAGGTGAATATGTTGGTACAAGCTGGTATGGGTAAAATATGGTGTGATACAGGCTAATATGAGTTAATTTCATTAACGATACAATGATTTATAAAATATTCTCTTGACTAAAAAGGAATAGTTTCTAAATTTTGGTAAAAAAAGAATTTTTTTTTTTTTAATCGCAGGCTACTTACAATTTCATCTCTCAACATATCGACAAACAAAACAATCTAACATGATAAGAAAACATCAGTTTGTTCAACATGTCATTTAACAAGAAATATCTTCGAATCATTTTGGATTTCTTCTCTCATGGGTCATGTGGATTGTGTCATGTATAGATAATGTATAAATAACCATTGTAATGTATAGTTGCGTGTGGGTTGTATCATGATTGGTATGAGTTATTTGTCGATTGTTTTCGTTTAGTAACGTTTTCCTTTCATTCAAAGTGAATATTTTGAAAATTGAAGTGAAATTATAAGTTGACTTGGAGGTGTTGAAAGAGTCAACTTAAACTAATGATCCAATAATGCAACACGTTTAGGCATCAATTGACTTGTGAGATAGGCCTAAGGTCAAACATGTCTGATGGTCCCAAATACGGTAGTAGTAGGCTTAGAGTGGGGTGAATAAGCCTACTCATATTTTCAAACTTTTCTTCTTTCCAGGAGGCTTTGGTCGGGAGTCAGTAACCTTTTGGGAGGTTACTGATCAGAGTTATGTTGCGGAAACTTCCTCTCCTATGAAGATCAACTATGCATGACATGCATCTAACATAAGATATGCATATAAGACATCAATCATAATAGACGCATAGATATACAGAGGTTCGAAGGTGGAGTAATCCTTCTACATCCTCTCTGCCTCTTCTCAAGAGGGAACATTTGTTAAGCTAGTTGATTTACATAGTCCTATCTATTACAACCTTCACTTAACAAGTAAGTAGCAAGCCTTCACACAGCTGTTTGCCTACTCTCCTTACTGACCAACACAAGATCATATTCTACCCACCTAGGGTCCTCACTTTCTTCTTCAGAAAGTGGACAACTCAGCAGGACTCTATTCCTCGCACTGAGTACTCCAAGACAGTCCTTAAAAGGTTTATCTTCTCCTTCTTCAACTGGAGGTAGCAAGCTTGGGCTTCGTCTGCAGGTTGATCTGCTGAAGCTTGCTGCCGGACTGACTAACTGAGCATGCGTCTCAGGGGATAGAGTGTTTTGAGCTTTTCTTCTCTTCTTCTTATCTTTTGAACACTCTTCTCTTCTGTTTGGTCTTCCCCCTCTTTTCTGCTCTTTCTTCTTCTGAGCTTTCTCTCTGTTGAGCTCCTCTATTTTCTTTTGCGCTTCTCTCTGCGAGCTTGTATATTATGTTGTGCTCGCTTCTCTTCTCTCACGCTATTTACGCTCCATCTTTCTCAGTCTTTAGTCTTCTTCTATTTATAGATTAGGAAATCTGTCCATTGAAGGTAGGTAGACTTCCATCATTGAACGCGCCGTACTTCTTCTGATACACTGCCAGCTTTTCGCTTTCCACGTGTTTTATTCTAATTGGCTCATCTTCTCTTCTCTCTACCGGTAACTTCTCCTTTCTACCGGTAACTTTTGACTTTCTTCCCATGTCTACTTTGTAGCTTCCTCCTCGCACTCACACTGGTGCTTCCTTTTTTGGCTTGCTCCGTCAGGTGGCTTGAGGCTTTTGTAACATGCTGCTCTGCAGTATGCTTTGGCATGGTCTCTCAGGTAGCTTGCTGCTTTGCAATCTGCTTCAGCAAGTTCTCTTCCAATAGCTTCTTGTAGTCATCAGTATCCTAATTAGTTCACAAGAGTCCTTTCACCATTCTCTTCAGTATCCTTCATTTGACACTTTCTCTGATCTATCTTTCTTCTGCAGTAATCTCGTTGCAGTAACCTTTCGAACTCAGTTATGCTTATAGAGTTATGGTTACTTTCTTTAAGGTTTTGTCTCATCAAAACATACTTAAATATTTCCAACAATATTGACAAACAAAACTATGCAACACATCGTTTTTAATCGACATATACAAATTGTCATTTAACGAGAAATATCTTTTAATCGTTTTGGATTTTTCTCTCTCATGGATCATGTGGATACAAAAAAAATCTAACATGATAAGAAAACATCAGTTTATTCAACACGCCATTTAACAAGAAATATCTTCGAATCATTTTGGATTTTCTTCTCTGATGGGTGATAAGTGTCATTTTTACTATATTTTTACATACGTTTATGTGTTCAATTGACCATGTTTATGTACATTTCTATAGTTATTTAGATACTTTTGATATATTAGTTGCATTTGATGATTTTGTGTTTAGTTTTGTGTTTTTAGTGCAAAAATCGCAAGTTTCAACTTACATGCGCAGTTGTGGAAGAAATGACATATCTCATGATTTAGAGGTCCACATTGGAAGACCTAAATTTTTTTGGAAGATAAGGACGATATCTACAACTTTTATATTGAACACTTTTCCTAATTCATTCTCCAAAAAAGCAGAATATTAAGAGAAGACGGAAGTTGTGCGTTCGGTCATTCGTCGTGACAGGGCTCTAGTATTTTGATCATAACTTTCTCTAAAAGACTGTTATTGAGGTGAAATTTGTGGCATTGGAAAGCTAACTTCAAGACCTACAACTCGCATGAAGACCACGAATCAAATTCGATATTGTGCACCAGCGCACAGTCATGTCTTGGGACACAGTCATGTCCCACTACGCAGAAAGACCAGTTCTGACACACGGTCGTGTCCAAGAGACTCTTATTTCGTCCCAAACTTGATTTTTTACGTATCTCACACTTCTAAACCATCTGGGAGACCTCCAAGATGCTATATATACCCAAATTCATCCCCAAATTAAGGGAGGATCATCATTAGGGTATAAATAACATTCAAGAGAGAAAACACATATTTTGAGAGCATCTGGAGAGGAGAAGAAGACTTCAAAGATCGAGAAATCGAGAGAGATCATCGTTCATATAGAGTTTTTCTTTATCTTTCCTTTATTGTTGGATTATTTCAGTTTGATATGATATTTTCAATCTTGTCTATGAGTTTGTTCATATTCATGTCAGACTAGTTTTCCATGAGTTTCTAGGGCTTGTTATTAGTTTAATTCGAATCTGATGGATCTTTGATTTCAGTTCAATTTATTAATTCTTTATCTTATTGATGTGTTTATGGTTTGATTGCTTGTTTGATTATGTGGCCACTAATTGAGCATGTTTAAGTAATTAAGTCAAAATTCGAGAGAGGAGATTTAATTACGGAAGAGTAAACACGTGACATATATGCAACATTAGATCGAGAGATTAATGACATATGTGGTGAGATTTTCAATTCTAGGTGCTTTTAGGAGTTGTTTTGCTTTATCAGATCGAGTAGAGATATCTCTGGTGGCATAATAATCAATCGGTTAAATGACTCGAGAGAGCTTTTAATTTGATATTTGTGATTGCTCATATAGGATAATTAATCATTGGATTGGATTGGTCAAGTGATATCATGATGAGAATTAGATGAAAGCATGTTCTAGAACATGTCTCAATTATATTTGTTTGTCTCCGTGGATTTTATCTGTTTTTTGTTTTAGTATAGTTTATTTGAAATCTTTGATATCTGTTAGCCTAGATAAAATTAGGAGTTGAATTTGGGTAATCGATTATTCCTATATAATAGTCTCTGTGAGATCAACCTTGCTTACCGTGTCTACAATCTACACCGTACACTTACGATAGTAGCCTAAAAAAAGGTGAACAATGGGTCATGTGGATTGTGTCATGTATAGATAATGTATAAATAACCATTGTAATGTATAGCTGTGTGTGGGTTGTATCGTGATTGGTATGAGTTATTTGTCGATTGTTCTGGTTGAGTAACGTTTTCCGTTCATTCAATGGGAATATTTTGAAAATTGAAGTGAAATTATAAATTGACTTGGAGGTCTTGAGAGTCAACTTAAACTAATGATCCAATAATGCAACAAGTTTACAGGCATCAATTGACTTGTGAGATAGGCCTAAGGTCAAACATGTCGACGAACAAAACTATGCAACACATCGTTTTAATCGACATATAAAGGTAAAAACTTTTATACACCGGTTGCACAAACCTTTTATACATCGTTTTAATCGACATATATGTTAGGATCCGTGCAACCGGGTCGACCCATTCACGCGCCCAAAACGCATCCAAAACGCATCTCCCACGCGCTGAACACTTGTGTTGAAGCTGATCCAAAATTCGCTCCAATAGACCAACCTTTGTGTATAGTTAGACCAACCATGTGTAGGTAGGTCTAATTATATACAAAGGTATATCTAACATATATAAAGGTATGCTTAACTATATATAAATCTATGTCTAATATATACAAAGGTATGTTTAAGTATACATAAAGGTATGTCTAACACAACGTAAAGGTATGTCTAATATAACGTAGTGGTATGTGCCAAAATTCAAAAATCAAGCCAAAAAAAGACAAGACATGAAATCTGGGCAGAACTGGTGTGTTTAACATAGCTTAAAGGTATGTCTAACATAACGTAAATGTGTGTCTAACATATACTATTGGTATATGATTTTTTTCAAAAATCATGAGCGAAAAAAAAAAAAAGAGTGCGGTCCCCCTGATCCAAATTCGACCCGGGTGCATGAATGATTCACAAGAGAATTACTCACATATAAAAACTGTCATTTAGAAATATCTTTTAATCATTTTGGATTTTTCTCTCTCATGGATCATGTGGATGTGGAGTGTATCATTGTATGCATAGACGATGTCGTGTGGACTCGTATAAGTTGTTTGTGGATTGTTGTCGTTGAGAAGGTAGACCTTTTCCTTTTTACTGAAAGTGAATATTTTGAACATTGAAGTGAATTCATAAGTTGACGTGTTGAAAGAGTCACCATTTTGTGCTGTAGTAAATTAAGCATGCATGTGGTTGCTGTTATAATGTCAACGAAAGATTTATTCATTTTTATTTGAAATTAATTTGGCTGCTGATTCATTAATCAACGGGTGGTGATTTAGTTTTTGTGGGTGTGGCTAGAGAATTCAATAATCATTCTAAAAGTTTTGAAGGAGGTCTTATATGATAATGTCTTACCAATCTTGTTACCTGAGACGATTAATCCATAATCTACATGTAAAAACGATTTATATAAAAAAAATTGAAAGTAAAGTCAACTCATGAATATTAAGGACCCGTCTCACGAAAAATGTACATAAAACTATTTCATATAAGCTTTTGTGCAAATTTTGAGTTTAATAAATTGCATACAAATTGATGAAAAACTTAAAAAATCCAGTTTAAATGGCTTCAACATATGTACGATATAATATACAGGAACTTTATTATTATAATTATTTTTTATATTTCTTATCAAATTTTTTTGTTTTAATTTTCATAATATTAAAATTATATGTGATGTGAAATTAATTGTTAGGTTTATGGACCACTGACACATTATCAATAACCACAGTGATATTAAGACTACCCTCATCAGCAACCTGCCTCAACCCAACCTCAAATAAAATATTAATTTCTCTCTCATCCACCTATTCAACCTAACTTTATTTTTTTTATATCCACATCCACAACCCAACTCAACTCAACCAAACCTAAAATAATAATTATTATTTTGTTTTTTATTAATTACATAAATTTTTTAATTAATATTCATTATATTTAAAATGTACACAAAATACAATAAATAATTTAATATTCTAAATTTATAAATATATTAAGGAAAATAATTTAAAACACACTTAGAATAAGATACAATAACGAAATTACAATTACAATAGTTGAAATACGAAATTGAAAAGAAATATATCAAAATACAAGTAGATGCATGAAATAAAAAAAAATCAAATAAAGAACATATGCAATTACATTGATTTTTAGCTAGTTCCAAAATTTTGCCATATATGCTCAATCAAGTCATTTTTTAGAGCGTTGTGAGCTTCTCTGTTGCGAAGATTTTTCCTATTAATCATATAAGTGGACAAGTTCGCGATTCGTTCAGTAGAGTATTGAAAACGTTGATCTGCATTTGTAGGGTCATCAACTAAAAATTCAGTGGGATCAAAATAATTTTGTTAAGTGTCACGTTCATCCTCTACTATCATATTGTGCATGATGATACACGCCATCATAATTTTTCCCATCAGTAGTTTATCCCAAACAAGACATGGACGTCGAAGAAATGCGAAACGAGCTTGTAAAACCCCAAATGCTCGTTCAACATCTTTTTGCACAGCCTCTTGGTGTTGAGCAAACAACTTGTGTTTTTGGAGCTGTGGAGACGTTATTGACTTGACAAATGCAACCCATGAATTTGGATCCATGATAGAAATTGAGAGATAAATGATAAAAAAATAGAAGAGAAAATAGATAATTTAAGATGTGTTCCAAAATATGTCAATATTGGCGTCTATTTATAGAGAATTAAAAAATATGAATTTTGATATATATATATATATGTATATATCTATATTTTATCCACAATATACATTTTATCAAAAAAATTAATTGAACCAATCACAAAATGACATGTGTCATTCCATGATTGGCCAACCTAAGTTGAAAGGGAGGTTGAGATTGAGGCTAGTTGGACTATCGGTTGCAACCTCCACTTCCATTTTTAAATTTTTTTTTTAAGCTTTTTTTGTCTTTTATGAATTTGGGTCGTCAACCCATACTGATGGGAGTAGTCTTAATGTCCACATTGGGTAGGGAAAACGGGTTGATACAGTAAAACATGTCTATTTAATTCCTCTATTAGTCAATCTCTTATATAGTACAACCATTCTCCTAAACCTAGGTCAATATAATATTTAGGGATAATAAAATGGAACTGACCCGCAGGGATCCGACCAGATCCATGGTGTTTGGGGTGGGTGGACTTGTCCCGTGCATGAAACGAGGCTCGGCGGACCTGACGTGTGCTTGGGGCGGGGCGGATCTGGATACCCACAGCGCCCTGCCCCGCCTAATATTAATATTATTATATATAATATATATTGTGATAATCAAGTTTATATATATATATATTAATCTTAATTAATATATACATTATGATAATTAAGTGTATATATGTGTGAATATATATATATATAATATAAAAGTAATTGAGGATCATGTTTTAATTAATTAAGTAAAAGACTAAAGTAGTAATATTAAATGTAAAATAATGTTTTTAATTTGTTGTTGAGCGTATAAAATAGTAAAATTAAATCCCCACTTCAAATTATTCAATCAAATAATTATTCAAATTATTAGTTAATGATTTAATTAGGTGTTTTTCAAAAATTTTACGCTAAAATTGCAAATTGTTATTTATTTATTTTTATAAAAATGGGAGTTAACTACTCGCCCCGACCTGCCCCATTGTCATCCCTAATAATATTTTAATAAATTATATAAGATAACAAGTTTGTTTTTTTTAACGTCCCTGATAACTATAATTATACGATCTCATTGATGGCATATATATAAAATCAATAATGTCAAAATTACAAAACAATTTATATGTTATGATCATATTCTATAAGATATGACTTACATTATAATTTACTTTTTCCAGAAAATTTAAATTCAATTCTAAATATCTTTTTCATATTTAAATAGATCAAGTTAATAAGTGCTTTCATAACCGGATCGGACTTGCCGATTGTCGGAATCGGTCCGAAAACAACATAACAACCGTATTACGGTCAACTCAGGAAAAACCGAGCAAAAATCGGGAAACCGGAAAACCAGAAAAACCTGAAAAACCGGCTTACTATCCTTTTTTTTTTTTAAATTACATTTTCATTTTTCACTTCAAATTAAAACTAAAAGAATTGTTTATAAATTAATAAATAATTAAATATATATCCTTCCCCAAATTCCAAAACTTCCATGTGGAAATGGTTGAAGGAGACAATGTGATATGATCAAATTATCAATATTTTTACTTTGTCATTTTATCTATCTTAAATTTTAGTATTTAATATTTTAGTTTGAGGTTTTATTATGGATTATGGGGCATGTAGTATAACACATTATGACTTTTGTGTTACTACTTTATGACTTGATTGTGTTTATTTCATTATGAATCTTATAAGTGCATATTTTTTTAATGTATAAATAATATTGAAAAAAAATAAACAAATATCAATTTACTGGTTGGATCGGCGGATCACCGACCGGTTGAACCATCAACCGGTGGCCGGACTGGTTTGATCACCGGTTCGGTTATATAAACACTGATTGACATAAAAAAATTATGAAGCATAAAGATCCATATGAATCAGGGTTAAAAAAACATTTTCTCATCCGAACAACATGATTTTACACTTTTTTGTATAAACTTTCAAATTGCACTACAAGAAAACTTCACGATAGTAACATAAAAAACTGTCACTAGTGGGTATAAGTGACAGATATGAAATTGCACTTTGCCGTATAAACTTTAAATTTGGGTATTTTACGATATTGAACAAATCATATAATCATACACGTATCCTAGATCAATGGCTAGGATTTGTCGGGTACCGTAAAATGCATAAAATTAGAAGTTCATAAGGCAAAATGCAACATTTTAAAGTTTATACCAAAAAGTATGAAATCGGATATAGTTTGGATAAGAAACGTTTTTAACTCTATAAATTATAGTGCCATCAACTTTGTAAGGAACATTGTATAGATTTTGATGAAGATAAAACATGTAATAGATATGACCTAGGATCCTTTGTATTTAGTTTAGTTTGTAAAAGCTTAGATTAGACCCAGGAAGATTGAAGACTGAAGATCAAAACTTGAAGAAAGAAGAAGACCTTGCGTTGCATTGAAGATCAAAAATCAACTAAGTATAAGTCACTGCAACAGGCTACTGGAAGGACCCTGAAAGTTTACTCTGAAGGACACTGTCTGAAACAATCGAAAAATCGACTAAGTATGGAAAATTGCAGCAACCTTCAGAAGGAAGCTACAGACCAGGAAGCTAGCCAGATAAGACAAAGTGCAGCAGTAACCGACTCCAGGAAGCAATTACCTCAGATTAAGCACTTTGAGTTGCCGTTAGGAACATTCACGTACGAACCAATCAGAGAGCGCCAGCTGGAGGAATCAAAAGGACGAGAGGACTATTTGTAGACTGAAATGGCGTCTGCAGTAGCAGTGGAATACGATTGCAACAGAATCACGTACGAACCAATCAAACGAGGACACCGCACCATAAAGCTCACTGCAGAGGAGGACGCTCACTTCAATGGGCATATTTCTCTAGGCCTATAAGTAGAAGAAGACTTGGATTGGAAACTTACCTGAAACTCATCCATTCAAGCATTCAACACTCTCAATCAAAACAATCCTTTATTTCCAAAAGTTTCAAATTCAGTCTAATCGCAACAAGCATACTCTGTTTCAAAAGCTATCTGCTCAAAGCTTGCTGCTCCCTGTATTGAAGAATTTATTTCTATCTTTCTTTAGACTTTAGGAATCACTTGATCGGAAACTGTTCCTAATCAAGTGATTTCGATCTTTGTAGAAGAACAAGTGCTTTGTGTGGGCAAATAGTTTTTTGTCACTGTGTAGCTACCTTGTATGGAAAGAGAGTTGACAGTTCTTGTTAAGTTAGTTTATCTAAGTCGAGTCTTTGTAAATCAAACTATATTTAACAAAGTTCCTCCTTGAGAAGGAGTAGAGAGGACGTAGAGGGATTACTCCACCCTCGAACCTCTATATATCGCTGTGTTTGCTTTTCTTCATAAGCTTAATGCCTGATATTTTTCTATCTGCTTACTGCTTTGAATTTTTTCATTGTTTGTTATTGCATTCTGCACAAAACTACCTTTCAAAAAACACATTTGCTTTAGTATTTCCACTGTGCATTTAAATTCTATTTTTCTTAAGTCTCAAGGTCACTGCTCAAAAGCAGGATCCTCTCTGATAACAGCAAGCTTGATAACTGCCTGTGTTTTGAGATTTAAACACTCTTTGGAGTAAAATTTTGAAAAATTTGAATATGCTTATTCACCCCTTTTAAGGCTACTGACATTTGGACCAACATACTTTTATATTTACAGCAAGATTGTTTGTAATAAAAACAAAAACATCCTTTTACGAATATTTGATCACATTCATTGAATAAATTAAAATAAATATATAGCAACTATAGCCTTTTATGTCAATATTTTGTGAACCAAAAATATTTTGAATCTATATGCCATCGATTAATTATAATGATAGTCAACTTAATCAATTTAGTAATATAACTTATATGTTTATAAATTTGACTTTCTGGCTCAATAAATCAACATAAAAACTCATGTGATTTTACGGATAGTTTTCGTGAGATGAATCCTTATTATCTATGAATTGAACTCATATCTACAAATTTTCATATGAATTGCTAAGTGTGAGTTATGGATTGTTTCGTCTCACGAAAAAGATCCGTAAGACAGTATTTTAAAAATCTACTCATAAATCTGTTATAGATTAGTTGGAATATTTTTAACTAGTTTTTGTATAGACCCTAGTAATTGATTTGGAGATGTTTCACTGAACAAAGAAAATGTCTTTTTCCTATAAATTTAGTCATGTTAGGAATTATATATAGACTAGTATATATCCCGTATATCACACGGTATTTTATTTTAAATTAATATTATAATTAATATATATATATATATATATAAACAGAAGACAAATAAAGAGATGCTCCCTCCTTTTTTCATCTCTAATCTTTCTCTTTCTCCTTCTTCACGTTTATATATTATCTTATTTTTCCTTTCATTCTATTCATCAACATTTTTAAAAGAGTAGGTCTTATGTGAGAACGTCTCACAGATATTTTCTCGTGAGACGGGTCAACCCATAACCTACACTTAGCAATTCATATAAAAATTTGAGGATATGAATTCAATTCATAATTAATAAGGATCCGTCTCACGGAAACTATCTGAAGACCGTCTCATATGAGTTTTTTGTGTTCTTAAAATAACTCTATTCAACAAGTCTTTAAGATTCTTATTGGGAGAAAATGAGTTTTGTACATTCTATTCAGTATTCAACAATCTTCTCTCTCCTTCTTCACGTGAATACATTCCAGAGTTCTATTATTACTCTTAATATTTACTAAATATCTTAATTGTTTTAATATATCAAGCATATTATTAATATTAAATAGATATCTTAATTGTTTTAATGGTTGGTCAACGCCGGTCAACGGTCGGTCAACTCCGTTAACCAAAAGTATTACATATTATATGTAAAAGTAGTACACAACATACATGAAAGTATTACATTATAAATGTAATACTTTTACTTTTATAAGGTAATACTTTTATGTGTATCATGTGTGACAAAGTTTTGAGAAATTATGTAATACTTTTGTGTGTTTTAGGTATTACTTTTTAATATACTGTAATACATTTGTAAAATAGTATTATTTTGGGTTTGGTTAGAGTGTATGAAAATATGTAATACTTTTATGTGTAGTAGGTAATATTTTTATATATGTAGGTAATATTTTTATATATATCATCTAATATTTTTGTAATATATTATACATTATATGTATATAATACAAACGTATTATCCGATCTATATAAAAGTATCACTTAATATACATGAAAGTATTACATTATGAAGTATTAAATGATATATAAAAATATATTATCTAATACACACAAAAGTATTATTACATTATAAGAACATAACATCATGCAATATTTTTATGTGCAACATGTAATACTTATATGTGTAGCATGTGATACTATTAAAATCAACAAGTAATATTTTTATATACATCATGTGATACTTTTATGTGTAACATGTAATGCTATTGAAATCAACAAGTAATACTTTTACGTATATCATGTAATATTATGAAGTATTATATGATATATAGAAAAATATTGTCTAATACTCAAATGTAATACTTTTATGTACAACATGTAATATTATTGAAATCAACAAGTAATACTCTCATAATGTAATACTTTTGTGTGCAACATGTAATACTATTGAAATAAACAAGTAATACTTTTATATAGATCATGTAATACTTTTATATGTAGTACGTAATACTAATTTAAAGTATCACATAATACACATAAAAGTATTATGTGAGTAGAATAACAGTATTACATTATGAATGTAATACTTTTATATATGACATGTAATACTTTTATGCATAACATGTAATACTTCTTTGGTCAACGGCGTTGACCGACGTTGACCAACCGTTGACCGGCATTGACTAATGACCATTGACTTTGACCGTTGACCGTTGACCGGATCGGGTTGACCCGTCTCACACAAGACTCACTCCTATATCTATCTTGATTGCAATTGTATTTCAGAAAAAAAAAATTCAATATATAAAATAAATATTTTGTAAACTATTTATGTAAATATATTTAATTCAAATATAAAGATAAATCATAATTAGATAATATTTTATACTTTTAGCACTATTAGTTTAAAAATAAAAATGAATTAGTTAACAAATTATTAAATGCAAGCTAAAAATATTAATTATACAAAAAGAAAAAAGAAAAAAATATAATTCTTCATCTCTTCTCCACCGACTCGGCTCTATCGTCGTTGCATAACCTGACCACCACCAAAACTCAAATTGAATAAAATTAGTAGTTAAAGGACTAAAATTGGAAAATGAAAATTTACTATATCGGGAGTAAAATTGGACACATTAGCCTGGAAAAGTTTTCCGACTAAATACGAACTCAAATTGGATAAAATCAATAGTTAAAAGACTAAAATAGGAAAACGAAAACTTAATATATCAAAATTGGAAAGGGTCCAACGTAAAGAAGGAAAATTGATATTTCTCATATATAGTAACTAGTAGTATACCTGTGCGATGTACGATGTGTAATATACGATTGATTAGTTTTAAAATTTCTAATACTATAATTTAATAATATTATTAATTAACCTAAATTACATATTAATAAGAATTTAATTCTTTATCTTTAATGTGTCACATCTTAAAAAATATTATAATTTTAAAATGCAAACAATAATATATAAATGTATATATATATCGATGTTTAACAATGAATTTTAAATTCTATATTTGAAATATGAAATTGTTAAATAAACACCAATTTTGTACACGTACTCATTAATATTGTAATTTAAAATAAATTAAATCAAATTTATTACTGAGAAACTTTATTGTAAACAATAATTGATATCTAAAAAATATGTTACTTCATAAAGATATGTTGTGCATGTTACAAATTAATATAGATATAAATATCATGATTAATATATTATTATATTTTTTGATTCATACCTATTAACAAATGTGTTAGTAAATAATTCATTTGCATTCACAAGTATAGATTCCTTTAAAAAAATTGGTCTAACCAATGCAACTTAATTATTTCAAGTTAAAAGAAAAGATATATATCTCATCAAATAACTAAAAGATCTTCATATGTATTTAAATAACGTAGCTAGTTCAATAATCAACCCACTTGTATTGGCAAATATATCAAACAATTATACCAAAATGTTTTTCATTGTTATTAATTTCTCAAAATTAAATCTAAGACTTTTTATTTTAAACAATATTTTTTTTTAATTTCTAATCTATAGTTTAATTAATTAGTCATTTATCTTTGTATTTGTAATTTTGTTAAATACAATTTTGCACCAAAATATAAATATAGAATTTATATTTTTCATAAACTAAAACAAAATTTAAAATAAAAAATAATAAATTTAATGATTATAATTTATATGAAATAGACAAAAAAGATAAAATATACTTCATAACCTACATACCTATAGTTATAGCCTAACCTAGTGGACCGCAAAACCCTTAAAAGTATAAATCTTGTTATTTTTGATTTATTTAATTTCTTGTAACTACATTTTCCATTTATAGTATGTTAATTTGGGAGGGAAAATTAGTTATTACTATTTTTATTTAATGTCTTCTTTATATATATATATATATATATATATATATATAGATGTCAAAATGGGTCAGAGGGGCAGCGGGCCTCCATTTTGTCGACTTGGAAAAACCTCAACCTAGACCAACCCATCAAGGAGCTGCAATTTTCAAAATATTATTTTTATTTCAAGAAATATAAATAAATATATTTTTAATATTTTGTATGCTTTATTCAACCTTATATGCATTGAATTACGAGTAAAATACATAAAATAATTCTTTAAATAAATGTTCAAATTTTATATATTGAATATCATTATTTGTATTGAATGATAATTCTTTTCAACATCATACATCTTTCATATGTGTATTAAGTAAAAAATATAAAAATTAAGTTTTTATTAAAAGTAAAAAAAGGTAGGCTAACCTACACTACAAGAAAAAAGCTCATAGGCAAGGGTTAAAAACCCTTGTCGTAGCCCAAAAAAACCCTTGTCATAGGTGGTGTAGTCGTAGGGGTCTGAAAATTTCGCTTATAGACAACGGTTAAATCGTAGACCTCTACGACAACAGCACGACAACGGTTAATAGGTTAAAAATTATAATTTATGCGCTCATAGACAACAGTTTTTAACCGTTGTCGTAGATCTTTACGACAGCGGTTAAAAACTGTTGTCTTTCTGTTGTCTTTGATTCAACGACAACGGTTTTTAACCGTTGTCGTAGATATTTACGATAACGGTTAAAAACCATTGTCTTTGTGTTGTCTTTGATTCAACGACAACGGTTTTTAACAGTTGTCGTAAAGATTTACGACAACGGTTAAAAACCATTGTCTTTCTGTTGTCTTTGATTCAACGACAACGGTTTTTAACCGTTGTCGTTAGACCTTTACAACAACGGTTAAAAACCATTGTCTTTTTGTTTCTTTGATTCAACGACATCGGTTTTTAACCATTATCGTAGACCTTTATGACAACGGTTAAAAACCATATTCCCGCTGTAGTCCTTGTACTGTACGACAACGGTTTAATGTAGTCAAAACCGTTGTCTTTTTAGTATTGTCTTTTACTTTTGCATTTTACAAATATTATATATTAATTGGTTGAATACTTGAAAATAGATACAAAAACTAAAATTCACCAAACTATACAAAATCTAAATATTTTCATATCAAATTAAAATATTCATAATTAGAATCCATTAATCACATGTTAAAGCCAAAATACAAAAAACATCAAAAACATCCAAAAACTACAGTACTTCGTGCATCCAAAAATATCAAGAACCATCCAAAAACATCAATAACCATCCAAAAGTAACAAGAATCATCTAAAAACATCAAGAACCATCCAAAAAACATCAAGAGAACCATCAAGAAGCCATGACTACAAATATAATCTCCAAGAATCACCGGAGATCCCCAACGAATCAAATCCTACAATGATTTCGCCTCCACCGTAATCTGCACATCATATTCACGAAAAACCAACAATATAGTCACAAAATAGAATCATTTAAAACAAAACAAATCATCAGATGACCAACAATGGAAGCAACATAAACAATCATGAACTTAGAATTCTACTTCCTCAACAATGGGAGCAATCTAACTTTACATAAACAAAACCACAAGTATCAACAGCAAGGGCAAAACCATCATTATAAACAATCCTCATTATCAAATCAATAATCTAGTATGTCATAAATCTTGATTATTCGAGAATGAAGTGATTCTATGGACACATCATAAACAAAATATGGGATCTCATATTTCACATAATACTTATTAAAACCAGTCACAATATTCATTACGTATTACCTAATATTCATATATATGCTCTTTAACACGTTCCGCCCATTCCTTACGCACTTCATTAATCTCCGCTTCAGTGTATGTCTCTTTAGTGAACTGTCAAAACAAAAATATGCATTATATATAGATTGAATGAATACCTTTCTAATAGCGTTCAAAAATAACATATAAGAAATTTTATATTCTTACCAATGACTGCATCGAAGCAATCTTCTCAAACGGATCACTCTCAACTATTTGTTTCATGTATTCATCACATAAAAACCACATTGGAATGCGTCAGGTTGTTTAGGAGCCTACATGTATTTGAATCCAATCATTATGGTTTTTCTATTAAATAAAACAACAATGAAAGAAGATCCGTAAAACTACTATCACTCCAACCATATTTGGCCTTCAAGTTGTATAGTTTCACAACTGAAGACAACTTGGTGAATTTAGTACAACCAAAATATAATGGTTTTTCTGCATCCTCAAGTAATTTCACAAATTCACTAGGATTGTCAGTTGATTCATATGCATCATGTACCATATGAATCGGGTCTTCTGAAGAAGAATGGTGGTCACCATCCCCACATCAATTTAAATCATCAATTGAGTTCGTATTTTTTTCCCCATGCCATATCCAAGTATGGTAAGTTAAATCCATACCATTACTCAACAAGTGCATCCTAACAAGTTCAACTTTTTTCCTCACTAGGTTCCCACATGTTGAGCAAGGACATGACATTAGATTGTGATTAGGTACATTTTGCATAGCAAAATGTATGAAAGACTCTACTCCAAGTTTATACTCATGTGACATTCTATCCTTTAAGATCCATGATTTGTCCATAGTCAGCCTAAAACAATGAGATTTTGTTAAGTCTCATAACGAAAATTCAATATTTTCAACGACATTTTCAAAAGCTCACTACATCACATTTTTTATTCTAATGTAGAATTGAGATTGTTTAATGCTAACCACAATGATGAATAACTTGAATTAATATTATAGTTCTTAGCACCCCTAATTTTTTACAAGAATAAAGTAATTAAATCTCATATTTTGAATTAGTATATTGTATAGTTTCCTAATGATAGTTCTGAATTTATTCATCATTTTTCAGTTATCCATATAATCAAGAACCACACGAGGCATCTCACAATTATATATTATATGTAACTAGAGAAGCTTATTTATAAATAGAAGAAAAGTACTGACCACTGGGATAGAATCAATGGCACCAACAACAGCTGCTGCTAGCCAAAGTGCCAATATACTGCCACCACCAATCACAAGTGAATATGTACCCTCCTCGTAACCAACCTGAAATAAGAGAAAAACTTATGAGATTCAAATCCCTAAAGACATCTGTGAGAGAGACGAACCTCCATAATATTTCAGAGACGAACTCCACGATACTTCATTAAATGCTTGCTATAATTTAATCTCCAAATTAAGACGGTAAATACAAACATGCAGAACCAACTCTAGAACATGGTTTGATAATTCATCAAGTAAAGAGACCCTTAAATGACTTAATTCAAGTAAATTCATTCTATGATCAGTCACATATGGATATGGATAAGCTTCATACACTGTATTTATCCCTTCTTACAAAACATGTTTCTAGTATCTAAAACACTATTATGTAAGTTCAATTCCTACTTGCAACTCAGCCATGTTCAACCCCTTTAAGCCATCATATATGGTAAAGATGATAAAATATACTTTCATAATGTGAAGATGGAGTGACATGGTTTCTTTCCTCCCTGCTGTCTAACTAGATAGTTGAAATATCCTCTATACAAAACAGTTCCAAATATTTTGTTTCCTTCATTTTATCCTACACTAATCCCTGGTTTATATATTTTTTACCTCAATTGCTCTCTATCTTGAGAGATACTGATTCCCCTGTTTTCATTTCCTACACAAACTTCAATTTTCATTTCCTGTTTTTTAATTATTGACTTGGTTTGTGAAGGAGGATGAGCAGAGGCTCACGTACCTGGAATTTGTGTGGACACTGGCGGCGACGATGACGGCTGAGGAGGCGTGGGGAAGGAGGCGGCGCTGCTAGGTCTTGGCAGGGGCTTAGAAGGACGTTGGCGGCTTGGCAGCGACGGAGAGGGACACTGGCGGCAACGATGACAGCTGAGGAGGCATGGGGGAGGAGGCGGCGCTGCTAGGTCTTGGCAGGGGCTTAGAGGGACGCTGGGGGCTTAGCAGCTACCGAGAGGGCTGGAGGCGGCGATGACATTGGCAATGGCGGAGAGGGACGCTGGCGGCGACGATGACAGCTGAGGAGGCGTGGGGGAGGAGGCGGCGGCGAGGGCTGGAGGAGGCTGCGAGGTCTTGGAAGAGGCTAAGAACCCATGGGCGCGGTGAGGGACATTGGTGGCGACGATGACGGCCGAGGAGGCGTGGGGAGAGGCGGCGGCGAGGGCTGGAGGTGGCGCTGCGGTGGCAACGATGTCGGCGGCGGATGCTTGGGAAGGAGGGAGGAATTTAGGGTTTTCAATTTGGGGTCAATATTTACCTTAGTAATTTTTAGATTTTTACATGTAATGTAAATGTAATAAAATAAATTTAATTTAACTAGTCTACAACAACACTATTATGATATTACGACAACTCTAAAAAGTTACCGTTGTCTTATGATACAATGACTACGTCTCTACGACAACCTCGTATCATAAGCGTTGTGTTAGGGCACAATAACTACGTCTATACGACAATCTCATATCGTAAGCATTGTCTTAGAGCTCAATTTTAATCTAAGACTTCGTCCTCTACGACAACCTCAAGTCACCACCGTTGTCTTAGGTCTTAATTTTACCCTACGACTTCACCTCTACGACAACGCCAACTAAAAACCCTTGTCCATGAGAGCATTTTTGCACTCTACGACAACGGTTTTATCTACGACAATGCCAATTTTAGCTACGACAAGGGTTTTTTGAGAAAACACTTGTCTTAGGAGTGTAGTCTATGAGAGAATTTCTTGTAATGCTACCTGACCCATGAGCCATCTCACCAAAAGCTCATCCCGCTGTGGGCCTACCTGTTTAGACCGCCACCTTTTGGCGGACTTCAAAATGTTAATCTCATCCCTTTATTCTAACAGTGTGGGGAGGGCTAGCCCAACAAATCCATCCTATTTTAACGACTCTAGATCTTAAGAGATGTGTGTCGCAATTGTCAAACTCATCAATTATAGGAAACTCAAAATTTTGATATGTGAACGGAATGTTGGACAAAACAATACTTTTACCAATGTAGTTATAAATTTTTTTTTTCATAATTCGTAAATGATATGTGAACACTACTACTCTCAATTTAATTATAGTATTATTCAAAAGATTAATTACTTCGGTATTATAATCCATTTCTTTCGTTTCAATTATCGTAGTTTCAAACAGATTATCGAATCTAAATATAACTTAAAAAACCTTAAATACACTATTAATATAATACACACATTTTATACTCAATCCCGTGCATCGCACGGGTGCACCGCTAGTTAATACAAAAACATAATACATTTTGAGTAAGAAATAACAATACATCGAATACACATGCTAGATCAAAAATGTTACTTAATGAAAACTATTTTCATATTGACATGACTTAAAATATATGTGTATTAAGCCAATTTGTAGGTAATACATATACTTTAGCTAAATTTTAAATTTAAATTAAAGTAAAATTAAAACACATAAAATACATTATATTTAGTATTTTCTATTAATTTATTTTAACATAAATTAACATCTCATTTTCTATTAATATTTAATTTAATGTATATTATATTCGTATTAACATATATTCATCAAAATTTTAATATTAACATATATTAATTAGCAATCAATAATTGTTTTTCATGAATTTACTGATTTTTGTTGTTCTTAAAAATTATATTTATATACTCACATGACCTAGAAAGTATATGGACGTAATATTTTTATTCATTATATGCTTGATTTAATTTTTTTCCCAATTTATAATGATTAATGATTATATTTATTAGCAATTAGTTTATACATATTAAAATGTATTGCCTGATTAAAATAACAATCAATTCCTATATTAAAATATATTGACTCAAATTTCAAAGGTTACAAATTGTTATTAATTATCATTAGTCTTTTATAGGTTACTAATTGTTAGCAATTATCATTAAATGGATTAATTGAATTAAATTATAAATCATGTATATATATATATATATATATATAAATTGAGTGAAAATTGGAATAACCATAAAGTGACATGTGTCCTCTAATGGTTATTCTGTTAGTATATATGAAAGATTTTGATGAAGACAACGTGTAATAAATAGGACCCGGTAACCTTGTACTTAGGATTTATCATGTAAATGTTTAGTATAAGTCAAGGTTACTGGATGAAAATTGGAGGTCACTGCAGGAAGCTATAAAGTTACTATACGCACAATAGATCTACAACGAGCAAGTAAAAATCAACACAACAAGTAGCTGAGCCTACTGCATACATCAGCAAGCTAGCTGCAATAAAAGATAATGCAACAACCTAGTCTTGAAGGCAATACTTACTTAAACTCCAGTACTCTCTGAGTTACTAGTAGGAACAATCAAGCGAGAGCCAATTAAATAATGACAACTGGAGGAATAAAAAGGACAAAGTTGCAGAAATGGAGGTGCTGCAGCAACGGTGTACCAGAATGTGCAGAAGATCTTGTATGAGCCAATTAAAGGATACCTCACAGCAAGGGAAACTGCCTCCTTTAACGGACATAATTTCCTACGTCTATAAATAGATGAAGAGTGCACCTGAAACAACTACTGAAACCTTTAAGCTCACAAGCAATCACAAACTGTCAAGTATTCAAAAAATTTCAAGTTTCAGTCACTCAGTCTATAAGCAGCAAGTAAGCCAACTACATGATACTTATACTTCCAGAGCTTGCTGTCTCCTAGAGTTGAAGAAAATCTTTATATTTCTTTTATAAATTGTTTTAGGAGTCTCTTAGCAGAGGGTAGTTCCTACTACGTAGTTTTCACTCTTGTTGAAGAGTAAGGAGTCCTGTGTGGGCTGTTTGTTTTGGTCACTGCAGTAACCTATATGGAGGCTGCTAGTCTTGTTAGGGTATGATTATATAGTTGAGTCTTTGTAAACCAATCAACCTTTAACAAAGTTCCTCATGAGAATAGGACTAGAGTGGATGTAGAGGGATTACTCCACCCTTAAACCACTATAAGCCTTTCTGTGTTTATTAGCTTACTACTTTGCTTTCTTGCATATCTCTCTATCATTTTAGCATACTGCATTTAGTTGAGCTTTCAGAAAACAACACATTTTACAAGTATTTTCCGCTACATAAACTCTTTCTAAGTCTCCAAGCTTACTGTTTTTTTACAGTAAGCACTTTCTGAAGCAGCAAACTCTATAGCTTACTGCTAACTGCAGGGATTTATATTCTTTGAAGTAAAATTTTGAAAATTTTGAGAAGGTTTATTTACCTCCGGCCTAAACCTTCTACCACTTGGGACCTATATAATAATATGTTATTAGATCATACAAATTAATTGGAAAGTTCAATTAAGTAATCAATTAACAATATATTTATATTCTAATAATTAATTGGTCATGACAAATTACCTTCCCAAGATACATTTGTCTGTGTGACAAATTCTGATAATTAATAAGAGTATAGCACTCATCTATCAAAATTATATTTCCACATGCAAATTACTCGATTAATTGGACAATATTATATTGATTGATTAAATGATATTTTTATTGAATAAAAGAAAGTCAAAATATAAATTGTGTTATATTGATTGAATATAAAAATTTTATTCATAGAAATAATCTCATATTATTGAAATTATATTAATATCAAAATTAATGTGATGATATGCTATTCATTTTATTATTGCATGTGAGTTATCGATTCTAATGAAATCCTTTAATTTCTTTCTATATGATATGTGATTACCATATCTTTTAATTTTCATAATTAAAATTATCTAATTGTTGTATTTATGTAT
Organism: Scutellaria baicalensis; assembly: GCA_005771605.1. NCBI lineage: Eukaryota > Viridiplantae > Streptophyta > Magnoliopsida > Lamiales > Lamiaceae > Scutellaria > Scutellaria baicalensis. Next base: position 7,759,929 of record CM016721.1, on the reverse strand, counting down.
ATAATTATTGGAATCTAACTATCAATAATTTGACTTAGCTAGCAAAATCATGATCATTCTGAACATGGAAATATTGAATAAAATTAAAAGTAATTGATCATCTTCTAATTGTTATATTAGATTTGATTTTAATAGTTTATCTAATAAAAAAGGTTATAATAAAATGGAATACGAAAAATGTGTATTTATAGAATGTGTAATAGTTCGTTATATGTATAATGGATGGTCCGAAAATATTTTCGTAATTAAAAACATTATGTTTATCTTATTTTATAGAATGTACGTATATAACCATAATAGATAGAGATTTTTATAAGCTTATTCATATATATCTATATACTAAAGAAATAACCCAAAATGACACATGTCACTCTCTAGTTAATCCCATTTAATTATAATTTCATTTTCAATTAATTCATTTAATATTTATAATTAATTCATACAATGGGATATTGACAATTGAATAACAAAATGCTAATAATTATGATTGATAATAAAATTGTAGATTATGAAATTAATTTTAGGAAAATATTTTAGTTAAAGTTGATGTTTGCAATTACAAATGATAATTAAAAACTTTCACACAATTAAATTTAAATTACATACTAATTAAATTAAGAATTAATGATAAATAATAATAATTATATTTATTTATGAATAATAATTTTCAAATTTCTATATTAGTATTAAAAACTTATGTGATACACGGGACTTACGCTAGTTATACATAAAGACTGATGTGGTTTATATATTTTTCCTAATTTGTTTATATATTTCTAAATATATCTGACAAAATTTAAGCTTCACAATTGACTTTCCTAAATTATTTGATTTATCATATGTATGTATAATACTAGGATAACTCCCGTGTATCACACGGGTATTTTAATACTAATTAAAAAATTAAAAAATTGTTATTTGTAGAGAAATTTAATTAGTATTATTATTAATCATTAATTTTTAATTTAATTAGTATGAATTTGAATTTCAATTGTGTGAAAAATTTTAGTTTTCAATTAATACAATTGCTAATATCAATTTAATTAAAATGTTTCCCCAAAATTGCATAATTTACAATGTTATTATGAATCACATTTATTAACACTTTATTATTCAATTATTATTATCTCATTAAATGTTCTATTATAATAGATTATAAATACTAAATGAGTTAATTTAAAATTAAATTATAATTAAATAGGATTAACCAAAGAGTGACATGTGTCACTATTGGTTATTCCTTTAGTATAGATATAGATTGCATATTTTCATTATGGCATACACATTAATATTTTTTGTTATAATACTGATTTCCAGAAATAGCATGGAGTTTTAGACGGGAAAACATTGCCAATTTATTTTAGCAATGATTGTGTTTATATATATATATATATATATATATATATATCAATCATAGTGTGCTCAATTTTAATGCTAAATTAGATAGTATGTACTGACATACCTACTATCCTACCCGTTGGCACATTATTATGTGTCTGTCCATATTTGATCTGTCAGATATCTTGTATATCAATTAATTTTATTTTAAATATAACAAAACGATAAAATCATTACAAGTCGGCGACAGATAGATTAAAATCTGCCCACTATGGGTATTTTTACATTTTCTTATGTACTAGTGCACGAAACCGTGAATATATATTTTTATATAAATAATATTTAAGTTCAATAAATTTTATTTAGTTTTTTATTCTAATCTCATGTATTACACAATCCTACTTAACCACCCTAGTTCAATGTTTTGTACAAAGGGGAATGTCCAGACAGTTCTTTGTTGGCTTACGCGTCTTGGAATTAATTTATAAGATGGAAACAAATTAGTTGTCTACAAAATTTATATAAGTTGCTTTCCAATTTATTCCTCATTATCAGTTTTTATATATAGTAGACCCAAGATCATGCTTTTGTTGACCTAATCAACCTTATCTTAAATATAATTTTCGAGGAACAAATTCAATATTTAATATATGGAATGGATATATATGGATTCCATTTATAAGCAGCTAGCATTATTGCTTCTACTTTCACACTCGTAAAAGTTAAAGTAAAGAATAAAATAACCACTATATAATCGCATATTATTCACCCAATATCACATAGCTATTTTAGTTTAGAAAAATCACATGCTATTAATATCAAATATTAAAATGCCTACAATGGACAACTCTTATAATATATCTTCACCACTTATGTTTATGATCTCATATATGATCTCATCTCCTTATTATATGTAAAATGAAATTAATTGATATCTTAGATGTCGGGTATGTTGATGGTGGGTATATATTAATGTGTCCATATGGGTAGGGTAGCAGGATTGTATATATACTAGTATATCCCGTGTATCACACGATATTTCTTAAAAATTAATATTATTAATAAAGTAACATAATGTAATATATTTTAAATAAGAAATAACAATGCATCGATAGATCAAAAATGTTACTTAACGAAAACTATTTTCATATTCACATGACTTAAAAAATATTTGTATTGTCAATTTGTACGTAGTTAATACATACACTTTAGCCATAATTTTAAATAAAAATAGAAATACATAAAATACTTTATATTTACTATTTTTTATTAATTTTTATTAACATAAATTAACATCTCATTTTTTATGAACATTGAATTTAATGTATATTAATATATTTGTATTAACATATATTCATCAAAATTTTAATATTAACATATACTCCCTCCGTCCCGCTTATCTTTGCCTACTTTCCGTTTTTGGACGTCCCAGCTAACTTTGCCAGCCCAAAAATGGCAACAAAAAAATTACGACCTTACCCCTCAATTTCTTTCATTTTACTTACTTTACACTCAAAAAACACACATTAATTACAAAACTGCCACTCAAAAACATTAAAATAACACATCACATCAAAGTCAATAGTTTTTTCTTAGAATTCGTGCCGGTTAAAGGTGGCAAAGATAAGCGGGACGGAGGTAGTATTAATTATCAATCAATAATTTTTTTTCATGAATTTACTGATTTTTGTTGTTCTTAAAATCATATTTATATACTCACATGACCTAAAAATTAATTATATGGACATAATATCCTTATGGCAAAAATTTATATACCCTCGGGGCACATAGGGCACGAATCTAGGTGTTATGCACATACTCCTCGGGTGTTATATATATACTCTACAGGTGTTACATTTCTTAGTGTTATACATATATTCTACATGTATCACATATATATAAGAGTATATATGTGATACTTGAAGAGTATACAAATGATACATATAAAGTATATATGTAGCACTATATGATGGTTAAGTAGGGGGTACCATGCCCCCGGTGCACACAAGTGTCACTCTATTCTTATTAATGATATGTTTGATTTAATTTATTTTTCCAATTTATAATTATTATATTTATTAGCAATTAGTTTATACATTTAAAAATGTATTGCCTTATTAAAATAATAATCAACTCATTTATTAAAATATCTTGACTAAAATTTGGGTCGAAAGTCTCTAATTTTGGATTAGAGATATTATATATTTAAAATTAATACACTACAAGATAAATTTCATTTTTGTTTTGTTTTTAAGACCATTGTCAAAAATACTGATTTTATATTTCAAACATTGTCAAGAATAAATTCCATTATTCTTGGAAATAGGTTTTTGAAGTAAGGTGCTAGAAAGGTTATACATAGATTGCATCAAATCCATTGTTTAATTCCACTAAAAATGCTTAGTATCAAAATACAACATTTATATATATTTATTGTTAATTGAATACTTTGAATTGTGAAGAACACGATTCAAGAAAATTGTTTTCCATAGTAAATTGACTTTGATGTTTCACAATATTTTGTATTTTTTTCCATCATTATTTTGTGATGGTTGTTCTATAATTTATGAAAATCATTTTCCATAATAAAATTATTTTATCAAATTCACAAGTTTTTTTAATAGTGGAATACTATAAAACTTATTCTGAAAAATTCAAATATATAAATATATCACTTAAATTTATTCTATTAAATTTATATATTATTATTTTTAATTACAAATATTTATACTTATATTTAAAAAAAAGCTTAATCTCGTGCATCGTACGGGTACAAAACTAGTTATTATTAATTATCATTAAAATTTCATAGGCTACTTATTGTTAGCAATTACCATTAAACAAGCAGTGTACCAATGCGTTGTGCGTTTTGTTATATAATCTAATAAATTCACTACAAGAATTTCGTACATAGACAACGGTTAAAAACCGTTGTCGTAGGCCTGAAAAAGGCGTTGTCGTAGCCATGGTTGTCTTAGGGGGTCAGCAAATTTCGCTCATAGACAACGGTTTTAACCGTTGTCTTTTATACCTACCACAACGGTGCGGACGCTCATAGACAACGGTTTTTAACCGTTGTCTTATATACATACCACAACGGTGCGGACGCTCATAGACAACGGTTTTTAACAGTTGTCGTAGGTATGTTGCTCTAAAGAAGCGTTGTCTTCTCCACTTACGACAACGCTTTGACAACGGTTTTGTCCCGCTGTTGTGGTAGGTCACTTTCTCTTTAATTTATAACTGTATGATGGGGTAAGCACAAGTTTGCATTTGATGATGTCTTAATGTAAACCCAATAAATCATTCCAAAGTTGCTTAAATCTGATACTTCTATCAATATCTAGAGACTATTGATTCAAAAACTACAATGGCGTCATTACATAGTCAAAAGACTTGATATAAGACTATCTACTGGAATATTACATACAAGATATAAATCAACATAGTCTAGCTGCAGCTCTTCCAGCGTTTTGTCCAGAGCATCAGAAACATCTTCAGGTGCTTGGTCACTAGACCTGCAGTTGTAAGAGATACAAATCACGAAGAGATGAACCAATTACTAAACCATCTCACTTCACACAAATAGTAGTACCTTAAACATTACCGTTTCACTTCCTTAATGAAATAAGAGCTAACTAAATATGTTTACCGAAGTTTAGAGGTAATAAACAAATCTTCTCTCTTCACAACTCCTTCATCACACAACTTCTTCAAAACTACACCAATCTGAAAAGAACAAAACGGTTTAAGTTCCACAACAAGTGACACATACCACATAGATTCACACATGCAAGCCTAAGATATTCATGGAAGCTACTTATTGTTAGCATTATTCTCAAATTCAAAACAGGAACCATGTCCAGATGAGCTACATTTTGGATTATCTTCATATTTTATCTTCGTAGACGAAAAAAAGCTGATCCTAAGCTCACAAAGAAGAAAGTCCATACCTCCGCCTCATTCCCATAAGCTCGAGCACAGTCAATATGATGGTATCCAGTCTGCAATGGAAAATCGCAAGAGATTCATAGAAGGTACTTGCTATAAGAATCACTACTAGAAATCACTCAAATTCCAACGGAACAATTCCGTTGGAATTTTGTGAAATACCGTTGGAATTTTGTAAAATTCTGTTGGAATTCTTCATTCCAACGGAAATTCCAACGAAAGTGGACCGTCGGAAAAAGGGGCGTTGGAATTTAAATTCCGACGGAAATTCCAACGGAAAAACGATTCCAACGGAACATTCCAACGGTATTTTTCTGTTGGAATATACAATCACAAAAAAAATTCCAACATTATTCCAACGGAATTTCCAACGGCATTGAATTCCGTTGGAAATTCTATTGGAAATTATAAAAATTCCAACGGAATTTCCAACAGCATTGAATTCCGTTGGAAATTCCGTTGGAAATTCTGTTGGAAATTCCAACGGTTATTATTTCCGTTGGAATTTCTGTTGGAATTTGATTGTTTTCTAGTAATGAATTACTAAAAGCAAGCAATTCACAGTTTCAAACAAACAAATATTAATTAGATATTGTGTGAAATCACTCTCCCCCAACAGCATGGATGTCTTTCTACTTCCAACTGGATCAACACTTGGAGGAGAACTTCACACAGATAGAGCATATTCAAACTTAGCAAGCCCCATAGTGAATATTTTTGTCAAATATTTCCAATCTTTCAAACGTCACAGCGACAACATTAAATTAAACAGAACAGACTTAAAACGAGCAAAGGAATGAGAAGGATATATAGGTTTTATACTCCAAATTAATTAACCTCCACTAACTTTCACATTTCATTGCTTTATATATTCTGCCGACACATTGTGATCATCTATCTCTCTCCTTTCTCAACTCTGTAGATCCTTAAAACAATGAACTGCAGATCCTTAAAACAATGGCATGAATACAAAATCTAGACATAAATGTGTAGATGATATTTGTGTAAATAATAGTCCAAAAAAATTCAGAAAAAAATTTCACAAAAGAACAGAGAATGGGGATGGGTGTGTAGTGTTACCAGTGTTTGTCAATGGAAATAGCTAGGGACGGCGTCGGTGGAGGCAGCGCTGCGAGGATGGGTGTGCGGCGAGGTTGCACGCTGGGCGGCGGCTGGGTGCGAGCGGCTGGGTGCGAGCTGAGAAGAGGAGGTTGTCGGAAACTTGGGTGCGCGCTGAGGAGAGGCGGCGTGGTGGCGTTCGGCGAGGCGGCAGTGGCGTCGATCGGTGCTCGCCTGAGACAAGGCAGTGGGTGGAGGGAGAGCTCACTGTGATGGTTGCAAGACCACGGCGACACAGCTACTGGCGGCGTGGGAAAGGGGCGGTGGCGGCGGTGGCAGCGGATTAGGGTTGACCAATTGGGGATTAGGGTAAAATTGGGTAAAATTGGGGATTTTCACTTGGGTAGTAGATGTAAGTAAATTTTTTTTTACATATATGTATTTATATTTATGTATTTATATTTAGTAATATTAATAAACAAAAATCAATTTTTTTGGTCTACGACAACGCTTTTAACGATTATGACAACGCTATAAAGTAGCCGTTGTCTTAGGTATATATTACTACGCATCAAAGACAACATCAAATAGTATCCGTTGTCTTAGGAATCAACGACTACATATCTACGACAACCTCGTACCATAAGCGTTGTCATAGGCTTCATTTTGTACCTAAGACTACGCCACTACGACAACCTCACGTCACCAGCGTTGTCTTAGGCCTGAATTTTACCATACGACTATGCCTCTACGACAACGCCAAAAAACCGCCGTTGTCTATGAGCGAATTTTTTTGACCTAAGACAACGGTTTTGTCTACGACAACGGTAAATTTAGCTACGACAACGGTTTTTTCAAAAAACGGTTGTCTTAGGGGCGTTGTCTATGTGCATTTTTCTTGTAGTGATTTTATTGTTGATGATATAACATAATGATATATCATTTAAAAATAAAATTTATATTGCTTTGAATGTCTATATTAATAAAAATGTTTGATATTTTCAATTTTTATAAATAACTGTATTTGATAAAGATTTCAACACTACTCTTTTATTTTTCTCCTCTTTAAATATGTCGAAAAGTAGTGGAACCATGACAATATCCCCTCCTGATGAGCGAGATATTCCCTCTCCTACGCTTCTCTTTCTCTCAAGTGGTTATATATATATATATATATATATATATATATTCTATTGTAAAGCTAATAATACTTCTTTTTTGTTGTAATGCAATTACTTATTTCCATCACTAATTTTTCTTCTTCTTTTGATATTTACAGCCTACATTACATGATAGCTCATCCTCATTAAGTGGTAGTTTTGAATATGTATTTCTTATATAGTACAATACTTTTCATCTTGATTCTTCTTATATTTTTCATCACTATTTTTTCTTCTTCTGTTGATATTTTTAGCCTCTATTATTTTTCTTCTTCTTTTGATATTTCTAGTCTCTGACCATTCCATACTAGATCCTCCTCATTAATGTATGAAAGATTCCATTAATATGTATATATATATATATAAACACAAAAACTTTTATGCATCAGGTGCATGGATCCTAAATCCATGCACCCGACCCGACCCGCGCGTGTACGCACTTCCACGCGCCCTCACGCGCTCCCACACGTCTGGGTGGATGCGCTCAAATCCACTCAAATTCACTTGTTAAGGATACCTTTAGTTATGTTAAGGATACATTTATAACCCCTAAACATTACCTAAAGGTATCCTTAACATAACCTAAAGGTATGTCTAACTTAACGTAAATATATGAAATCTGGGCATAAAGGTATCCTTAACATAACCTAAATGTATTCTTACACATTACATAAAGGTATCCTTAACATAAGTAAAAGTCATGACCAAAATTTAAAAAAGTTAGCGCGAAAAAAAAAAAAAACGGGTCGGGTCGGGTCGGGTAATCTAGATCCGACCCGATTGCATGGATCTAAGATTCATGCACATGATGCACAAGAGACATGTTCATATAAAAAAGATACTAATCAACTTCAATTTGTTAGGTTTAATTAAATCTCCCAAGTTATTGAACCTAATTTTGGAGCTAATATCGCCACATAATTACAGGATTCGCGTTTGACTAACTAGCTTGATTGAAGCAATTGTAATTATATTAATTTAGAAATTAATATCTCAATATCTACATGATAGTAACTTAAAGAAGCCGAATTGATATATCCCAAATTAATCCCATCACGTTGACCTAAATTGAATCAATAATTTTTTAAAATGTGAATTACTTTTATTACCTTCAAGGTTTGATCAAATTACTAAATCAATCCTAAGTTTAATTTACACATGAACAATTCATAGTTACATGTGTCTCAAAATCAACAAGTCGGATTTGTTTGATATCATGAAGTACATCAAATTAGAATTTTATATAACAAAATGCAAGATATCAAAGATTATACTAAAAAGTGTAAAAGTAGATATAAATAATTCGAATGGGAAAACGTTTATAACCCCTGAATTTATGAAAAAGACGATTAATAGATGACCTTCAAGTTCATCAATCAAATTTTCAACATATAATCCTTAAAAATTTATATAATATATAATATAGATAAAATTAGTGAATTCAAATAATACTACCCATTAAAACCAGTCAAAACATTGTTTTGAGTACTATTTTAGTTTATTCGTTGATTATAATTTTCTCAAACTTTAGAATATACTTAATTTGACCAAATTGTGATAGTGATAAATACATATATATATATATATATATATATATAATCCTAAATATTTTATTATATTTCAAACATTGATTCCAATAATGAAATAAAATTGAAACTCACATAAGTGATCCTCCACTACATAGACTAAAAAATGCAGATAACACCAACACCAACCCCACTCCACCCACCCCAAGAGCACTTACTAAATAGTGAAAAGAGAGCAATTCTTGTTCACATATAACAATGGCCCTGCAAGTTCTGAATCCCTTTCTCTCTCATGAAGATAGAGAAACAAGAGAGAGAGTGAACCATTTCAGCCACCGCCACCCACTGGAGCTATCGGAGGTCCACGAAGAGGATAAGGCCGTCTGCTCCGGCTGCGAGGTGGACATTGTGGGCCCATGCTACATCTGCACCAAGCCCACCTGCACCTTCCTCCTCCACGACCTCTGCTTCGACCTTCCCCGCCGTGTCCGCCACCATTCCCACCCCAACCACTCCCTCGGTCTCTACATATCGCCGCCGTACAGCGACGGCGAGTTCACCTGCGACGCCTGCCGCCGATCCGGCCACGGGTTTGCTTACAGCTGCGGCGCGTGCAAGTTCGACCTCCACGTGGAGTGTGCTTCGTTGCCGGAGATTGATAACCGGAGAGATCATCCCCATCCATTGATCTTGATCCCGGCTTTGCCGGAGGAGATGGACGGTCGGGATTTCGTGTGCCGTGTTTGTGATGATCCCATGGTGAAGGGCTGCTTTATGTATTGTTGCTTGGGTTGTAAGTATGCTACGCATTTGGTGTGTCCGGAAAAGTGAGTGTTATTTTCGTGAGACCAATTCTTTTCACCCGTGAAATAAATTTATTTTCATTAATTTATATATGAACTCTAAAGTATGGATTGTGAGTTTACTAGTTTTATAGAACACGATCTGGAAAAGGGTCTTACGTAAGAATCACTATGATTGATTTTGATGTTTTATTTGTTTTTGTGAAGTGTTTTTGGATGTTCAAATGATGTAATTATAAGATTACAAGTACTCGATGAATGTATATGCATTTTGCTACTCTAATAGTATGTGCAATTGTTATTGCAAATACATCTTCTTATGCCTATTTGGATTGAACCACCCCAACATGCCAAGCTTTTCAGAATCATGTCTACTAATCCTTTTATCCACAAAACTGGTAAATTTATTATTGGATTTAAAAATTTAACTCTCAATTTCAGTCGGAGTTAATTATTTTTTTAATCATTAATTTTTTTTATTTTGACAATTTTACTCATTATCTTTTTAAACCAGTGATTTTAATCTTTATATTCTGAAAAACCGAAAATTTGACCCAAATTCAACTAGAATGACCAAATCGGACTAAATTCACATGTGATTAGCACGTGACACCTTACAAAGACAAATAACTTGAAAAGCTAATGGACAGAGTTGACAGAACACATAAGTTAATCGTAAAATTGTTAAAACAAATAAGTTATTGGGTGAAAACAAAGTGTACAGGTGCTAAATTTGTGTAAAATTGTTAGAACAAATAAGTTATTGGGTGAAAACAAAGGGTACACATGCTAAATTTAGCCCCATGTGTTTGTTTGAGCTGAATTTGGGTTAAATTTTTAGTTAGGTTTATGGCATGGTGGATTATGGAATCTCTTTTGGTTCTTGTTGGTAGATTATGTAGTATATGTTATGTAGATTAGTAGTAGTGCAATTTCTGAATTTTATATTGAGTTGGTTCCTTTTTATGGCAACCAATTTATTGTTTCTTGTTTCTTATCCATCTTGCAAAAAGTTTCATTTTCCTTATCTTGCAATTGGACTGCAGTTATGCAAATTATTCATATAAGATCATTTCTGACACAACATAAATTAGATTGTTGCTTAATTTAAAAAAAATGAAGCACAGTTAACAAAAGCACAACTTCCCCATTCATTGACATGATAATCCAAGTGGTTACACAACAAATACAAAATATTGATCAATGACATGATAAGCCATACAATCCAGGACATCATATTGATCAATGCACCACAATATCATAAAAAGACCTACCTAAAAGCTAAACAAGTCTGCATACTTAACAAAAGAAAAACAAGTCTACTAAACTTAGTTGCCATCATTTGAACCACCTTCCTTCTTCTTTGTACTTGGAGTTGCCACTGACAGATCCAAGTATTTTTTGCCATCCTCCACCACCAATTTCTTATTCTTGTCAGTTTGCATTGTAGAGTCCTTGATCCATTGTGCAGTTAAGAGTCCTCCAGTAAATGGAGCTGGAGCTCTAATTTGCACTCTAGGTGTGTTGGTGGAAATGGAGCTAGAGCTGGGGCACTAAATGGAACTGGTATAGCTGGAGGAAATGGAGATGAAGCTTGAGTTGGGTAATCCTCTGGAGGTTGACTCATCTGTGTCAAGTTTATTTCCTCTTGGGCATATTGACTTGAGACTCTAGTCTGCATGAGCCCAATATACAATAGACATGTTAGATAGTCCAATTGAGTTTCTGCAAATGTCAAGTTAATTGAACTTTTACAAGATTAAGGAGTACCTCTTCAGACTGAAAGGCCTCAGTTCCAGAAGCTCCACTTTCTTTGCATTGCCTCAACTGATCATACATGGATGGCCCTATTTGTAATGGCCCTGATTAGGTGGAAAATGATTCATGTTGTCCTGTTGCACTAAGAGTTCAACCAATAGCTCTTCATCATCATCATGGTATTCTTGAGTATTAGACACATTTTCAGGAGGTGGTTTCACCTATGCAAAGACACTGAGGCATGCATGAATTAACCCTTTCTGCTTATCTGAAATGATTGTGTAGTCCTCTGGCTTTTCAATTTGAAGGTCTTGTTTAAGTACTGCCAAGAACCACACCCATGTGTCTTTATTTTCAGCTTTCACCACAGCATATGAGATAGGGTAGAGGTTGTTGTTTGGATCTACACCCACTACACTAAGAAGAACCCCCCCATAGCTACCCTTGAGCCAACATCCATCAATACCTATTAAAGGTCTACATCCACCCAAAAACCCTTTTCTAAGTGCCTCAAAACACACATAAATCCTATCAAATCTTTGGTCATCATCTAAATCAAACAACACAGTGGATCCAGGATTGCTTTTCTTAAGTTCATCAACATATGACCACAAATTAGTGTATTGGTCATCTGGATTACCCTGTATTAGACTCATAGTCTTCTGTTTAGCCCTATGACATTGTTGCTTAGACACATTACACCTCATATCTTTGATTACATCCATCCTAAAGCCACTTAATTTCCTATTTGGATCACTCTAAAATCTTTGAAGAAACCTCTCACCAAGCCAAGAAGATTTCATCAGTTTCACATTTTGAGTTGTAGCACAAGTGTGTTTTGAATTATATTCCCTCAACTGCCAAGTTTCTGTATCATGCAACTTCAATAATCTCATTTTCCACTCACAATTTTTCCCATCACAATTCACATACACTCTTATCTTGTCATTTTTCACAAATTTCAAGGCTCTTTTAGTGTTAATGGCATGTGATTGAACAGCCTTCTTAAACTCAGTTTTAGAGGAAAAGATTTGTCAGAGAAAAGGTGGGATTGAAGACTGTTTTGGGGTTGAAAACAGGGTATTGTTCTTTCAGGGATTCATCATCTGATATTCTGCCTTCATCAAAATCATCATTTCTGGTTTCCACCACATCATCATCACTAGAAGAACTTGAATCAGATTCATTAATATTTGGTTCTTCTTCTAAACTCACAGAAACCTCATCCCCACTCTCATCATTTACATCATCCCCAATCACAAAATCCCTATCCTCAGAAAATTCTTCATCTACAGATTCATATTCTTCTTCTTCATTAGGGTTTTCAGTTGCTACTTCTTCATTTTCAGTTTGCTCTTCTTCCCTAATTTTCTCTAAGTAGATGTGCATTTCTTGCTTTTCCAAATGATCTATCAACAATTGTTTAAAGTCTTCATCATCAATTATAAGCTTAAAGCCCTTGTTCACAATACAGTGATGCCTAAAAACCCCATTAATATTAGCCCCCCTAATGGCAGAATAGGTCTTAATATGATCAAGAGTGAAAAACTTCGGATTAACATAATCAAGAATTATCCTTTCACCACCCAAATACTATGCACTAGGCAAATTCCTAAATTCACCCCCAAAATGCAAAACAAGAGTCAAGTGCTGATTTTTGGCATCTGTGAAAGGAATATTTAACAGTAAAAAGTTATATTGTGGACCACACACACCATAAAAAATTGACAGCAGTCTTGGACCACACACATAAAGATGCTCAACTACCAATATTTAAATCTTAACATTTTCAGGGTATAAAAGAGAACTCACCATAGTTTGGTCTAACACTATCATTTTGGCAAACACTCCTCAGCAGCACCATTTTTCTTCCTCAGCGTTCAGACACCACCCAAATCGCTCCACTTTTCTTCCTGAAATGAAGGATTTTGAGAGGGGGTTCGGATTTCAGCTTCGGTGTAGGATTTTGAGAGGGGGTTCAACTTTCAGCTTAGGTGTAGGATTTTGAGAGGGGGGTTCGAAATTTTTGGGTGTAACTAGGGATTGTTCTTCTTCAGATTTGGGGATTTTGCAGATTAGGGTTTTCTCAGATTTAGGATTCTTCAAACTTTGGTTTGTTTCCCGTTTTTTACCATTTTGGATTCTTAAGTTTTATTTTTATTTTTTGGAAATTTTCTATTTTTCCAGTTTGTGGTTTTTTATAATTATTTTATTTTTTTATTTTAAATAATGACGTGGCACCTGTGTCTTTAATAGATGTATTTCCACATCAGCCGAATATGGCCACATGTCCAACAACTCAGCGCCAATCTGAAATTGGGGGCGAGTGCGAAACACTCGCCGGAAGTTGGCCGCGAAATTGAGAAATCCGGCGATTTTGGACTGAAATTGGACGATTTCAGGGATAACAGGACAAAATTGAAAATCGGAAAATGTACAGGACCAAAATCGGATGAGGCCTCTTGGACAGGACCAAAAATGAAATTTTCCCCTCAAAAAGATAATGATAAAATTATCAGAACTAAAAAGTTAATAAATTAAAAAATAATAATTAATTCTTTTAGTTGACATGTATTTTATATGGTTGGATCATGTAATCCATTCATTTATCAAATATTTGAATTTTAAAATTTTCATTCCGAACACAGCCTCATAGCTCAATTTAATTAGTTGGGATTTAATTTAGAGAATATCTTCGAGGACATGTCAACACAAATTTAGAGAGATTGTTAGACAAATATGACATGTTAGTTATATATAAATTCAATCTTCTATTACATATTTAAGTGTACATCTCACGTTATATGACATTTAATATACGCCACATATATATTAATTAGTAATTAATGTCATTAAATAAATGTGGCGTGTGATAATTGATTTGGAATATGAGATGTAATATCAAATGTAACATAACATTTAGCGCCAACATGGTATACCGACATTAGAGATTGAGTATTAAAATTGTCAAGTAATGATATACCTTTTATCTTAATTGATAATTATTTGCATAATTGCATGGGTAATATCAATTTCAAATCGGTAACAAAGTTCAGTAATTTAAGCATTGTTTAATTTTGATGCATTAATTTTTTATTTCCCAATTTTGGTTCCTTAATTGTTGATTTTTTCTAATTTCAGTTCTTTTTTATCGAAATAACCAAAATTGCTAACGTAACGCTAGAATTTAGCTGTCATGTCATATTTTCCGTGTGCCATGTAAAAATTTTTAATTGCCACATCAACAATTTTAGTTATTCCGACAAAAAATGATTGAAATTGGAAAAACCCAACAATTAAGGGACCAAAATTGGAAATGACAAAGTTAGTGCATCATAATTGAACAAAGTCTAAGTTAACAGACTAAAAATTGATATTTTCTCTAATTGTTTTTTTTACAAGGTATAATAGCACGATCTAGATCTCCTATTACATTTGGTATTACATATCATGTTTTATGATATTTAATACATATTACGTATTAATTAATAATGTCATATGATACCGGTATCATGTGATAATTAATTTGGAATAGGAGACGAAGCCTAGTCTCCTTACAACGTGACCTATGATCTAGAATTCACATACATGCCTAGAGAAAATAAAATCTTTTATAAGCTAGTCTAAAATAATTAAGTTCTATTTTACTAATGCTTCACGAATGAATTCACTTACGAATTCATGGAGACAAATGCAGACATCAAAGTCAAAGAGATGTCAAAATATCGAGCACTAACCACGCATCACGATCAAAATGAACTATCTAATTAATTAAACCAATATTTTCTTTGTAAAAGGATTAATCAATATCTGCAAGTCAAGCTCCATAATAGAGATCTAGATAAGACTAATTCAACTCCCACTAGCTACCTCACAAGAATCAATCTCATAATTAGTTGGCAGTACCCCAAGTAGTGAATTGTTTATACTACAACTTGCTCATCCTCTTTGACATAACAAGCAAGCAAGCTGCTACAATTTATATACTCATCTTAATTCATGTTCATCGTGGCCATCTAACTACACGTACGCGATCCTTGATCAAACCGGATGGAGTTGAAGCATTTCAGCCACGATCATGGCCTCGTATTCCACCAAGTCCCCCACGGCTCTCAAATCCACTGCTCGGGCTGCAAATCCCCCGGCTCAGGCAACGTCTACGCCTGCTGGCAATGCAGCTACTTCCTGCACGAAAAATGCTTCGGGGCCGCCCGGTCTTTCAAACACCCCTCCCATCCTCTTCATCCCTTAACTCTTGTCCCTTTCCCCACCTATCCTTCTGCCTCTTTTTTCTGCAATACTTGCAATATTGCAGGAGATGGCTTCTCCTACAGCTGCTCCCAATGTGAATTCGATATCCATCTCCATTGTGCTCTTAATAATCCTAATCCTAATCCTAATCCACATCTATCCCACTCTCAACCTCTCAACCCTATCTATCCTCCCATCCAAACACCATATAATAATCCCTCTCACAATCCAACAAACCCTAATCATCACTTACAAACTTATCCTCCAATCCAACCACCACATAATTATCCTCCCCACAATCCCACAATCCCTAATGATCACTTGCAAACTTATCCTCCCATCCAAACAGTGCCATATAATAATAATCCTCCGCACAATCCCACAAACCCTAATGATCACTTACAAACTTATCCTCCCACTTTCCCAAACAGCCCTCATCCCAACCAGCACAACCCTCCTCCTCCGGCCACCACCACCACTCCGCCGCCACCTACTTACAGCACTGTTGTGAATGCCACCACCGTGAATCCACCGCCGCCAAAAGCATCCTCCATAATCAAGCATTTCAGCCACCCCCACGCTCTGAAGCTGATGGAAATGGAGAAGAAGAACGGCAAGGTCTGCTCAGCTTGCGAGATCGAGATATCAGGACCTTCATACTGCTGCACAGAATCACACTGCACTTTCAACCTCCATAAAACCTGCTTCGACTCGGCGCGTGAGATCCGGCACAAGTCCCACCTGGAGCACCCCCTCACGCTGCTCACCGCCCCGCCCTACAGCGAGGGGTTCACGTGCAACGCCTGTCTGAAAGACGGCAAGGCCTTCGCCTACACGTGCGCCACATGCTCGTACGATCTCCACATCGACTGCGTCCAGTGGCCGGATTCCGTGACCCGGTCGGATCACAAACACACGCTGACGCTGTACTACTCGTCGCCGGCGGCGGAGCAGGCGAGCACGGAGGTGGCGTTCATGTGCAATGTGTGCAAGAATCCGGTCCACGAAATGGCGTGGATGTACTATTGTCGCGACTGTGATTTTGGGACTCATTTAGAGTGCGTGACGTCGGCGGTGAAGCCGGAGAGTGGGAGTGGGAGTGAGAGTGCTGCCAAAACGGAGGAAGAGTTGATGAGAGAAGTTGAGCTCCGATTTGCTGTGCTTCAGCTCCTTGCTCAAGCCACAAAGAATATATAGTTTGGACTTAATTAATTTAGAGTCTTTTTAATGAACATGTAGAATTCAGGTTTTCTTTAAGATGATCGATCAGTTGTGCTAATTTACGTGTATTTCTTCATTGTTTTTTTTTTTGTATTTGTTAACCAATCCAGATTTGTTGAAAAACGATACAAAATCGTTTCTATTAGTAATCGCGCCTATGCTGACTAGTTGGTCTAATCGGTAACTTAACCCAAATTTTTTTTTCTAAAGTAGCAAATCAACTACAATGAATTATAACAATTTCATCTATTTGGAAGTTGATGGTTAATAACTTAATTAATATGTATTGTTTTGAATTTGATGTCTATTTTTAGTTGTCTCTGGGCCATTATGCTTGAGTGAAAATCAGAATGCTATTCTCTACGTTTTCCATATTTTTTGTAAAGATTATTAAAGATTAGTTGGTGTCAAAAAAATTAGTTGGTCAAATCAAAAAATTATTAGAAATTAGTTGGTGTCTGGTCGGCTGTTTGGAAAACGCCCGACTAGTGATTTCCGACTTCTACAACCATCACTACTAGAAATCACTTAAATTCCAACGGAACAATTCCGTTGGAATTTTGCAAAATTCTGTTGGAATTCTTCATTCCAACGGAAATTCCAACGGAAGTGGACCGTCGGAAAAAAGGGCGTTGGAATTTAAATTCCGACGGAAATTCCAACGGAAAAATGATTCCAATGGAACATTCCAACGGTACTTTTCTGTTGGAATATACAATCACAAAAAAAATTCCAACATTATTCCAACGGAATTTCCAACGGCGTTGAATTCCGTGGGAAATTCTATTGGAAATTATAAAAATTCCAACGGAATTTCCAACAGCGTTGAATTCCGTTGGAAATTCCGTTGGAAATTCTGTTGGAAATTCCAACGGTTATTATTTCCGTTGGAATTTCTGTTGGAATTTGATTGTTTTCTAGTAGTGCATGGAATAGATTATAGACAATGGCGGAAGGTATCGACAGCACAAAAAGTGCAAAAAAAATAGGAACAAGTAAAAGACCAACAACTTCTAAGGTATACCTTAAGCTCTTAACTAGTACTTAATTAATTATTATGCCCACAAATTACAATGCAACGTGAAACGTACTTTCTATTTAGCAGTGATACAATTTAATTGCTTACATTTATACGCCAATAATGAGACATGTATTTTTTTAGGGGCAAAATATTTTGTGCAACTGGTGCATGGATCCATGCACCCGGGTCGACCTGTCCCACGCGCCTAGTGGGTGTTCTCAAAACCCATCAAAATTCGCTCCAAACAGTCATACCATGTTATGTTAGTGTTATCTTCATGATAACACTAACATAACATGAATGCCAGTCTAACATAACATGAAGGTATGATTAACATTGTTTTTCACCTTCATGTTATATTAGTGTTGCCTTCATGTTATATTAGTGTTACATTCGTGTTATTTTAGTTTAATAGTTTTAAACTAAGGGTATGAAATCTGGAAATGAGGTCATGCTAACACAACACGAAGGTAACACTAACATAATATAAAAGTCACAACCAAAACACACGAAAAAGTAAAAGCGCGGACTAGCTCCACAACCAAAATAAGCGAAAAAGTAAAAAGGTGCGGGCTGAATCAGCCCGCGTGTGACCCGATTGCACAGATCTCAGAAAGAGCCACTCTTTTTAGGTATTACCTCAGTTGACTATTGGACAAACACATGGAAATGAAACGATCAGATATTGGAACAAACACGAGCGTGAACGTACTACAACCATTATGATCTTTCTCTTTCCTCAAAAATTGCCTCAAAGTTTAAGCATTTAATACATTAATTAAGGTGTATTAGCTTTTCAGTTGTTTTCTTTCACTTTTCAGGGTCCATTATTAAAATCAAACCCGATCGATCAACAATACTTAAAGCCTTGTCAACTACAGTTCATGTGGGGTGTGGAATCTCATACTGTAATAATATTCGATTTTAATCCAATTGGGCAAGCACACACCTTCTGCTCTAATTAGTGGATTCTCAATCTTAGCTTGTGATGGGTGGTTATTTTATCTCTATTTTGTAATTTGGTAATTATATATTTTCTAGAACATGATAATTCATATATTATCAAGTATATATATGGCACATTCATATATCTCAAAGTTGAATCTAGTTGCACAAGTTGACTAATGATCAAGTTGTGCACAAGTTGACTTTGACTTACTATACATCTAGTAACCAACATGTAATCTAGCTTGTATTCATTCATATAGGATGTTATCTTACATTGTGTGTATGTTACATTTCTGATTTCAAAATAATCACTACACGACACATGTATCTGATGATGACGTATATTAAATACTATGAAATATGAGATGTAACATCAAATGTAACAGATAATCCAATTCGAATTTATTGGGCATAAATAGTTTTCTAATGATTCTATTGTATGTACAACCGATCTCCACGTCGTTTTTTTTTTCTTTTTTCCCTTAAATTTTGCTTGTAAGGAAATTTCACAATGCGGTCTTGCTACCCTATCCATCGTTGACACATATTAATGTGTCAACTGCTGACGTAACAGATATCTAGCATATCAATTAATTTCACGTTATATGTTTTCATATAACGAGGGGATGAGATTATTACACATCAGCAAAGACATTTTAACATTGAGTGACACTTGTATGCCCCAAGGGCATGGTGCTCCCAAATTAATCATCATATGATGTTAAATATATATTTTACAGGTATCATTTATATATTCTTCAGATATCACATGTATACTCTTATATACATATGATACTTATAGAGTATTTTTATAATACCAAACATAACACATGTAGAGTATATATATAAACATCTGAAAAGCATGTATATAACACTTAGATTTGTACCATAGGGGTATATAAGTTTTTTTCTTTACCATTTTCCTTTTACAATGACTTGGCGTATGTTTGAACAAGTCAAAATTCCATTTGTATATATGCTTATTTTAAGGCAATTTCTCTCAACTCTTTATAATTGATGACTTTTATTTTGACCTGTCTCCATGTTATTATCAAGGAATAGTGACTGGCCAGCTGGCCACATGTTTGAAATATTGAACGGTTATTGGCAGGACATTTATTAATTAGAAAATGACCAAATTAAGGTTACTATATAAGTCAATCTTGGGATTGTAGTTCAATCGTTCAGAGCAACGCCCTGTGAAACGGGGCTTTTTATATAGTCAAACTAGTATTATATCCGTGCGATGCACGATTTGTAATATACGATTGATTCGTTTTAAAATTTCTAATATTATAATTTAATAATAGTATCTTAACTTAAATTATATATTAATAAGAATATAATTTTTTATCTTTAATGTGTCACATCTTAAAAAATATTATTATTTTAAAATGCAAACAATAATGTATAAATGTATATATATATATATTTATATATATGTTTAACAATGAATTTTAAATTCTATATTTGAAATATGAAATTGTTAAATAAACACCAATTTAATTTGTACACATACCCATTATATTGTAAATTAAATCAAATTTAGTACTAAGAAACATTTATTGTAAACGATAATTGATATTTAAAAAATATGTTACTTCATAAAGATATGTTGTGCATGTTACATATTAATATAAATATAAGTATCATGATTAATGTATTATTATATTTTTGATACATACTTATTAACAAATGTGTTAGTAAATAATTCATTTGCATTCACAATTATAGATTTCTAATTTAAAAGTTTTGGTCTAACCAATGCAAACAATTTAATTATTTCAAGTTAAAGAAAAGATATAAATCTCATCAACTAAAAAATATTGATATGCATTTAAATAACATAGCTAGTTCAATATTCAACTCACTTGTATTAGCAAATATATCAAACAATTATACCAAAATGTTTTTCATTGTTATTAATTTCTCAAAAAATCTAAGACTTTTTTATTTTAAAAATTATTTTTTTTAAATTTCTAATCTATAGTTTAATTTAGTCATTTATCTTTGTATTTGTAATCTTGTTAAATATAATTTGCACCAAAATGTAAATATAAAATTTATATTTTTCATAAACTAAAACAAAATTTAAAATAAAGAATAATTAATTTAAAGATTATAATTTATATCAAATAGGGAAAAAAAGATAAAATATACTTCAAAATCTACCTACCTATAGGTATAGCCTAACCTAGTGGACCCCACAACCCTTAAAAGTATAAATCTTGTTATTTTTGATTTATTTAATTTCTTTTAACTACTTTCTTTCCATTTATAGTAAGTTAATTTGGGAGGGAAAATTAGTTATTGCTATTTTTATTGAAGGTCTTCTTTTTATATATATATATAGATATAGATATAGATTGGAGAGTCAGACTTAACTAAGGGAGGCGATGTTTTATTTATTTACTTGGCCAATAAAATATGTATGTCTTAATATTTACTAAAATTATACATATATAAATTATAAATATTTAAAACATGTTATTTTATAAGTGAAGGAAAACCATGCATGGATCCAATTCCAATTTTTCAAAATACATATATATGAAGTGAATATGTATCACAAAAAGGGGAACTTTTTTTAATGTAATTTTAATTTTTTTGATAACAAATCTTAAAATATTTTAATTACAGAACTTATTAAATTAGTAATATGTAACTATATTAAATAAATTATAACTATATATTAAAATCTAAAATAATAAAGAGGAAAATCTGATGAATGATAAGAATGAATATTAATAAAAAATGATAAATAAATAAATAAGAAATATTAGTTAGTGCAAAAAGTAGTGCATACCTCAAGGTAATAGTGCAAAATTTATATTGAAATAATATGTGGAGATGAGTTACAAAATTTACACTAGAATAATGTACACTAAAATATTTGTATTAAACCTACAATATTGTTCCCTAGCTAGGGTTGACTATCTCAAACATCTTATAAAATCAATATCCACATGGGTTGAATACATCCAATACCCACCATTAATTACTTAATATTCTTGAAACAAGAATACAAAAAAAGTCAAAATTATCTAGTACTTAGCCACACAAACAAATAAGATCAAAGTGGTAGCCAAAAAAGAGAGAGCAAGAAATTAAGATGCAGCATGCTTGCCACAATCATGAACTTTATGTAGCACCAAGTATAGTGAGGGATAACCCGAACCTAAAATGTTATGGTTGCAAGTTAGCACTAGTCGGGACGTGTTACGCTTGCTCATTAGGCTGCGATTTCTACATCCACAAGTTCTGCTTTGAGCTTCCGAAATCTGCAAAGTTCGAGTTTCACCCGGACCACGCACTGAGCCTGGTCTACCCACCCTACTCACTGGGCGCACATTGTCAAGCTTGTGACGGGCCCTGTGATCGTGGCTTCACCTACAATTGCAGCTTGTGTAAGTTGAGTCTTCATGCAAACTGTGTCACATTGGCCCATCCTGATCACACCAACGATCGCGATGTCTACGCCTCCATGTTTGTGGTGAATAGCATGGTGGAGATGAAGTTGTTGAGACGACAATTGATGTCGTCTGTGAATGGAAAGCAGTAAGAATGAAGCAATGGCAATAACTATATATATATATATATATGTGGTGGAGATCATGAAGAGGATTAACTTTTTATCGTATATTGTCTTGGCTTGTGATTGCCTTAATTTGTTGTTGTAATTGCTGCTTTGATTAATGTATTGTATGTTTTTTTGTTTCTGAAGTTTGTTCTTGTCATCTATTGATCTATTCATATGCAGTTCTTTTGTGAACAAATTAATGAGGAGTTTAAGGTGTGACAATGATGAGTTTAGTTTTGAAGTAAAAAAGCAAATCTAGCTCATTAGTCATAAAAGGTTACTTAGAGCAATCAACCTACGTACATCATGGAGAAGTAAAGACTCAATTATTAAAAAAGGGACTTTTTCAACCCACACTTTAATGAAGTAGATGATGAATAGAACTCGAAAAGATAAATTTGGTTTTGATCAAACTTTTGATCAGTGAACTTTTGATTGAGGAGAGATAAAAAAATTCCCTCCATCCCACCGTGGACCCTCCGTCATTGGTTGATCAAATTTGCCCATATGTACTGGGCTTTGATGCCAAACATCTTGCCAGAATTTGCAACTGATAATGTAATATTATTTATGTCTTGATAATAATTGAGAGATACAAAACGAGAATATATACAAGGAGATGACATATTGTACAAGGAAAGAAATAACTATTCAATATAAGATCCCTAAATTATAGATGTAATTAGAGACCAAATCATTGATTTATTTTATACTATCATCCCCCCTCAAGCAAGACGTGGGATGAGGTCCGACGCGCAGCTTGGCTCGGAAGAATTCAAAAAGAGGTCTTGGCAAGGCCTTCGTAAAAATATCAGCAATCTGAAGGTCTGAAGAGATGAACTGAGTATTGATGCAACCAGAAGAGACGAGTTCTCGAACAAAATGATAGTCAATGTCGATGTGCTTGGCCCGTTTGTGAGCACTCGGATTCTGGCTAAGGAAAACTGCACTGTTGTTATCCGAGTAAAGAGTAGGACATGAAGGGATCTTTACTTGAAGCTCTCGAAGAAGATTGAGCACACAGACTAATTCTGAAGCAGCATTGGCCATGGCACGATACTCAAATTCGCAGCTGGAACGAGACACCATAGGCTGTTTTCGAGCACTCCAGGAGACCAGATTTCCTCTAAGAAAAATAGAGTAACCATATGTGGAACGTCTAGTTTCCACACAACGGGCCCAATCAGCATCAGAATAAGCGACGACAAGATGCGAAGAACTCCTAGAGAATGAAAGACCAAACGATGGTGTATGCTTCACATAGCGAAGGATGCGTTTCACAGCTTTAAAATGCTCATTAGTTGGACTCTGCAAGTGCTGACTGACAAGATTCACAGCGAATGACAAATCTGGACGAGTGATGGTGAGATATTGAAGTGCACCGACTAACGACCGATAAAGAGTGGGATCATGAAATAAAGGACCGTCTGTAGGAAGCTGACAACCTGAGACCAAGGGCGTCGAAATTGGTTTGGAATCCTCAAGAGCAGCTCGTTGCAAAATGTCTCGAGCATATTTGGCCTGATTAAGAAATATACCAGAAGTAGTATGCGTTACTTCCAAACCCAAAAAATAGCTCAGCTTACCCAAATCCTTAATTGCGAACTCTCGACTAAGACGGGAAATAAAAGAAGATAAGACCTTTGAGGAATTTCCAGTCAAAATGAAGTCATCAACATACACCAAGAGATACAGAACCGACGACCCTCGAATATAAATGAATAGTGAGGAATCTGAATGACTGCAAATAAACCCGATACTCAAAAGAAAATCACTTAGACGTTGGAACCAAGCACGTGGGGCTTGCTTGAGACCATATAAGGCTTTCTTTAAACGACATACATGATTTGGAAATCGAGAATCGATGAATCCTGGTGGTTGTTCCATAAATACCGGTTTATGCAGAACACCATTGAGAAAAGCATTTTTGACATCTAACTAATGAAGGGGCCAATTGTTCAAGACAGCAAGAGAGAGCACAACTCGAACTGTCGAGGCACGAACCACAGGGCTGAAAGTGTGTGAGTAATCGAATCCTGGGAGTTGACTGAAACCTTGAGCAACAAGGCGAGCTTTATGTCGTTCAATGGAACCATCAGCTAAGAACTTGGTGCGAAAAACCCATTTCGATCCCACAATATTAGCCTCATCAGGACGAGGCACGAGATCCCAAGTTTGATTCTGAGACAAGGCATCAAGTTCTTCATGCATAGCAGCGACCCACTCCGGGCGTTTTAAAGCAGATTTAATACCTCGTGGCTCACTAACGGCAGTAAGAGCGGTCAAAATAGTAGAACAAGTATAATTAGTTATATGCTTGGGCTTAAAAATACCTGACTTTGCTCTAGTCTGCATGTGATGAGTAGCACGGGAAGGTAAAGGAACAGAGGGTGGGGCATCATCATGCACCGCCACAGGATTAGGTTCAGATGAATCAGAACCACCGTCAGGAGTAGGAGATGTTGCATTTTCCATATAATGATCATCCAAAGAGCTGGGCAGATCAGAAGAAGAACATATGGAGCATGGAGAATGTTGAGGCTTCACAGGTGGAGGAGACTGATTAAAAACATCAGAATTGAACAACCTCATAGGCTCAGAAAATTCAGAGACTGTCAGAGTAGAAAAGCTTGTCTTGTCAGGCAATGTAGAGAATGGAAAAGATGTTTCATCAAATCTTGCATGACGAGAGATGTATGTGCGGAAGGATGTAGGATCATTGCAACGAAACCCCTTATGCGAACTACTGTAACCCATGAAAATGCAAGCCCTGCTACGAGGATCAAATTTTTTAGTAGCATAATCCCTAAGATAAGGATAAACGCGACAACCAAAAGGATGAAAATTATCAAAATTTGTTGTTGTGAACAATAATAACTCATATGGCGATTTACCATTAAGCACCTTGGTTGGTAGACGATTTATTATGTAAACTGCACTACTGAAGGCTTCAATCCAAAACTTCAAGGGTGTAGAAGAATGAACATCATAGCCAAACCTGTTTCAGTAACGTGCCTATGCTTGCGCTCCACACGACCATTTTGAGCTGGCGTGTGAGGACAAGAAAAAATATGGCGTATCCCAGAATTTTTAAAATAATTTTGCACCTTATTGTTAGTGAATTCAGTGCCCCCATCACTGTGAAACGTTTTGATGCGACGAGAAAATTGATTTTCTACAAAAGTACAAAACTGAAGTAGAATCTCATAAAAATCAGATTTCTGTCGCAATGGATAAAGCCAAGTGAATCTTGAGAAATCATCAACGAGAGCACATAATAACGATAACCAGAAACAGAAGCAACAGGCGCAAGCCCCCATAGATCACAATGAATAATATCTAAAATAGACAATGGACGTTTATCATCCAAAACAAAAGGCAAGCGTTTACTTTTGGCTTGTTCACAAAAATCACAAATCACAGGTTTTGGTAGCGAAGCAGTAACGGAAATAATACCAAGTTTATTCAAAAACGAAACTAAATCAAACGAAGCATGTCCAAGTCTGGAATGCCATAATTCAAAAGACGTTTTTGGAATACGGGCTGCCATCAAAGCCACTTGAGAAGCATCCAAAACATAGAGGCCATGCCTACGGCTGCCCCGAGCCAGTATTGCCCGAGTGACACGATGCTGAATCCAAAAACAAGTATCAGTAAATATAACATCAACAGGAAAGTCCAATGTTAACTTGCTTACGGAAAGCAAATTTTTTGTGAGTCCCGGAACAACCAATATATCAGATAAACTTATAAGCTTATTCAAGCAACTAGAGCCAATATGCGAAATAGATAAAACATCACCATTTCCAACAACGACAGAATCTGAACCTGTATAAGGAGTTGAGGAGTCCAGATTAGCCTGGTTCGATGTCATGTGAGCTGATGCCTCTGTATCCAAGTACCAATCAGATGGGGGTGGATCCCGAATAGAACATGATGCATGAAAAGCTTCGACAATATGGGCAGCCTCATGAGAAGAGGTACCCATATGAGAGGAGGCAGCAGGGCGAGGAAGAGGCGCTGCCGGAGGAGCGACAGCCTGATTAAATCGATCCGGACATGCATTTGCATAATGGCCATTATTTCGACATATTTGGCAATGAGGTAAGCATTTCTGACCAGCTCCATGACCACGACCACTCTGCTTTGATCGACCACGAGTGGAGGCTGAACGAGATGAATTAATTTGCTGAGTATAAGAAGAAAATGCAGCTTGTGTAGGAGCCGGCGAATCAAGAGTCTGTTAAAACATGTCCCAAGCCTCTGCATTATTTTGGAGATCAATAAAGGATGGAAGGGGTGACATAACCATTTGGGTTGCAGAGAAACTTGAAAATTGCGATCCAAGACCCTTCAGAAATAGGTGAATTTTGTCAGTGTTGTCAACGACGGATCCAATAGCCGAGAGTTGATCACAAATGAGTTTAAATTCACGACTAAAATCTGTAACAAATTTGTCACCCTCCGTGATCGATTGCAATTGACCTTTGAGACTAAATTCACGGGCCTTTGATTGTGGACTGAATGAACTCTCAAGAGCAATCCATACAGCCCGAGCAGAAGAGCAACCGATGACGACAGACATTGATTCCTCAGTTAAGGATGAAAAAAGTAGACTCACAAGACGTTGATCTTCAACACGCCAAGTGGTATACTCCGGATTGGTTGTCAAATTCCCGTCTATTTCTACTTCAATTGGCGGTGGCAGACGACTACCATCAACAAGGCCGATGAGACCTTAGCCAATGAGAAGAGGATATACTTGACTCCTCCACAAAAGGTAGTTGGATGAAGTAAGCTTAATTGCGAGCATATGAATGAGAGTGTTAAAGGGGAGAGAATCAGATGAGAAAGATGAGGCAGCCATGGCGTGAGGCAACAGATTGAGAGGAGGGAAAAGATGATAGAGAATGAGAGAAAAAAGGGTTTCAGTTGCCAAAGGCTAATACCATGATAATGTAATATTATTTATGTCTTGATAATAATTAAGAGATACAAAACGAGAATATATACAAGAAGATGACATATTGTACAAGGAAAGAAATAACTATTCAATATAAGATCCCTACATTATAGATGTAATTAGAGACCAAATCATTGATTTATTTTATACTATCAGCAACGTAGCAAGACATGTTAGTGGATAAATCTTTCTTGAGATGTCTCAAAGTTCAATCGGTTTCCAAGCAACCTACACATCTAATTGCTACTGCGCACGATGCATTGCTTCACCCATCTGCTCGAGAACCAATTGAACCGTGAGACATTTGCAGAAATTTCGAATACCAAAAAATCAAACTAGGAATCTAATCTATTCTTAGAATCTCCCAATTTTTCGAACTTATTGTTTTAAAGGAGATTAATTATGAAGTGCAAAAAAGTTTTTTTTTCCTTTTAATTTAAAGAGGATTATAAGGTGTAACCGATATTTTTAGAAAAAATGAATAATACAAAGTAGGATAAAAAAAAACACCACATAAGCACGTTGACCAGAAATCCCCAATTTAATTGGGTGCATGTCATTCAGGTTCCAAAATCTGACGAATTAAGTTGTCGTAATCTTTAAATTGGACAATCCAGCGTATATATGAGACCCAAATTGTATATAACATACCTACGAGATATGTTTTTGGACAAGCCCTAAGTTATGAAACTTTAAAAAAAAAAAAAATATCTCTTACAATTGGTGTTACATATCTTTTATTTCAAAATAGTTACAATGTGTCATTTGTATTTGATGACATCACTATTAATTTAACATTGACGTGTATTAAATGCTATTAAAGACGAGACGTAATACCAAATGTAATAGAATATCTAATATATTAAATTAAATGTTTGTTTTAGCGCCTTTCATACATAATAAGATGTAAAATAACAGTGCATGTTAAATTAACTTAATTAATACTAAAAATGAGACAGTTGAATGAAAATTGCATGCATAAGAATTATAAAGCAATGAACACCAACCTTAAGGAAAAGCAGACATCAACAGAAATTCAGAAAATGACCAAACTTACATTGTTAAAACAAGCACACATGCAGACATTAAGACGCAGCAGATGAAGAACACACGCACAGATCAAAACCATCAAACATTAGTTCGAAAAAGATTGGCCACAGTTGTTGCATTAAGCTGAGCCATTTTCATCTGAAACTGGAGCTTCGCCATTTGATCCATCGCCTTAATATTCGCGACGTGCAGTTTCATCGCATCCGACATCTCTCCTCTCTTCTTCTTCTTCTTCTTCTTCTCTTCTTCTTCTTCTTCTTCTTCTTCTCTTCTTCTTCTTCTTCTTCTTCTTCTTCTTCTTCTTCCTCTCTCGTTTCCTCTTTTTGACATAATCAGCCTTAAAAGCACATTCCAAATGCGCGGTAAAATTGCAATGTTTGCAATAGTAAGACCAGTAGCCTTCAGTAGCACAACCGTCGCAGACATCACAAGCAAGGACATGACTCTGGAAGCCATCATCGTCCTTGGGCGTGTAGTGACGTACAGAAAGCGCATGTTGTGGATGCGCTTTGGAGACGACGGTTTCAGGCAGGAACGCGCACTTCACGTCCAGCCTGAAATCGCAGTCGTGGCAGTAGAAGGAGAAGCCATTGATGAGGCCTCCACAGGCGTTGCAGTCGTAGTAGAGGCTATATTGTGGGGGCTCCGAGATGAGGCTGAGCTTGTGATCTTTGTGGGATTTGTGTTGCAGGATTTTGGGTAATTCGAAACACGATTTATGAAGAAAGAAATCGCAGTCGGGTTTCGGACAAGCGTAATTAGGAGGTGCAGATGAAAGAGGTTGTTCACAGCCTGAGCACATGATTTCTTCTTCTTCTTCGTCTTCTTCGTTTTTCACTAATGTTTCAGAGAGTTTCAAGGCATGGGGATGGCTAAAGTGCTTCATTTTTATGTGTCTCCTACTCTTCCATGATCTTGCCCATTTATACAAACCTTTTGGACTAAAGTTTTGGAAGAATTAACACTTTTTTTAATCCATTAACTTTTTGATTCTCTCCCACTTTTATCTTCTTCTTTTATTTTATTTTTGGCAATTTTACTATTTATCTTCTGGAAAATTAGGAAATGTAATCTAAATTCATTCCGAATAGCCAGACCGGCTAAATTCACGCGTGATTAGCATGTGCACGTGCACCCTGGTTTTTAAGTTTTTTTTGCGAGTAACTTATCTGTTTTGGAAATTTTGTCCATTAACTTTTTGAGTTATCTGTCTTTATAAGGCGTCATGTGCTAATCACATACGTCTTAAGTTTGATTTGACCGTTCGAACTGAATTTGAGTCAAATTTTAGGTTTTTAATTAAAAGATAAAATTGCTAGTGCAAAAGGATCCTAATATTTACAAATAAAAATGGCGACTAAAAGTGTAGTAAACCCTTTATTTTTATTTTTATCAAAATAATATAAGCAACCCAATATACATTTTTCCTAAATTTTTTGTTTGAGTTTAATAAGAGACTAAATTATTTATAGTTGATGGTTAAAATATGTATTTTGTCCTATGGTGGTACATAGAATATGAGTTGCACAAATATCCATACAAATTCATGTGACTTTGTTGAAGTATATATGGTTGACTTTATGAAATCCATAAAGTCAACGTTAAAAAAATGGAGCACATTATTTCGATGAGCAAGTTGTTATACTTTTAAACACAGACTTAATTATTGGCATAACCACAAACCAAGCTGTACATTGTATGACTAGTTCTTCATCAGTGGCTTCCCATTGGAATCTCGATTATTTCATTTATTTCATTGTCCTGAGATGTTGTTGGTCTATACGTACAACTTTACGAAAAAAAGAATATTATTGTCTCGAAATAAAAATTACATTTCAGAAGTCAAAGTTAGTATTTAACAGAATATCTATAATATTATTTGTTATAACTAACTTAATAATGAAGAATAATTCATTTAATCATCCATAAAACACTAAGCACGTTGTTGACCATGCATTAAAAGAAAAAAAAAAAAGAGTGACATTTTTTGGTCACCCATTATTCAATTGATCATGAAAGAGGAATATTATATTTTTGTCCTGTAATTTTGAGGGTGTAAGACTTTTGAATTCTGTGAATTTAAATTGTGGCAATTTGGTCCCTAACTTGTAAATTATATAATTTTAGGATTGAGAAAATATCAATTTTAGTCCAATAAATGAGGTATTGTTCAATTTTAGTTCACTAAACTTTGCGTTTTCCTGTTTTGATCTGTTGATTGTCGACTTTTTTCTAAATGTAGTCCTTTTTTAGTGGAACAACCAAAATTGCTGACGTGACTGTCGGAAATTATGATGTGGCAGCCAAATTCCGACAGTCATGTCAGCAATTTTGGTTATTCTGAACAAAAAAGAATTGAAATTAGAAAAGATCAATAGTTAAGAAACCAAAAGACAAAGTTAATATATAAAAATTGGACAAGATTTAATTTACGAAACTAAAATATTTCCCCTTTTGGAAATTAAAATTTTGGTATGATTGACTATTAAATTTGGGGACCTACATCTTAACATGGCAGAGATTTCAAATGTGATTACCAGTTGTCCTTTTTTAATTTGTGCAAAATAGGGACTGTGAATTCAACCTCCATAAATTGTATCCTGAATTATCAAAAAATTCCACATGAATTGTATTCTATTAAAGAGTCTTCTTATCATATTTCATCTCGTATTTTATTGTGTAATTATGTAAGTTACAAGACAGTCTCATGGATCAATGAAATATAAGATAAATATCGATGAATGGCCTAATTTAAGCAAAATAAATATACACCCCTACGTGTTTGGTGAAACAAATACGAAAAACAACTCAACTACTTCAAAGTTTGGGCTATACTTATACACACTGCTAGAGGGCAAAGGCTTGGTCTCTTGAGATAGATGAACATGAAGAATTGTCAAAATAAACCATCTATTACCACACGAGATGTTTCTTTTACATTTTCTGTTACATCTTTTATTCCAAAAGAATCATTACACACCATGTGTATCGAGTGACATTCTTAATTTAACATATGATGTGTATTAAATGTTGTGAAACAAAAGATGTAAGTAGAACGGATGTTGTGAAACAAATTTTATTTTCCACTATTTTTCTTCTCTTCTCGATGCAATTGTAATCTCCTCCGATGAACTGTCTCTGGCATGAAGATTAATGGGTGGCGGCAACGGTGGTTCGGTGAAGCCATCATCCATCGATCCAATCCACTCAATAAGCTGTTCCTTTGGCTCTTCAATCCCCACAACATCAGCTCGAAAGTAAATGTCAAAAATCCCTGCCAGGACAGAAGTTCAATGCCTCAGAGTCATAATACGAGCATAGCAAGCAGGTGTGAGATTAGCTCGAAACTCATAGCAACATCCATCATTCACTAACTGATACGCTGGAATGCTAATATCCTCACACAGTGCCTTCTCTATTTCATTTCTGCATTCTTGAGTCAATTTATTATCACAACCTTCATATGCGCCAGGAGCATAGTTGGTTGGTGGCACTGGCAATGGCAATGAAGAAGAAGCTGCTTCGTTTCTCGCTTCACAATATTCATCTTGCAGGATAATTAATGCCTCCAAGATCAGATCTGCCATCAATGGAATCGGGGGATGTAGCCTTAAAAAAAAAGATTTTAATGTATAACTATTGTGTTGTGATTGTGGGTGTTGTAAGTTTCCTCTATTGGTATTGTATATTAGTTCTATTGGTATTGTAAATAAATCACATTCTGCTAGATTATTTACAGATTAAGGTATCAGTGTAATACCATAAAGACATTTGTGTAATACCATTAAGGTATTCGTGTAATACCTTTAAGATATTCACTGTTTTTTATAAACTTTCGAAAATAAATAGTTTCAAGACAAGTATATGATACCTTAGTCAATTTTTGTAATACCATTAAGGTATTAGTGTAATACCATAAAAACATTTCTGTAATACCATTAAGGTATCAGTGTAATACCATAAAAGACATTTCTGTAATACCATTAAGGTATCACTGTAATACCATAAGGACATTTCTGTAATACCATTAAGGTATCAGTGTAATACCATAAAAGATATTTCTGTAATACCTATAGGGTATATGTGTAATACCTATAGGGTATACATGTAATACCCATCACTGAATCATCAACTAGGTAATCAGGTGTGTGTGGGCGCACACCAGATTAGATATGGGCGCGCGTGGCGGCGCGTGGGCGCGCGTGGAGGCTGCCCACGCGCCGGGTCGGATCTGGGGGCACTGATCTAAGATCCGTACCCCCGGGGTACACAAGTTTTTGCCAAAGATGTAATATCAAATGTAATAGAGGATCGAATGTGATCTATTACGGCAAAATTTGGCTCATGAAATGAAAATATTTTAGGTTAGTCAACTAAGAAATTTGCAAGAAATCAATCTTCATTACAAGACAGTCAATTATGTCACAAGTAGGGCACCTAAGCATTCACATTCTTTGTTCTCCAAAACACTATATATGATTATGAACAGTTGAACACCATAGATCAGTCGATTAACGCGAAACCTCATTGATCGAACATGGAGTCGAAGCATTTCAGCCACGATCACACGCTGTCGTTTCAGCAAGTCCCTCCGGGCTATCAGATCCTGTGTTGTGGCTGCAAATCTACAGGCTCATCAGGCAACATCTACGGTTGCTGGCTATGCAGCTACTTCCTACGTACACGCTCCACGCTCGTTCAAACACCCGTCTCACATTCGTCCCTTTTCCCACCTATCCTCCCGCCTCATTCATCTGCCATCTCCATTGCGCTTTCACTCCTCACACTCCCAATATCTCAAACGACATACAAAACTATCCTCCTCAGGTGCCTCAACCACTTGCCACCCCACCACCACCACTAGCCCCGCCAGTTCCTCAGACGAGCCCCTTCCAAACCAGGAATCCGCAACCAAAACCATCCACTGTAAAGCACTTCAGCCACCCCCATTTCTTGAAGCCCAAAGAAAGCGACCAAGAAAGCACGAAAGCCTGCTTTGCTTGTGAGTTGGAACTATCCGGTTCCGCCTACACTTGCACTGAATCCACCTGCAGTTTCGGCCTCCATAAGACCTGCTTCGACTCCCCCACCTTCAAGTCCTCACCCTGCAGACAGCCCCACCTTACAGCGATGGATTCGCCTGCAATGCCTGTCTGAAAGATGGCAAGGCCTTTGCTTACACATGTGCCACCTGCTCATATGATCTTGCTTGCATTCAGTGGCCGACTCGTTCAGACCACGCGCATCCCCTGAGTCTCAACTACTCGTCCCCGCTTGATCAGGGAGGGGGTCACATTCAAGGATAGATAGCATGGATGAAACAGCATGGCTGTACTATTGTCGCGACTGTGCATGATTTTGGGTGTGTCCATTCGGAGATCAAGCAAGAGACTGTTGAAGATCGATTGTTCAAGATGCAGCAGCAGCAGATTAATGCTTTACAACTGCACATGTCTACACAAAATGCTCAGTTCATGACCAATTCTTGGAAGAATTTTTTATTTTTCTAATTTATGCTATCAATAATGGAGTTCATCTTTTGTAGATTGAACTTCCTCAACTTTCATTTTCCCTCTATTGTTTACAGCATCTTGTTATTTGTATTTGTGATTGTTCAAAGATAGTATCTTCAAATTCTCTAATTCTTTGCATGAAATCCTGTATTGTAAATGGAACATGTGTATATAAGATACATGTCAGAATGGTTTTCAATGAGAGAAAGAAAACGTTTGCAACTCAAAAAGGATTTTGGATGAAGCCCGGTTTTTAAACTATCTCACGGGTCATTTTATGTGAGTCAGACTTACACACAACCCACGCTTCACAATCCATATATAAATTTAAGGAATGAGTTTGGTTAGTGGATAAGAAGGATCTGTTTCACGAAAACTATCCGAGAAACCGTCTCTCGTAAGTTTATGTGGTCTGTAGATCACTAAAATGGTAATATAATATCTCCTAAAAGGGCACAAACATACTCATTAGTACTCCCAAAGCAGATGATGTATCAGAGAATAAACAGAGAAGATGAAGAATCAAATGGATGCAAGACTTGTTCAGCTATGGATTCTCTCCACTAAACATAAAATTTAGTCACTAATGGCACATTATGTGCAAAGAAAAACTCATCTGATTAGACAATAGTTGTAGGTCAGTGAACTTAGAAAAACACGAGCCCCATAACTTAAGTGAAATCTCTCATTTTTGTAAAGGTGTTTATCAGGATGGTCAAGCTTCGAATATTGAATCATCAAAATTTTCTAGTAAATAAATGCAAAGAGGTGACCAATTCAACTTCCACCCTATCATTTTAGGACTTCAATGATGCACCTAAAGTAGCCACAATTTAATAATATCCAACTTGCTCAACCAGTTAGACAGAATAATCTTTATATATGTGATTCTTGATCACCATTGAGCACATTCAGTTTCAACCCTCGTTAATGGAGTTGAAGCACTTCAGCCACCATCACAGCTTGGGCTTTCACCAAGTCCCTCAAGCTTCTCCAACCCATTGTTCTGCCTGCAAATCTTCGGGCTCAGGCCCTTTCTACGTCTGCTGGCAATGCAACTATTTCCTTCACGATCACTGCTTTCGGGCCGCCCGGTCTCTCAAACACCCCTCTCATCCCCTTCATCCTCTAACTCTTGTCCCTTTTCCTACTTATCCCTCTGCTTCTTTCTTCTGCAATTCCTGCAAGCTTGGTGGAGATGGATTCTCCTATACCTGTTCTCAATGCGAATTCGATATCCATCTCCATTGTGCTCTTATTCGCAATCCCGATCCACATGTATCCAACCACATCCCAAATCACACACAACATTTGCATATTCAACACCCTCATCTTCAAAACACCCCTACATACCCACCCAATCCCCCTCTTGGTTACCCTCGACCAGATTCGACTCCACAAAGTCTCGTCCCACCGGTGAATGGCCCAACCACTAATCCACCTGTTCAAACCAACAATCCTCAATCACAATCACAAACCATAATGAAACATTTCATCCACCGTCATCCACTGAAGCAGGTGGAAATCCAGCAAAAGAATGGAACCGTCTGCTCTGCTTGTGAATGGGAAATATCTGGTTCTGCATACTATTGCACCCAACCCCACTGCAGTTTCAAGATCGACAAAGCCTGCTTCGACTCTCCACGTGAGATCCGCCACAAGTCCCACCCCCACCACCCACTCACCCTGCTCACCGCCCCACCTAATGGCAAAGCATTCGACTGCTATGCCTGCTGGAGGAGTTGCAGGGCCTTTGCATACACCTGCCCCACTTGCTCCCATAATCTCCACATAGATTGCATTAGCTGGCCTGAAACATTGATTCGTCCCGATCACAAGCATCCTTTCACTCTCTACTACTCAGCTTCCGAGTCTACTCAGGAGGCGAGCTCCACATGTGCAGTGTGCGAAGTATCCATTAACGAGAAGGCCTGGCGCTATTATTGTCATGAGTGCAGTATTACGATTCATCCATCGTGTATGGGAAAAGAGATGAAGCAGCAGAGTGTGAGTGTAGAAAAAACTGAAGATATGAATGAGCAGTTATTGAGGATGCAAGTAGAGAAAATGAACCTGGATCTTCAAATGGAGATGGCTCGTGTTCATGCTCAGATGATTGCATCCATTGGAAGTTCTGTGTCCAATCTTATTTGATTGGTTATGTTTGTCATTTCAATAATGATGTACTGATGTTCATCTGCACCAGATCAAACCTCCCCAACTGATATCATTCTCTTTTTTATGGTGATTTGGAATCCTTTTCTCAACTTCACCCATCCAAATGGAATATAAATCTAAAATACAACATTAAAATGGAAATATATACACATATACCTGTATATTACAACAAATTTTGATATCATCTATAATTAACTCTTTTACATTAGACAAACCAATTCTTCACCCAAATAGTGATGGCAAAGAGAGTGATTAATAATCACATATATAACTGCAAAATGCATA
Organism: Scutellaria baicalensis; assembly: GCA_005771605.1. Taxonomy (NCBI): domain Eukaryota; kingdom Viridiplantae; phylum Streptophyta; class Magnoliopsida; order Lamiales; family Lamiaceae; genus Scutellaria; species Scutellaria baicalensis. The sequence goes on along the minus strand of CM016721.1, from coordinate 7,723,324 downwards.
GACACTACAATATGCACACTATAGTAATTTTTCTAGACCACAATGAAACATGTGGAGTTCTATAGAGAGAGTACTATTTCAACTCGATTTGACGAGAGCCAAAGCAATGCTTATGAGGATATAGCCCTTTTCGTTTGATTCCAGTTACTCCTTGTTGCTAGATGAGCGATCCTTCTTTGGCCCACCAAGAATACGAGATATCTGCAAACCTCTGCTGAAAGCTTGGTTGAACAACATTCTTGTCTGGAACTCAGATACGAAAGGAAACCATGCCAAGAATGCGACCGGAGTGAATAATACCAACCCGATTGTCATTTCATAACCTCGTGCGAGTGTCCGCACTGATCCCCAGATTCCAGCCTTGACAACTAAAGGTTTCAAAGCTTGTGCAATCTATTTTTTTAATTAATAATAAAATATTAGAAAGAGAGAGAGTGGCTAGTAATAGCAAAAGGCGAAGAAATATAGAGAGGAACATAAATGTGTGTTCAAGAAAAGGGAAAGAGTTTGCTTACCAAAAGTAATCCCCATCCAGTTGGCATGAACGCGAGAATGCAAACTATAACATCTCGGAAAGTCATATGAGGAAGAGCTATTAGGGTAATCAGAACAGAAACAAATGAAAGAAAAATAAGGCCTTTGATCAATCGGAACACAAGCTGAAAATCAGCACTGAATTGCCTTCTTCCGACCGAAACAACCTGCAAAAGTTTAACACAATTAGTTACACTGAGAAAATATGAATTCAATTTCTCCAAGCTTAAATTGAAATGTCTTATTCTCAGCCATCAACTTTTGATGGCCGGAGGTGTTATTAAAATCACTGTCCACTTTGAGGGGCTTTCAAGGTAGAAAAGAAGCAATAGAAAAGATGATGGGGAATATTGTGCTTATGTTGATAACGATGGAATCCAAGTATGGCCTTCGTTAAAAAGAACCAATTCCTCGTAATCGAGTTAAGCGAGAATGCTCTTTTGCATGCAATTTACTCTACGTTGAGAAAGGAAAAGAAAAAATCACTGAACTATTAGACTCGTATTTGAACCAGAATGGCTGATTTTAATTAAAAATTTGAAAACTAAATAATATTAACTACTTTTTTACTGAGCACCAATAAGACTCAGTTTTGAACCAAATAATTTCTTATGTGAATTTACCATCTCGTTGACTATTTTCATGATTGTTTTCATTATAAATGTCAAAAACTAATATCTTAGGAAAAACCTTGATAAAACTATAAGGAGCCACCTAAGGGAGAAAAAATATGTAACTGAATTATATCCAGACCAAAATAAATTTTAATTTTGTGATACAATATCATGTAATCAGCATTAATTCAGGAAAAAAAAAGAAGATATTTTTATTACTTCTCTTGTTTACTTTCTTTTTTCATCTCAACTCTTTCTATCAATAGAGTTCAAAAAATATATATATATATATATATATATACCTTCACAATCAGCAGGACTGCAAAGATCACCAACCATGATAGACCATATATCTGTTCAAAAAGTAACATGTTGTAATATTCTTAACCAAAAAAGGGAATAATGGAAAAGCAACAAAGAAGGGAAAAGAGAGACAAGAAATTCATGTGTGGAAACAAATCTCACCAAAATGCTTTGGTGTTTCTCAGTGAAGCTCAGGTGATAAACCAATCCATACTGATATATGAAAAAACGTATGGACAGCAATATCTCAAAAATAATACCACGTGTCCCAGAATGAGAGAGATGCTCTTGTTCCTTCTCCCACCAAGATTCCCAACTCTTTTCTGGAGGCACACCAATGCCTCCACGATTGTTCATCCATTTGTTCCAATCTGCCCAATCATCCACAATTTTTTGCCATTCAAATCCAGATGGATTGAAGAGAAAAGGTGCAAAAAGCCATGTGGCAACCAGAATCCATACAGACACAGTGATCAACACATATGCAACAACCCCTCTGTATGCTCGTCCAAATATATGGTACACAAGTAACAAAATCATTAGTTCAATCCCCTTCACAAAATGACTCCGGGAATACAATCTGTAGTTGTCAGCAAACTTTGCATGAAACACAACAAATCCTCGTCCTGTGCCTCTATATCGTGCACCCCCATGAAGCAAAGTTCGTCCATAATAATGGGTCCTTGTTCCAAGGGAGAATGTGAAAAACACAGGAGCAAGTTGTAGTTGCATCAGAACAAAATCAGTTAATGCATTACGGAACCCCCTCTCAAGCCCTATCTCCATCATCATAGGTAAAGCCATTAAGAGCCCAATTTGCACAAAGGACTGAGAAGCAAGAGCAACTTGAAGAGGTTTATTGTCACGTATTGCTGGATGGCTACTTAATCCCTCTTCAAGCCCACTTAATACCAGATAAAGACGACCATATAAGAATATGTATACTGTTAGCACCGTAAGCTGCCAAATGAACAAAGGTTCAGTACAAAGATTAAAAATGTTGACTCTGGATAAGGTATGGTGCGGAAAATACCAAAGTACTAAAATAGAAGCCGATGGTGGTGAAATAACAGGACATCATGCGGAAGAAGTCAAAGCGATGCCCTAGCCTATAAATATCACGACTCACTGTCTGCTCCCCATTTCCACAGGCTATCTTCGCTTCAAAATTTGAGATTTGGTTGAGACCCACATCCCTTCCTTTACCCACTTGTAAATATTCATGATGAGTAACATTGCCCCCACGAAGTGTGGAATTGAAACCTTCACATACATTAAAAGATGCATGAGAATGCTGAAATCGACAGTTTACAGGACAAAATACAGATGTTGTTTTAAGAATATCATGCCTGCAAATATATCCTCGCTTAAGTTGATAATTCTAGAAGCTTTGCTGACACCCCCTCTTGTCAGGTGGAACAATCTATCAAATACATCTGGATGGCCATAATGGAAACGAACCCTGAAATACCAGAGAACTATTTAACAGAAAAATAAAGCTTTATACTTAAAAAAGACATCTCCCACCACTTAAACAGATCAACAAATATGGATATCTGATATCTTTAACTACTCCCATTTAGTTGTATTAATGTTTAAAGCAGAACTGAAAAGTGAAATAAATCAGAGCAATAAGGAAACATGAAAATCTCATCTCTAGGAACGTTATCTACCAAAGAAAAATAACATGAAACAATTTCGGAGCAAGAAATCCAATCCCTGGTTCTTCGTTAGCTTTTATCTATAGAATTTTAGCAAGAAACTTAAAGATTTGAACAACAAAAAAATTTAACTGGAAAACCAGTGAAGGAACGCAGAGCTGCCATTTAAGATTTTGGGAGGAGTTGCAAGAGAGTTGATATCTATAACCAATCCACTTCAAGAACTACTTACTTCAATGGATTGGCCAACAACCTTTGGCCAATTGTCACAAAACTGTTTTCTTGATTTGACATGAACCAAGCAAGTGAAGAGACACTACAAAAATACACAAAGATAGGTTAAGAAACTATATATAATCTCAGATTTGGGATATATATATATATATGAGAAGTTCCTTCCTGATTTCTTTGGGCGGTCGTACCTGCCAGTAAATACGTGCTCTCTAAGCCCGAGAATTGTTGGTTTCCTCACCCCATGCTTTTTGAGGAACTCTTGCAATAGGTTTCTCATTTTGAAGGCTTCTTCCATATAATTGTCCTGGAAAGTAAACATTTAACCATCAAAATTAGGTTAAGATTTCTGGAAATATGTTCACCTCTTTCTAAAATACCTGATTCATATCAATTGTTTGCAAGCCTTCGCCGCGGGTAAACATTATGGCATGATTTTGATTCTCTGGTTTGCCTTCACCCAATATGGCTGGTCCTGGAAGTTTTATCCTGTAAATAACCTGAAAGGGAAACCTCAGTGGGTGTTAATATTACAATATTTCCATATTAGAATTATGGTGATTTCGACATTCTTGAGGGGCATTTGGAAGGAAAAAAAGGAGCATGAAATGGTTCGGTGGGAAACCAAACCAAGGTTACACTACTATAATTTTATTTAGTGAAAACTGAAATTAGGAGGGAATAATTTGAAACCACAAGGGGGGTTTGCTTTGGTAATCCAACATAATATTTGTTAGAAACATCATCTGCTATGCAATAGATCAAAACAAGTCTGGCCATATACTTAACCATATCAAAAGATTAATTGAATTAGAACATTATTCTTTCAATTGAGCATGAATATTGAATGATTCCATTGACAAAGATTATAGCCATGCCTGTCTATAAATTCTTACCATGGTCCAACACCGTATCATATTAAGGACTATTACCTGGTCTAACTTCTGATCGGGATCAGATGAGTCTACTGACTTTGGCATAGCTTTCACAAGGGCTGAATAGTACACCTTCTCAACCATTTTACCTGGTTTATCTCTACCTCTTTCTTCAACCTCGTCAATATAAGCTACTCGAACAGATGGATACCTGCCCATGAAGTTATCGAAAGCTCTCACAGATGAAAGATTCAACCAAGCCAGCAACCAAAGAAATTAATCAAGGGGGTCTTACTTTGTCATGAGTCTCAAAATATCTGCAGCACGGTGATCACCAGATCTTTTTTGAATTCCATATTGTTGGCATGAGACCACGTATGCGAACTTCATGTCTACTAAAGCGTGACATTGTGTTAGTATCGAACCTTCATTTTTTACTTGTTCCTCTGAATTTAATTCAGCAGCCTTGTAGCCTTTCATCAAATCTGTAACAACCATTAACTGATATAATTTACTCTGATTAGCTATATCAATAATGAAACAACTATTAGCAACAAACTCCTTGAGCACCTTCCTCATTTGCCATATCAAGAAAAGCTTGAAGTTCCAATGCTTGCCGATAGTACATCATGCCACGTACTGCACCAAAGAAGACATGTCATGAACAAAGAATTACCCGTTGAAAAGTGGATCTAACTCCATAAAACAAAAAAATAATTGACTACCAGTTTTGGTCAATGTTTGCCCTCTGTATGATGCCCATAAACGTAATTCTTCTACAAGTTTTGAATTATCTTCAAGTTTTGATTTATCCTTGAGATCTTCTTCACTGCTGCAATCAACCCGTTCCAGAAAATTTTCCCATTCATCTGTGCAATTTTGTATAATTGTCCATTGTAGAGTTACTAAGTCATGTCAGCATGCATGCAAGACACCATCAAGAATCAAAATTTAAAATTACAAAACCTGGGAAAATCTTTTGTAAATAAAACAATATCGATACACCATCTTCGTTTGGCTTTTCCAGCAAATCGATTGAGAATAGAACCTCTTCAGTCGTGGTAAGGAGTTAAGATGCTACAGCAAAATAAAAGGTGAATGAAGAATTTACACAGCTGCTACCCAAATTAAGTTAGCAAGGGCTACTAATCACATAATCATGTTAAGAATATATTTGCTGATTATCCACTAGAAAGCCAAAACACGTCTCCATTTTTCAACAAAAACTTCACCATCTCAAATGAGTTGGCTTAAACTTTTTAAGATGAACTTGGTTGAGAAGTCATAAAATTACTCAAAGTGCTCTACCATTAAAGAAAAGGGTAGTACTGTTCAAAATAAGTACCCATTTTTAATACCCACTGTCAGTGATGCTAATTCATGAAACAAATTATTAAAGGGACCTAATGCTAGACTATGTTAATGATGGCTAAAGTAAAAGAACAAGAATTTATAGAATAACTTTAAAAAAGAAGAGGCTTACGAGAAGGAGAGCATATTGCGAACTTTGGGAGCTGCAGGCATTTCCATGAACAATGAATTTGAGAAAAATGAAATGCGCCTTCTGGCTTCTAAATTGGATGGAACATCCATAGCTGATTCTTTCACCGTGAGTAACAGATGAAGCCGCCTAATCTGACAAATAAAAACAATTTTTAATACAGATTAATGGAGATCATCTTTCTGTACTGCCTTATTCAAGTCATAGACTGATATTTCTGTTTTATGATACATAACTCTTTTTTTTTCTTAGAGAACGAATGATAGAGACCATAGAATCCATACTAAAGTAGCAAGCATCTTTCCAAGTATTACAAGATGAGATACTTCATATACTAACCTTTTCCTTCCATGCCTCTGTAACTTCTCTTACAGGAAAATTAAGTGTCCCAAAGTACTGATATTGTTGATCAAGAGGGGTCATCCCCTGATGCATTGCATAAGACCCACCGTGGATGGAATCTACCAAACTACCAGACTAAAGGAATGAGTAAACTGCACCACAATAACATGTTACTACGTCTGCATAATTAGCTGCCACATCACTACCTAGGAACAGCGTCGTCCATAATGTCTCTAGTCACAACCTCAAGCATGTCGAGCAAGACGATTACCACCTGATCCTTGTCCTCCTTTCTATTTTCTCTCTGCAAGGTATAAAGCAATTACTCACGGACTCTCAGCAACATCATATCCAGTATAATGGTATTTTTATTTTTAGTGTTACAAATTTTACCAGGTATTCTATCAGCTGCACAAACTTCTCATACAGGAAAGGTAGAGCACTCATGTTAAACTCCAGTAATAGATTACCCTCCTCTATGTGCTGATCAGCTTTGCAGAATATCTCATTTATGACACTAAAATCATCAAGACAAAATGACTGAAAGATTTAATCATGTGTTAAATAACATTAGAACAGTGTGATGTTTTTTGGATAGTAAACTTACAGTTTCTCACGTTCTCCAAGAACCAAGAAGTTGATAATGTTTTTACAAGAAGCATAACATTCACGAATGGCACAGCGCATATATATGTCAGCGTTCAATCTTTTGTTCAGCTCCCTATCTCTCCCATTGCTGTCTTTTGCCATATCTAAAGCAATAGGAAGCTGCAGAGAAAAAATGGGGGGATGATTTATTTTGCTTAGAAGTTTATGAAATTAAGCCACTCTGTGAAGGCGGACCTTGCTAGCTAGCAAAAACGGAGGCCACTGAATAAGGTCTAATTCACGGTCAGCACTATATGGCACAAGTAATAGGTTCATTTCCCTGTCTCGGTAAAGGGAATAAGAAACATCAGAAACAACACAAGAACACAATAGAACGCTTTCACTGAGTGAGGAAAGACAGTAACCTGTTATTTATTAGATCCTCCTCCCTAAAACTTTCAATTATTTTGTTCCACATCTGAGAGAACCTTGCTGCCTCTTTGTCTTTATTAGACTGAATCTGCAAAAACCAGTGATTTCCTCCAATTGGAACATTAGATCATCAATTCCAATAAGAGCATACAGAAAGAATGAATATAAACTCGAGAGAAATACAAAAAACTGGCCTAACTAAAACCTCAGCAAAACGGCGGGAGAACGTGGCTTTTAATCCCTTTGATTTTTCCTCTTTTTCTGCTGGAATCAAACAAGCATTGAAAGCCCCAGGCAATGACTGGAAGCGAGACCTAAGCATTCCCAATGTTCGAATCTGAGGCAATGGAAAAACATGGGATCCATCAATTCAAAAGATATAAATAAAAAATGCAAAAAAAAAAAAAAACTAATGTTAAAGGATCATGAGCAGCTTTTCTATGTCAATGTGAGACTAGTTAACGAAGGAAAAAATTTCCACGTAACCAACAGAATATGGAAATTGTGCACTAAAGAAGTTGATTTTCAAATTACATTCCTAATGTTCGAATCTGAGGCAAAGGAAAAACATGGGAGCCATCAGTCCAAAAGATACTAATAAAAAATGCAAAAGAAAAAAAAAAGACTGTTAAAGGATCATGGGCAGCTTTACTACGTCAATGTGAGACTAATCAACGAAGGAACCATTTCCCATGTAACCAACATAATATGGAAATGGTGCACTAAAGAAGTTGATTTTAACATTAAGATGCCATCAAACAAACATTGGGCGTAGCATTACAAGCCGAAACTATCATAGTACATGTTGAAATGAAGGGTGTCTAATCATTTTTTATTGTCACCTACAGAACTCTTCAGTTAAAATAAAGTTCAACCAGTGAAAACTAGCACAGTAAAGCCAACCACAGAAATGGGTAAATCACAGTATGATGATATGACTTGCTATTGTACAGGAGAAAGCATTGAGAAAAATTTCCTTTCACTTTCAAAGTTCGAAAGTCATAGCCAATTACTTAAAACAGTAAATCAGGACTTCTAGATTGCTTTGTGTATGATAGTAATGTTGGAATATATCATGGTTTCCAGAACTACTGATTACTGTACAGAGTAAGGTATATATGTTCATATTCAGGCCAGATGAAATTTTCCAGCATAACAGAATATTCGCGATTTTCATACCTCAAAGAGAAGTAAGAAATTTATCAGCAAAAAGAGAGAGCTATATCAGTAAATTGGAATACAATCACAAATAGTAGGAAGAACTTATAAAGTGAATGACCGAGTGAGAGATCACTAGCCACTAGGATAGTCAAGATGAACAGAAGTCTATGATGAGTTTATACAACATGCAAAAAACCCTGCTACAGGATATGCAACAACCAAATTGACTTCAGCTCATTAATTCAGAAGTATTTACTTTATATGTTCTGAGGAGCTTTTTTAAGGAATATAACTATAAAAAAACGATTAGTTAATTACATACATATGACAAGGAAATGCAATTTATACCTCCCCAAGACGACGGAATGCTCCATATATACCTCCAAATATAGTGGAGAAGATAGCATACCAAATCTGAGTGTCCATGAAGTATACCTGCAAAGAATCATGATTAAGAGGCTGTGAATAAAGGAGAACAACAAACATGAAATAAGGGATCACCAGAAGGATATGGATGAACTTACAATAATAATGGGAGTCCACAGTGCAATCACTACTCCGATGTTGTTATTAGCTGAAAAACAAAAGAAAATGTTAAGATGCCTTTGGTTTAGTGGGCATACATTTCCTCCATAGACTTATACATGAATACAATAGATTAAAAAAACAAGGCCATTATAACTACCTTGAGGGAAGAACTCATGCCAACCATATTTTCTTATGCGAACCTGCATAATTTCTTTTGTTGGACGAACAAGAGGCCTTATCTGCACCAAGAAAATCATCAAATCTAAATTAAGTCTGCAACCATCACCATACGATGGAGTATATTAGAACTTTAACATAAGACAATTGTGGTAACATAAGAAGATCTGATAGTACAAACATTAACAAACAGAAAAGGGAGGCACCTCCACATAAAAGCTAAATGCCAACTTTGCTGTCAAGAGGAGAACCCAGAACACTGTGTATCTATAAAAAGAAATCAGCGTCAATAAATTTAGTAAGTGTAAGTTTCTACTGAAAATGAATTCAGTCTGAAGGTGGAAGTAACGTATACTTGAAAACAGAAAATGTGCTCTCTTGCATCCCCCGTCCAACATAGAGCCGAGGCTGCAGGGAATATCAGAATGACAGATGATAGTATAAGATGAGTGTGGTCAAAGAACCGAACATCATTCTGTCATACCAAATAACAAACTAACTAGACAAAAACGTTGAGCAGGCCCATGATCTGCATACCTGCGACCACCACATCATGAGCCTCACGATTTTGTAATCCGATCTTTCAAGGTTCCTCCGGATGAATGGGAACAAAAATAACAAAGCAGAGAGTATATTTGGAGATAGGTAGATTAAAACTGCAATGATGAACAGAGAAGGGGAACCTGAACCACCACCAAACCAACTCTTGATGGTTTGTGCAAATCCAGGAGGATTATTCCAACTAAATGCATAAGTCACTGGTAACACAATCACCCATGCTGCTGCAGATACAACCTTTAGTATGTATCTCAGCTTTACTTGCACTGACATACTCATTCTTGCTTTCCAGCTCATAATGATATCAAGAACAGCTGCATAACAATATTGAAAAATCAGACGCACCGATAAAGATCTTGTGAATGACCAAATAATATTCCAACTTCAAGTATCTAGTAAAGGAAAGGATAATGTTCTGTGCACCCAAACTTTCAAATGAGGTGATGTATTGTCCTAAAATTGAAATGGACTGGGCTGATATCAAACTACAGCCTGCACTGTAGCATTTTATTCCATTTAGTGCCTAAAACCAATGAAATTTCAAATTGCTACCCATGTTTTTTACAAATATTTTAGATTTCTACCCAAGCTCAATTCGTTTTAGGATTTTAAATGATTTTTGATTCGCGTTCCAATTGAAGAGAGTCATGAGATTGATTCAGGGTCATAATTTGGTCTCATAAGGGGGACGTCTTGGCATATGACTCATGTATTTTAGCTAATGTTTGGAGGTGGATTACATTTCGAGTTTTCTGGTAGCAATATTTTTCTGAAATGTGTCAAAATTTGAGTTCAAGTAGCAATTGAAAATTCATAAAATGTATAGGTAACAATCTGATTTTTTTTTTTTTTTGGTTTAGGCACCAAAATGTACAGGTTGCATTTTGGTATTTACCCAATGGACTATTAAAGACTATCTATTTTAACATATATAACAGGTATAAAAAAGTTTTTTTTTAAAAATCATGTAAAAGAATACAAAAGTGATATATAACAGGTGGAAGATTCAATACAGATACTCTAAAATTGGTTGAATTTCCTTCACAAATGCAGTACGTACTCCTAACATGATCAATCTGAAAATCCTATTTTCCAAATAAGTGTTCACCAAAGGACATGGACGCGAATTATATTATAATACATTAACCAGAAAGTTTAGAACCAACAGGGGTAAAACATAAAAAGATTGGCATAACCTATCTTCTTACCTTGTGCAAGTTTTAGAATTGCTGCTGTGATGAAAATGCTCAATACTTTCCTAAACATATCACCCTCAAACATAGCACCTATATTGCCAGATCCATTCCAAGAAATCACGATCATTGCCTTCAGTCGAAAGTTCATTTAATATTAACAAGACTTCAGAAGTAAGGCAACTATTAGATGGTAAGAAGGACAAAATTAAATAACATCAAGATTACCTGTAGGCACAAAATAAAGAAGCTCCACATCCTGTCAAAACTTCTAAATATGTGCCAGAATGAACGTGTCTCAACAAAATTGATTTTGCCAATCCATCGATCTCCTTTAACAGATTCGGGGTCCTGAGTATTGCAGATTGTCATAAAACCAACACAACATCATAGACTACGGTCAGGGAAAAGTGAGAAGAATGATGAAATTAGCAGATTGAAAGATATCCTGGTACTAAGTATACAGCATTAACAACTTTTAGAGACTTTAATGTTTGAAACCTACAACCAAAATTATTTTTTTTTTAACCTACAACCAAAAATTGTTTTTTTAACAGTATCATCAAAATAGTGGGCATGCTCAAACAGAAAATTTTGAAAACCACAAATAGCAATCACTTTGAGCTAAAAAGTTATTTATGTCGTTGCCCATTCTTATAATGATTAATTCCCATTATCAATGGTAGAGCTTCTGCACTATTTTACAAGATGCTGGCGTTGGAAAGAAACGTTAGAACTTGTGAAGCTTGAAACTTCCATCTAAGCAAGAGTCAGATCCACACATCAAACTCCACGTAATAAATTCACTCAAAATAATTGAAGAGCAGGCAAAATGGTGATGCATTGCAAACAACTTATCTGTTAAATTAGAATATAATTTAGCGTAACTTCCATTTTTTGTTCTAAAGTGACAATAAAGCAATTAAAAGAAATAGAAGTATGACTGTGCTTTGTAGTACATTATATCACAAAGTAGTAATGTCTACCTCGCTTCTGTCTGCATGGATCCGTTCTATGGGAAGGCAGAAGAAATCAGCATCAGCACGCATTGGCCAACCTAGTCTGAAACAATTTAATGACCTACAATTTGATTTCAGGTAAGTTACACGTTATGATATCCTTATGAATGTAATAAGCAAAGAATGTTACCAGAAGTATTCATTTAAATCATCATAGTTTCGCCATTGAGAATGTTTGGATCTCCCTCCTTTGCTCCGCGTAGCTTCCTGAGAGGCATGAACGGGTAATCATAGATGTATGAGTATAAAATATGACCATGAGATGGGTCTTAAATGGCACTCAAGAAGCCAATCAGGAGCAGAACCTTAGCTATTATGTTGTAAATAGGAGTTACAACTTTCCTCAAGAAAGCCTCTTCATCACCACCATAGGCAGGTTTGATATTCTCACCTGTCATGGGACTAACACTTCCAGCAAGCATGCCATACAATTCAAATGCCATCTAAAAAATTTATGAGGGGAAATGGTGTTAATAGGTACCCAGGAAGCAAAACAAATATAATCACTTGCTGATACTATGGTAGAAAAGAGTAACAAACAAAGAAGTTGGATTTGAAGCTTCAAATACTACATCTGCACGATACATAGATAACCAAAACATTAAAAAAAAAAATCTCCAAGTTCCAGGAAATATATTCATCTCATCAAGAAGTTTATATGGCAGTCTACATCTTATTTCCATTCATACAAAAATTGCTTGTCAACTAAAAAACAACCTGGTAAGGTCTGACGGAGTTTTATTAAAAAAAAACCTGTCTATTGTTAAACTAGATTTTTCAAAGGCCAAATCAGGAATCTATCTCTGATTTTAAGCTTAAAAGACTGGTAAAAATAGTTGGGCACCAAGTCATGGTTGGATATTCCAAGATAACCTAAGTTTTGTTTGTGGAAAATTTGAGAATTGGAGCACCTTAAAGTGGTTAAAAACTAAAGTCTCCTATACATATACAATATACAGTTTAATTTCTAGCAGAAGCACTCTTTCATTGCAACTCAGTGTATCAGATTCTAGTAGGAATGTTAATGTTACAGATCGTGCTTACGAGTGAAGAGGAAAGAACGCGATGGACTAAGGCTCATCGTAAGTTGCTGCAGTCTTTAATTAATTATCTTTAAGTTGTTACTCTATTTATTTAATTAGTTGCTTTTTTGGGCCTCATTTTCTAAGGCTTTTTTCAAACTATAAGTATTTTGCTTTCATTCTAAATTAGGCACGTTTTTTATCATTGGATTTGGGCAGCCTACGGCTGGGGGAGTATCCTTATCTTAAGTTATTGTTATTCTTGTGTGCTATCTCTCTGTCTCTAACAGTTAAGCTCAAATCCTGAGTTCATAATTCTACTCATCTTTAAGGGAATGGAAAATGATTTAGTAGAGAAGTGAAAAATATGCAAAAAATAAATCGTTATTCACATTCATCTCTTCAGAGTTTAGTTTATCCATAGTTCTCTCAGTGAAATTAAGACCCAGCTTTCAATGCCAGTCGTTCCAAACTTGTCTTTGATCCAACCCGTATGATTCCTACTCCTTTAGCTTTATCAGTTATTAAAGAACCTCAGAAATAAGTCAAATATGACGGTAGCTATAAAAGAAGATTGTCCAAAAAATACCTGAAGATAAATGAGAATGAGATAAATACATACATGATGATATATATAGCAGAGGCATTCCGGCATAAATCGCAGGTTCGCAGCTTCTCCCCAAATAAGAAGATACAGACCCATGTATAGTAATTTCCGCTGCTGAACTTCCTGTTGGATGGTTGGCAACCTAGTGGAAAATAACATCAGAATTAGAGGTAAGACTAGAAGTTATGGTGAGATTTCGAGACAAATTCAAGGAAATCGATCAAAAAAGGATAATGTAAGTGGAGATAAATAGATAGATAATATACTCAATCTCTAACTCTTCACTCCCGAATGTAGATACGAGAAGTTGTTGTCATAGTTAGAATACAATAAAAAACCAAAGAAAAAGCAAAAATTCCCCTCACCATAAGCTGCTCTTGCGGCCAAGATACTTGCACCACTTCTTGTAGTTTTTGAAAAGTTTCTTCATGACTTCTGTAAGTGCCCGATCATCCAACTAAAGAACAACATAGAAGACTCACTAAAACATTTGGAACCTCTACTGGATAGAAGGAATGAGCACAATGAACAGAAAGACTAATAATACCTTGGGTTGTTGATCTTGCTTTGGTTGCCTAATATGTACATTGGCTAGCAAAAGAATCAAGTGCTCCCTCTGGTTCGATACATTATCCTTCTGCACTCAAATAAGGGGAGAAGTCTCTTAAGAAAGAATGATGTACTTGTATGTGCAACAGGAGTCGTTGTCAGCTATTATTATACACACAGATACGCTAGACATGTTTATTATATATATACTAGTATAACTCAGTATTTGAAATACGTATCACTGAAGCATTTATAACTCAGTATCTGTTTGCAATGTATGACATTTCTATCCTGGACATGTATCAATGTTCGTGCTGCCTGGTGAGAATATTAGCATGATAAGGTACATATTATCGCACCTGAAAACCAAACATGGCCTGAAGCCAAGATAAAATGTCATCATCCATTTTCTTTTTGTGTCCCTTTGGCCATGGAAGTCCTCTTGTGTTACGAAGTGCAGCAACAGAAGCTTGAATCTGAAACCAACAGGAAGTATCAAAGAATTAGATAAATTTCGCTGCTATGCATGTTCAAAATCACAAGAAAAGAATAAAAATTGACCTCGGGATATCTCATGATTGCTTGATGCGAACTTTCTGGGTCAAGAGGGAGAATATTATAAGGTACATATATTTGGGTCTTTTCTGTGACCTTGGTGTGTTTTTCCAAAATCTGCAAGCAGATATGAGTACATATTAAGATATTAAAGTATAAATTGACTAACTATACGAAGATGCAACTGAAGTATACAATAAAAAAAAAAAAGACACCAGGAACGAACTTCATAGCTTCACTGCTAAAAAGATAGAACTGAATAAGAAAATTTTACCTCCTCATCCACTTCTACAGCTTCTGTCAGATTAACTGCCTTTAAGACTTCAAAAAGCACTGCAGCTGTTTGATATGCTTTTGTAAGCCGAGCACTGTGTCAAATATACAAATTATTTAAGCTGAGTAATAGTAAATTTCGTTAAGAAAATGGAAAGTGATGTCCAAACTGATTTACCGATCTGCTTTATCAGCAGCATTTTGCAAAGCTTCAATATATTTCCTGTAGTAATGCTGATAAAAACTCTTCATTTCACGAGCATCACTTCCTTTTCTCGCTGTCAATGTCGTCTCATTTTCCTTTAACGAGAATATAATTTAATATTATAAGATTCTGATTGAGAAAATTACTCTTATCAAAATATTTTCCTTTCAGAAACAGTTAAGAGTATTCCAGGCGTGCTGATATGATAACAAGCATACACACATGGATTGAGGATCAAACTTCTCGAAATTCTAATGTAGTAAAGACTAAAGACAGAAACCAAAAGTTATGATCTGAAATGATGAATGGAGACTGACAGAAACCAAAAGTCAAGCTCCCAAATGATGAAAACAGTCCCCACAGAAAAACACGGACAACAAAAATGTTAAAAGATAACCTTAACTCTCATGAGGAAATATATTCCATCCAGCAATAAGCAATCATATCTCGAAAAGCAGATGATTATTTTTAATAACTTATCCTAGAGTAACATATTAAACCTGGCTTTACTCATAGCACCCATCTTAGTGAAACCAACCCAAAACTTTGTACTAGATAATAATAGCAACTGCAGTTTAAAATACACTGTACCCGTTCAAGGCGTTGAAGAAGAGCAGTCTTGAATTGACGAACTCCACGTCCACTAGATGTTGGGTCTAGGCGGTGAGCTTTCTCAAAAGCGTAGAACCGACCTAATTCCAACAAAGACAACAACAATCACAAGTATATAAGAACATTTAAGTGCAGTGCAGCATCAAGATTTATTTATGATTTTCTCTAATCTATTTCAGCCAAACGGGGAGGGGTGTCCAGTGCTAATGTCCTTGCTCATTATAAGTTGAAGCAGTTTTCATTTACTATAAATTTCATTTTTGTGACATGCATGCAGCATCCTAACATACTTGTAGAACATCCGTAAGATAAAACACAAGCAATAGAAACAAAGAGTCAGTGATCATCAAAACAAAATGCACATACAAATTTCATCCAAGTATCATCAATTTTAATATCTAAATCAATTAAGTTGGGTCCATAGCAGGCGGTAATGGCCTCAGAAAACCAGAGCAAATAACTGAAATTCCTGAAGTACTAAAACCAGTTACATCATGACTTACACAGATGAGCAACACGGGGATTGATGGGCTCGACCTCATTGGCAACACGAAGAATTGGCGCAATATCAACCAGGGATGAAGGTACCACCTCACTGTCCATCATCGACTCCCCTAGATTACCAACCGTCTGAGTCCGCAGAATACGCCTTTGCGGCAGCATATCAGACCCCTTTCTCTGATATGCCATTTTAGCCTCAAACCTTTAAGCAGAATAGGAACTAGTTTCAGTTGGCCTGTCAAAAACCATTAGAAAAATCAGTAAGACACATCAAACCATATCGAACACATCCTATATAAAATATGAAATAACCAAATTTTTATTCATAGTAACAGAGGACTTATAGTTAAAAATTTATCCAGATTCATTAATTAAGAAAAAAAAATCAACTACACTGCTCTAACAAGAATGAGAAAATATATATATATATATATATATATATCTGCACTTTTGCAATTTAACACGTTCTAACAACAATCATCTGTTCAGTTCATCATGAAACAGAGGATTTGCAATTGGAAGAGTTGCCATCAATAGAAACGTATCATTTTCTTCAACCATCAACACCAAAATAACCACTCAAAGCCCGAAACCGAAAGCAACGTAAAACCCCTTCATTCAAAATTCAAAGAGGAAACTCAGATATGCATGCCCTTTAAGGGCCCATAACTTCACACCATGTTCAATTCTTTATCACACAATCTCAAGAAAACCAAAGTGCAAACAACCTTTACTTTACTCAGAGCAGAAAACAGAGCACCACACTCTTTCATAATTTCCTCGAGTTTATTTCCATCAAACAATTCTAAAACGCATGAATAAAGGCTACAAACATCACAAAATCAATATTCAAATCAGCTCAAGTTCCAAGCTTTCTTCTGAAAAAAGTGTAATTACCATGAAAATCACCAAAACGATTGCTGAGAGAGCAGAGTGAAGTTTCTTGAAAACTAGAAATGGGTTTGAAGAGTGAAAATGAAAAGGTGTGGAGATTGTAAGAAGTCGAAAACACAAAGAAAGTTGGGAAGAATAATCAGTGATAATCGTGTGTGTAGAAAGAAAGGAAAAGAAATTAGTGGAGAGAGAGAGAGAGAGAGAGAGTAGTAATCTAGAGAGAGTGAGAGAGAGAGAGAGAGAGGCGGTGTCGTGAGCAAGAGCCACCCAACTGATATATTGAATGAAAGAAAAATACGCGGGTAACAATAAAGTAATAATAATAATAATATATTTAATATTCAATATTTACTTACCAAAATTACAAAAAGGACACTTTATTACCTACCAAAATTACAAAAAAGGACACTTTCCATATTTTAAGGGTTTTTCCTCTCTGCGTAAATTTGAATCTCTTTCAATCTTTGAATTGACTTTAAATTAAGGTAGAAAAACTAAAGTATCATTAAATTAACACAAAAAGGGTAAAATTTTATATATCTCTGGGACACATAGGGTATGGATCTAGGTGTTATATATATATATATATATATATATATATATATATATATATACTATACATGTGTTATGTTTATTGGTGTTATAAATATACTCTACAGGTATCATATGTATATAAGATTATATGTGTGATATCTGAAGAGTATATACATGATACATATAGAGTATATATTTAACATCATATGATGATTAATTTGGGAGTACCGTACCCCTGGGGCACACAAGTGTCACTCCACAAAAATTTGTGTGAGATGATTTTCTTGAAACGGGTCTTTTCATACATCAAATCTATTTACATTATCTATATCTGAATTATGAAATGTGGGTTATGGATTGAATCATCTCATATCACATCACATGATTTGATCTTACAATACTTACTCTAAAACTAAAGTAGTTTTTGATTTTCTATTATATACACAAATTTCATGTTCTTTTTCTACCTCAATTTTGATAGATTATCAACTATTGTAGTTTCACTAGAGTATGATGAGTAAATCAATTAGAGTAGGAATTGGGTGTCCGAGGCACGGATCTTAGATTCGTGCCCCCAATCTGACCCGAATCTTATATATATATATATATATATATATATATATTTCCTTTTTTTTTCTTTTTTGAATACAGAGTGATTCTTTCACAATACTGTTAGAACTAATAAGTAATACCTATAGAGGTAACTTACAACACCCACAATCACAACGCAATAATTATACATTAGAATATCTTTTTTTGAATACATAGTGATTCTTTTACAATACCTATAGAACTAATATGTAATACATATAGAGGTAACTTACAACACCCACAATCACAACACAATAGTTATACATTAGAATACTTTTTTTTTTGAATACAGAGTGATTCTTTTACAATACCAATAAAACTAATATGCAATACATATAGAGTATACATGTAATACCTATAGAGTAAACATGTGATACCTACACAAAAGTAAAAACAAATAATTCATATCTTTATTAAATAAACACATGATGCCTTAAGAGTATACATGTAATACCTTAAGAGTATACATGTAATACCTATAGAACAAAAAATAGAACAAAAAATCAAAACCTTAATTGAGTAAGTTTGTAATACCTATAAATTATACATATAATACCTATAGAGTAAACACATAAAAGTTATCATTAAATCTCAAGAAATATAAGTGTAATACATATAGGGTATATGTGTAATATCTATAGGGTATACATATAATACCCATCACTGAATCATCAACTAGGTAATCAGGTGTGTGTGGGTGCACACCAGATTTGCTATGGGCGCGCGTGGCGGCATGTGGGCGCGCGTGGAGGTTGTTCACGCGCCGAGTTGGAATTGGGGGCACGAATTTAAGATCCGTACCCCGGGGTACACAAGTTTTTGCCAATCAATTAATGTTTTATTAGGGTGATTTAATTTGAGGGTTAACGTGTCGTTTACAATTGATTGTGGTAGAAAAATATATAAATTATATAGAGGTACGAAAATAAATCATTATAATAATTGTGGCATTTAATTATGTATAAATTATAAACTTTTGATCAGAGAGATGAAGAACTCTCTCATCCCACTGTAGATCCTTTAGTCGGATAGAACGTAGATCGATAGATATATTCAAATGAAAGAGAACTAAAAAATTGCAAATCTCAAGATAGGTGTGAAAATTTGTGGCAATTATGTTGCTATGATTGATGGTTGACTCTTAGGTCTAAATAATTACTACAAAACAATATGTTATCATTCGAATTGTAAGAAAAATGTAACACAAATTGCGAATTGTTTTATTATGCTCATCAGTTGGTTTTAAAATCCATCAATTCCTCGTATTCTATATTTAAATATAACCCGCAATACACACTTTACACAATAAAAATTCTGATTCATATAGCATGCTGCCATTTTGAAATTATATAAAATGATGGAGCGAATATTGTATGAGATCGTCTCACTGATTGAGATTCGACCCGATCAAATCTCAACATTTAAAAGTTCACGGTCAAAATTAAAAGTCAAAAGTCAATGATCAACGGCCGATCAACACCGCCGATCAAAAAATTACATGAGGTATATAAAAGTATTACATTATGAATATAATACTTTTATTCTTATAACATAATACTTCTATGTATATTATATGACACTTTTTAATTAGTATTACATATTACATATAAAAGTATTATATGATATATATATATATAAAGGTATTAATTGTTGATTTCAATAGTATTGCATGATATTTTATTTTCATAATGTAATATTTTTGTGTGTACTAGACAATACTTTTCTATATATCATCTAATACTTCATGATATAATACTTTGGTGTGTATATATTATACCCGGGTAATATTTTTTTATATGTCATGTAATACTTTTATAATATATTATGCATTATATGTATATAATACAAAAATATTATCTAATCTATAAAAAGGTATTATCTAACACATATAACAATATTATATATTTTCATACACTCTGTCCAAATCCAAAATCATCTTCTTTTTAATAAAAAAAAGTATTACCTAATATATAGGAACTATAAGTATCTCACTTTCTTTCATTAATTCTATACCAACAATTTTTTACCTCTTAATAGCAATGGACCTTGATAATTTCATGGAGATGCAGGATGTAAGTTTTTCGTCATGTTTTGTCGTAAATAATTAAAAAAATTTGATCACCTAAAATTAAGAAATTTGAAGGCAAAATCGCTAGCAGTTCAACAAAACCAGCAAGGATATTGAATCAGTGTTCAAAAAATATATGAAGAACAATTGTAAAACGTTCGACTATAAGGGCAATATAATTTTGAATATATTCGACCATATGTAGTGGGACATGTGAACTTGTTCCTCTCGTTTTGGCTGGACGATTTTTAAGAGCATCAACGAGAGTAGGAAATATTTGACTTCACAAAAATATAGATTTATATTGATCTCCATATATTTTGTTCAACAATTAATGTTGGAACAAGATAAAATTGTGAAACCTAATTTGTCAAACAAGAAGAGAAGAGGTTGGTTAAAGGTAAAGACGTTCAAACGGTTCTGAAAACCGAAACCGGGGCAGTTCGAACCGTCGGTCAACGGTTCCGGGAACCGTTGACTCGGTTTCGATTCCAAACCAGAACCGCGAACCGCCAGAATGCGGTTCGGTTTCGGTTTCAGTTTTTATGAACCGGTGGTTCGAACCGTCGGTTTTCAACCTTTTTTTGTTTTTTTTACTGCGACACGTGTACGGCCCAGATTCGAACGGATATAGCGTTGGAGATCGACGGCCGAGATGATGTATCCGTTGAACCGGCCGAACCGGAACCAGAATCGGCGGTTGAAACCGTCGGTTAACCGTCTATTTTTCTGGATTTTTTGAACGAGCGGCCGAGATCTTTCGAACGTTGGCGATCGACGGTGGAGATCTTTCGAACCGCCGATTCAACCGAACCGAAACAGGCTGTTCGAATCGGAGCGGGGGTAATTTTTTTTTGATTTTTTTATTTTCCGAAATCTATAAATAGGGGTTCAAGATGTGTATTTTTCACACCACTTCTCTTGCTCTCTCTTGCATCTCTAATCACTCTCTAGTAGCAATCACAAATTTTGGTTTGATCGAAGTTTCAACTACATTTCTAGTTCTTATTTTCTACTTCTAGTCTTCTACTACATTTCTACTTTTACTTCTACTACATTTCTACTTCTACCTAAATTATGTCTCGAAGAGGAGCTTCTTCATCTTCATCTCGTGGGAAGGGAAAAAGTCTCATGCCACCTCCACCAAATTATGAAGATGATATCATTGATCGATGGTGTGAGTCACTAGATGAAGATGTTGATTTGGGGGATCAAATTCAAGCCGCCTTAAACGAAGGCGATCAAGAAGAGGATGAAGCGGGTGAGGGCCGTCCGACACAAGAAAGTTTTCATCAACCTCGTCCTGCTTCAACTCGTGCAACTCCACCACTTCGAAGTGATATTTTCTCCATCCACTTCAAAAAGGAGGCCGCCCTCGGTAGTAACGTCGACTACATAGTGACGTGCAACCATTGTGGGAAACAATACAAGTTCAAACATGGAGGAGGATATGGAACGTTCAACAACCACATCTCGATGAAGCATCCCGACAAGGTTGGATTGGAGCGCTCTCAAACACAACTAAGAGGGTTCACCGACTCGTCACAAGGTATGGATTCGTTAACCTTTAAATTTAGTCAAATTGAACTTAGGAAAGGCACCGCCGATTTTATTGCGGGTAACCATCTACCATTTTCATTTGCAGGTGATGAAAGATATGAAGGTTATGTGAGTACATATTTACAACCTCCGGCTAGAATGATAAATAGGAAAACGACCACACGTGATATAGATAAAAGAGTATTAGAAAAGAAATACATGTTAATACAAGATTTAGCTAAAATTTCTCAAAAAGTGTCTATATGTTGTGATGTTTGGAAGGATCCGTATGAAAGATTTGATTATATAGGTATTACTTGCCATTGGATTGATGATTCATGGAATGTTCAAAAACGTTTAATAGCTTTTGTTGATTTTAACAAAAAACATACCGGTTTACATATTGATCAAAAAGTAATACATGTTTTAAATGATTATGCAATACTAAAAATAAATTATTTGCTATAATATTAGATAATGCTAGTAATAATAAAGCTAGCTTTCCTACTATAATGGAATTTTGCAGACCTCCACTAAATGGTGCACTTTTTCATGTTCGTTGCATGTGTCATGTGCTTAATTTATGTGTTCAAGATGGCCTAAAAACCGTAGAAGGGAAAATAGCTACAATTAGAGAAGCTATTCTTTTAATTGCTCATACCTTACTAATGAGTTAAAAATGGGCTAAATTTTGTAAGCATAATGGTATGGAAGTAAAAAAATTTGTGAAAGATGTGCCACATAGGTGGAATTCAACTTATTACATGCTTCAAGATTCTTATAATTATAGAGAACTTTTATGTGTTTTTTTATGCAATATGGTAATAGTGAAGTTATGTTATTTGCTCATTCATGGGATTCATGTATACACATGATGGAATTGTTAAAATTTTTTGAAGAAGCTACTAAGGAAGTAAGTGGATGTTATTATCCTACATCTCCTCTAGCCTTAGATCAATGGGTGAAAGTTGCTTTGGTAATTGCCTCATATAAAGATGATCCTATTTTATCTAATTTCATTATTATGATGAAACAAAAATGGTTGAAATATTATTTTGAGATACCACCTCTATATTTGTGTGCAAAATTATTAGATCCTAGGATTAGGGAAGATGGATTAGAGGAATTATTAACTATGTATTATAATGGATTGTTCCCAAATGGTGTAATTACTGACTATGATATGGTTGAATATGTGCCTAATCCTACCGTAGAAGTGGCTAAAGCTAAAAGTCCTTTATATGATTTATATGGGGAATATAAAACAATTCATGGTAATTCTAGTAGTAGTCAAGATTTAGGACATCAAAATGTAGAGTCTTCCTCATCTTCATCTAGTTTTGGAGTTGGACGTCTTAGTCAATTTTACAACTGTTATGACATTAGGACACAAAAACGATCTAGAGGTAACCCTACCCAAGAGTTAGACTCTTATTTAAGTGCGACTTTTGAATCTATTGCTTTTGAGACTTCCATTGATTTGTTGAAGTGCATGTATCCTATTCTAACCATTATTGCTAAGGAAATGTTTGTAACTCCCACCTCGACGGTTTCGGTTAAGCATGTCTTTAGTATTGGGGTCACACGTTGAGTGCGAGACGATCAAACTTGGCGGCGGAGAATGTTTCTAACCTCATGCTTCTTGAGGATTGGGGTAAAGCCGCTAGACGTCAACAACATCTTGATCTTGAAATTGTGGATAAAGAAGATGGCGAGGATATTTATGGCTACGACTCAAACACAACGTCCTCCGCTAGCACCGCCACCAACCTTGACGATTGAAGTAGGTAAGTTGAGGTAAGAGAACTACGTGAGCTTTGATTCCTTAATTTGATTAGAATTAAGGATACGTAGGCAATTTCATTATAAGTTTGGAATTGAATTTCATTTCCAAACTTAGAATGAAACTCAAGCTCTTTCAAAAATTTTCCCCTTCTCTTTAATTAGATAAACTTTTGTAATTATAATAGATATATTTAGTTTGTAATAGTCTAATAGACTAGAATTAAGATTATAAATTCATTAGAATTGCAATCATTAGGTTAGAAACTTAGAAATTGTATAACTTGTAATAATTTTGCAATTTATAATGAAAACATTTGCGCCGGTTCGATTTTGTGTACTCTATTAGTCTATTTCAATCATGAATTATATCGAAACAAATATTAAAAAACAAATTCGGAGTTGCAAAATCAAAATAAACAAGAAAAATGCAAAAAAAAAAAAGGAACCGACCTGTTCGAACCGGCCGAACCGCCCGGTTTCGGTTCAACCGGTGGTTCGGAACCGAAACCGGAATCGGCCACCTACCGGTTCGGTTTCGGTTCCACCAATCCAGAACCGCCGAACCGGCGGTTCGAACCGAAACCGGAACCACCGAACCGTTTGAATATCTTTAGTTAAAGGTGATAGCATGTTTTCAATATTATTTGTAACTCATTTGATTTATTTTTTTAATTAATTAAGGACAAAATAGGTAATTCAAAGGGTGTAGAAAAAAGAATAAACTGAAAATATAAAAGGGGTTTATTTAGTAATAGAGGTGTATTCAGAAATTACATGGCTGTTAATAGTCGTGGCTTTTTTCATATATAATTTACATGTGCTTTTATAAGTGATGCCTAAAATCATGTTAAAAGAAAAAAATGTAATACAAAATACGAAGAGATAAAAGGAAAGCAAACCCATTTATTAAACGAACAACAAATGATGAAATAGTACAATCTGAAACCCTAATTCCATGCACGCAACCACTTAGAGCATCACATTAGTTATTTTTTGACACAATTTCTTAGGTAAAAAAGTGTAAAAATATTAAAAAAGTAAAGGGGAGGAACATTTTTAGAGAGGTGAGAGGAGAGAGAATGAGAGAGGAGAGATGAGAAAGAAAATACTCCCTCCGTCCCCCTTATCTTTGCCACGATTTGACCATACGGAGTTTAAGAAAAAACCGTTGACTTTGATGTGATGTGTTATTTTAATGTTTTTGAATGACAATTTTGTAATTAATGTATGTTTTTTTAGTGCAAAAGTTGTAAAATGAAAGAAATAGAAGGGTAAGAGAATAAATTTTTATTTGCCATTTTTGGGTTGGCAAAGTTAGCTGAGACAAACAAAAAAGGAAAGTAGGCAAAGTTAGCAAGGATGGAGGGAGTATCAACTTTTTTAATTCTTTATTCATTTGTTTTATCTAAGAATAATACATCAAAGTTTTGATGTTCATGCCCTGAGATAGGTTTATATGAGCTTTTGTATATAATTAATTTTACACAAAAACTTTTATGCATCAGGTGCATGGATCCTAAATCCATGCACCCGACCCGACCCGTGCGTGTACGCGCTTCCACGCGCGTCTGACGCATCCTCACGCGCTCCCACGCGCCTGGGCGGATGCGCACCTTTAGGTTACGTTAAGGATACCTTTCAGTTATGTTAAGGATACCTTTAAGTTATGGTAAGGATACCTTTCAGGGATACATTTCAGTTATGTTAAGGATACCTTTAAGTTATGTTAAGATACCTTTCAGTTATGTTAAGAATACCTTTGAAATCCTGATTCCAGGTTACATGTCATGTTATGTTAAGAATACTTTTTAGTTATGTTAAGCATACCTTTAGGTTATGTTAAGGATACATTTAGTTATGTTAAAAATACCTTTTGGTTATATTAAGCATACCTTTAGGTTATGTTAAGAATACCTTTAGGTGATATTAAGGATACCTTTGAAATCGTGATTCCAGGTTACATTCCATGTTATGTTAAGAATACCTTTTAGTTATGTTAAGCATACCTTTAGGTTATGTTAATGATACCTTTAATTATTTTAAGAATACCTTTTGATTATATTAAACATACTTTTAGGTATATTAAGGATACATTTAGGTTATGTTAAGAATACTTTTATGTTATGTTAGAGATACCTTTGTGTACAAAATGTGTAACACAACTACCTTATGGATAAGGTATCTCTAACATAACATAAAAGTATCCTTAACATAACATAAATGTATGTCTGACCTAAATTAAATGTATGAAATTTGGGCACAAAGGTATCCTTAACATAACCTAAAGGTATCTCTATACATTACCTAAAGGTATTCTTAACATAACCTAAAGGTATGTCTAACTTAACGTAAAGGTATGAAATCTGGGCATAATGATATCATTAAGGTAATCTAAAGGTATTCTTACGCATTACATAAAGGTATTCTTACGCATAACTAAAAGTCATGACTAAAATTGAAGCGAAAAAAAAAAAAAATAGAAGCGGGTCGGATTACCCGGATCCAACCCGGGTGCATGGATCTGATGCACAAGAGACTTACTCTTAATTTTAATAGTTGAAAAGTTTGAGCCAAAACTTATAAACTTTTCTGCCATTGTATAAATATGGCAGATATTAATTAGATACTATAATTTTCAATTAAACGAATGTTAGATTCGATCATATTAGAATTTCCTAAGTTCTTTTTCCAAGTCACTAATTTTGACTATTAATCCAATTAAATAAATGACTTGGAAGGACTCCATAATTTTGTCACTAAATAGTACTATTTTTTGAGGGCTAAATAGCCATTTGGCATAATTAAATCAATTAATTCAGTACTGAAATATATAGAAAACTTTAATATCTTATCCCTTATAAAAGGAAACATGTCATGTCATAGCTAGTAGGTTAGTCAAGAACACCCAAATTTCCACTAAGTAAAAAAATAATATTACTACGTGGCAAGTATTTTTTAATATTAAAACTAACTTACATGATATCATCTTATAAATATAATTTTTTTTCACAACTCAAAACATATTTTTATAAATTAATCTCTATTCTTTTATGAATTTTGAGTTGTTGATTGATTCATCTTATATTAGTACATTTACGAAATATGAACGCCTCATAATAATAATATTAATCTGTTATTGGCAAATAAATTTGAGTTGTTAATTGATTCATCTTATATTAGTACATTTACGAAATATGAACGCCTCATAATAATAATATTAATCTGTTATTGGCAAATAAAAAGGAATCAATTATTGTTTTTATATAACAAGAATTGTATTTCACGAATTTATATTCATGAATTCCCTTTAACTTTCTTCTCCAATATTGACTGTACATTGATGAAGCTTAATTTCTTCAGAAGTTCCTACACAAACATGCTTCACAAATTTTAGTTATTTGATAAGTATATTAATTTAATTCATACTCATTTAAGTATAATAAGTGGTGTTTAAACCTATACTTTCTTTTGTTTTTGTCTCCACTAAGTTCGTGGCTATTTCTTCTCTGCATGTTTGTAATTTCAAGTTCATCCAAATGAGATTAAAATAACAATAAAGTAAACTTGAGTACAAGTCTACAACAATTAATATTGAATGAATTTGAGCTACGTACAATGATACAATATTTTCATTTCTGTTAGATATATTGGTGTGTGTGTATATATATATATATGTAAACTTATGACTTATGAAAGGAAGACTTGTTGAGGATATTTAATACAAAATTTATTTAATTAACATGGTTCAATTTGTCCTAAATTAATTTGGTTCTATATCAAAAGACAAAGACTTAATTTCATTCATTAAATTCTTCGTTGAAATGGATTACCATGGTGTACAAAAAAATGGCATGTCTTAATAGTAACTAATAATGTAGTATATAATATGACTTATTTGGTCAACATGAAAATAAATAAATGGCCTAGTTTTACTATATTTTGTGATACTGTGACATATTATTGTTGTCGGTTTTTATTACTATTAAAATACCAATAAATTATTTCCTTTCATTTTCGTAATATCTAATAATATTCTTATTAAATATTAAACATTAAGGATAACTAACTAATTTAGTACAAATAAATTAATTGATTATAAAATGTAAGTGGCCCATAATAATTCATAGCATGCTTCCTAAAAGCCTACATAATTTTTGTAAAAATCAGTTTCATGTTAAATGGATTTAGCAAGTTTTTCAATTGGTACATATTATATCTAATCTAATTAAGAATATCATACTAGAAATTTTTAAATATTAAAATATGTGATTTTTTTAATTCTTATGGATATAATTTCACTACAAAATATTAGGGAAATAAAAGGTTGGATTTATCCAAGCCAAAAAAAAAAAAGGAAAAAAAGATGTTTAAAAGGTAAACAAAACATAAATAATTGGGGTAATTAAGATGCATTAATGAGTTAAAGCTTAGAAAGGAAAGGACAAAAGGAAAAAGGTGTACCAGCCACGCCTCTTGATCTCATCTTTTATTAGCTTTATACATAGGCCCCACTAATCGCATACATTTCTAAATTCAATCATCTTAATTACGACTTTAAATCTTTCATTACATTTAATGTTATATCTTATATTATATAATATTGACAAAAATTTATATACCCCTGAACACATAGAAACATGAATTCAGGTGTTATATACATGTTCTTCAAGTGTTATATATATACTTTATAGATGTTATGTTTTTTGGTGTTATAAATATATTCTACATGTATCATATGTATATAAGAGTATACATGTGATACCTGAAGAGTATATACATAATACATGTAGAGTATATATTTACACTATATAATAATTAATTTGGGGGCACCATACCCCTGGGGGCACACAAGTGTCACTCTATAATATTTTATACACGCCACATTTTACTTAATGATATTATTGAATACATGTGACGTGTGGTTATTGATTTAGAATAGAAGATGTAACATCAAATGTAACAGAACATCTTATTATCTTAGTTACTATATTTAACAATTCACAAAAACTTTTGTGGGTGCTTCTCATTAATAATTTTCATGAGTCAAATTCTTTTAACCCACTAACTCAAACCAATGCACAATTTAATATGTGAATTGTGAAGTGTAAATGGTAGGTTGAATACTGAAATATTTCACATAATACTTCCCTCGTAATAATTAAGTTTGATCCATCTACAAGTTGATGTTAACATAAAGTGATTGTACACGTATTGAATTTTCTACCATATATATGTAATATATATATATATATATATATAAAATACATCTATGCCAAAGTTATTTAACTTGACTTTTTGTCGTAAACATTGGAAAAGGCTTAATTAAAGAAAGCGAACATATGTTGAGAGAGTGGGGAAGGAAGCTGATCTAATTGGTGCATTTTTGTTTTCCATTAACTTTATGTTATTGTATCTCATAGCTGTTTATTATTGATTGGAGCCTAATTCTATTAAAACTTGAATTATAGTAAACTTGTGGAAATAATATATAGATAATTGTTATCTTGAGGCTGGAATTCACACACCTGCACTTTATTCTAAAAATACATTTCAACAATTAAATTAACTAGAAATGTCCTAAACACATTTCTATTATCCATCTCTTGAACAAAACTTATATGCACCTGTGTCACGGATCCTAGATCTGTGCCCCTGACCCGACCCGGCACGTGGGTCGCACCCAGGCGCGCCCACGCGCCCCCATGCGCACCCCCACCTGATATGGTGTGCGCCCACGCACACCAGATTTCACACTATGTGATTCAGTGATAGGTGTTATATATGTACTCTATAGGTGTTATATATGTACTCTGTAGGTGTTATAGTTATATTATATGATTCAATGATAGGTGTTATAGTTATACTCTATAGGTGTTATATATATACTCCTTAGGTGTTACATCTATGTTCTTGAGGTATTACATATATAGAAGATTTCATATTATGTGATTCAATGATAGATGTTATATGTATACTCTATATGAGTTATATATATACTCTTTATGTGTTATATGTATGTTCTTGAGGTATCACATATAAAGAAGATTTCATATTATGTGATTGAATGATAGGTGTCATATATATACTCTATAAGTGTTAAATGTATGTTCTTTAGGTGTTATAATATTTTCATAATACCTGAAGGAATTGTGTTTATTATATATCATAGATGCATGTAATTTTATATCACCTATAGAGTATCTTTGTAATACCTTTAAAATATTTTCATAACATCTAAAGGAATTGTATTTATTATATCTTATAGATGCATGTGATCTTATATCACCTATATAGTATATTTGTAATACCTTTAGAATATTTTCATATTATATGTCTGATATGTTTAATATATACTCTATAGGTGTTATATATATACTTTTTAGGTGTTAAATGTCTGTTCTTAAGATTGAGTGATATGTATATATAAATAATAGATTGTAAAATGTGATTTTATCATCTTCTTCCCCAAATTTTCTGCAAATTCATACTACTCAATCATATTTCTACAATTTTATACCTTCATTCAATAACCAACAAAGTTGCATATCAAATTATATATATATATATATATATACAATCCTGAATATATAAACCTTAATGAAGATAAAAGAACAATAGAGATGAAATAGAAAATTTGAAATCTGAAAAAATTAGAATACAAAACTAGTGGAAGCATCAATGGTGAGCTAGGGTTAACAGCAAAATATCCTCCCTCATTAATCGGAAAATGAGGATTTGATAGACAAAGGTTGGGTTCCTTCCTCCTTGACCCCATAGATAATTCCCCATATGTATGTATATATGTATATGTTTTCGGATCGGGTTGAAGAAGAAGAAGGGTTGAAAAAGAAGGAGAAGAAGAAGAAGAAGGAAGCAGATTGGGTTGAAGAAGGAGAAAGAAGAAGAAGAAGAATAAGAAGAAGAAGAGGAAGAAGAAAAAACAAAAAATGTGCTGCATGAAGAAGAAGAAGAGCAAGAAGAAGAAGAAGAAAAAAAAAATTGAATTAATGGGGGCGGGCCGGGTCGGGTTGGGGGCACGGACCCCCGGGCACATAAGTCCTACTCCCATCTCTTTTGTTCTCTTTCATGTTTTTCTCTAAAGTTGTCGAGGGAGAGATGATTTGGCATACCAGCAAGATTTTGCAAATCCGTTATCCTTGTTTCTGCATTTATTATTAGATCAATGTGTTAAAAGTGTTGTGTGAAAAACACTAGAAATTAACAGTATTGAGAACTCTCGTTGATCTTCATCAGCCGATGAGCACAACTAGTGGAACGCCCCCAAGTATGTTCGCTCAATGCTGGTTGAACACTTTCAAAGTGTTCGGTCTCATTACAATGTCTCTTAATTAACACTCTCTAAAAGACCAAAAGTTTCACCTTCCCAAGCTTCGACAACAGCACCATCCATGTCTAGTTCTTGAAAAGCATGAAATAAAAACCTTTCATGTTCCTCTTTTCAAATGGCTAAATAAGGATATTTTAATCTTTGCAACTTAATGCACTTTAAATTTTTTTAGTTATAGGATGGGTTTAAAAATGAGTGGGATATCACCCTTATCTTTTAGTGTTAGATTCGTTCATAACTATTAAGAAGTTATAGCTTTTAAAATATTGACTACAGCAAAAAAAAAATCTTACCAAAGTTTCTTTCTTTTTATCTTTTTTGTTGTAGTGGACAAAGGGAGAGGACCACTTACTTTTATTTGTTCAAGTTTCCTTTTACTTGAACTTGGTCCAAACTTAGATTTTGAAGCATCATGCAAATATGATAACATAAAACAAAAACTTTATGACAAGTATGTAATCATAAATTCAAAGAATAATTCAACAGTTGAGTAAATTATGAAGAAACTACATTACTTAAAATCAGATAAGTAGTGTTTCAATAAACAAACTCCTTTAATTCATGCATACATTTCTAAATGGGACTATAATTTTTTTCCCCATCAAATCTATATAGAAGTTGTATAAAAAAATTCTGTAAGAAGGCTAAATAAGAAAAAACAAACACCTTTGGTTCAATCTTCTATTTTACTGGAGTTTCAGAAAGTTGCACAAATAATCGTATGTCCACGACAGTATTATTATTAGAAAGAGTAAGAAGATACAGATATGAAAGGACCTAATAACTGCCTTGTTCGGTATTGGATCAAACTCGATGAAATGGAGAAAATCGTGTTGCTAACCTCTCATTGAATAGGAGCAGTACAGTAATCAGATGATAATGCGGAAAGCATGATCACTAACCATTATACTAAACTCAAAACTTGGGGATAAAAGTAGATAGCAACGCTATCAAACACGCAACGAGATAACAACTCAATGCCAAACCATCGCTTTCCCCCCATACAAATGCTTTTCTCAAGCATCATTATTCCAAAAGTTGTCAGTGTCATGTACCTTAGGGAGACATCAAGCTTAGGGTGTTTTTTTGCAGTACTTTTCGAGCCATTCCATTGTGACGCTCTTTGGCCTCTCCAATGGCAGTCCGAGAGCTCGGTCCCATATAAGCTAAAAAGGTGAAAACACAAAGTTCAGAGAAGAATATATATATATATATATATATAAAGACTAAGAAAATTAGTACGAAGGCTGTGAATGGAAGAAAACCTGAGCACAAATGCCAATAGCTCTCGATACGCCAAAGAGAACGGTGTAGTATCTATCAAATTCAACGAGAAAGGTATCATCGATGGCAGTAATTCTATGCTTGTGGGTTTGTTAATACTCTACATGAACAGTCAACTTGAACAGTAAAAGTAAACGGAACAATCCAGATCAAGAATAATACACAAAATTCTACCTTGCTTCTGTTAAACCATAATAATTGAGTAATACTCCACTGTGGGCATCAACATTTGGCCATGGGTTTTTCACCTGAAAAGGTTAGTCACAGAAACAACATGCATCAGACATAAATTATCCAAAATGACAATAAAAGAAGCCTCATTCAACAATGTTCTCTACCATGAAATTAAGAAACTGAGGCAGCCTCAATTGCAGCATTCAAAGATAGGACAAAGAACAGGAGGGGTATAGTTAAGAGGAAGTTAACAAGCACACACAGAAAACACGATAAGAAAAGACAAGCTAAAGAAACCATATCTCCCATGTCTAACCCCCCCACAAAAAAAATAATATAATAATAATAAAAGAAGAAGAAGCCATGAATTAAAAATTTTAAAAAATGAAACAAGAAAAAGAGACAAGATCATCAAGAAGCATCACAAGTGAATCCCAGATATAATTAAATCAGAACTATTTGCCAAAGAAAAGCTTATAATTTTATTTTTATTAAATAGCATCTAATTAATTTTGAACCTTAAAAAAATAAAAATAGTTAAGAAGCCCCACTAAGAAGCAACTTTTAGTTGTGAAACAGGGTGACATACTTTGCCAAGCTCCAACAGTATAGGAGGCACTACATCATAAAGATTTGAAACCTGTGTGGAAAATAAAGAGGGAAAAAATGAAATGAAAGTTAGATCTTTACTGATGGACAAGATAATGTCTGAATGCATACTGTAATGTTATCAAGTTTGGTGTGTACCAGTTTAAATAATGGATCATCCGGCAAGTGCTTCAGAGCAAATTCTCTCTGACATGTATATCTTGGATCAGTCTGGCGCAGTACTCCATGTCCAAATCCAGGAACAACCTATAATACCATCATGTATAGGATGAGAAGGTCCTAAAGAGATCAATAAAGGTGATAGGTGTAATGTATGGGGTAAGGTTATCAGAGTACGTTGATTAGCTAAGACAGGAGAATGAATAAAATATTTTGAAGTCTGAGGTGCAGATATGAAAATCGAGTGAAAAAGAAAAGGGTAATCGATTAATGATGAGAGAATATAGAACAAAGTTTCTCCATTTTAGCAACTGTCAACACAGCAGATGGAGTGAGGTCATAGTTTCTGAATTCAAATAACAAAATTGACTTCCAACTAAAACTCCCAAAACATGAATCTAGTTATTTATATGTCAGTTATTAAGTATGAACAAAGTTGATAGACAGGGGGGATAAGGAGAAGATAAAATTGTAACAATACCAAACATACTACCTTGCCACTTTTCAATGTTTTCCAGACATACTCTTTCAGATCTTCTTTGCTAATATTCTCCCCACACTCTTTTACCACCGATTTAATCCATAGCAAGACTTCCTGTTTAAGACCAGAAAATTAAGCACAAAGTAAAGGATATCAGTTATGTATACCTTGGAGCTATCAGTAGGAAGTTAATTAAAAATTTCAGTAGTTGATATTCCAATTGTGGCTGAAATTAATATGTTTTGTTGGCTTTGATTCCTCACCACCTTGTATTTCCCTTTGTGATTCTATTACTTGTAGTTCAGTTGCTGATATTCTGTTGTTTTGACCATAACAATCTGATGTTTATGTGGATATTAACTATATTTACCTTACCTAGTGGCTTGCAATGAAGCATTAGCATTGTTAGCACAGCATTCAAAATAAATTAAACAATAACAGAAAAACCAAGCAAACTCATAACACTGGGAATTCTTTGTTGTAAGATTAATAATAGCTTGACATGTAGCACTAGATACATACATTCAAAACCAAGCTATATATTTGGCTGCATCAGTAGTGGCGATTAAAGTTGCAAGTTTGGGTATGAGAAAATGAGAAACATTGAACAAAGACATTAAGCACCTGATTTGCCAAGCCATGAAGTGGACCAGCTAAGCCATTTAAAGCAGCAGCAAATGAAAGATAAGGATCAGAAAGGGCGCTAGCAACCTGTGCAAGTACAACATCAGATGCTAGAGTATTAAGAAAAAATAATGGAAGGAATGTCATACTGCATGACAATCTAAATAGTCTCGATTGTCAGAGAAATACACTATGAAAGCTTATACAGGCAACTTATATCAAATGTAGGCTTTAAGTGCCATTCAAATCAAAGCCCTTACAGAAATTACATAGAAAGCCTAATGTCACTTACCAGATGACCAGTATGGGCACTGACGTTACCACCTTCATGATCACTGAATGAAGTAGTATAAATAAGAAAAGAATACAATAGAAGTCAGGAATTGAAATGACAAATATTGTTACTTATACTGATATTCTAATGACAAAATTTACTTAACACACCTATGGATGGTCACATAAAGCCTCATTAGCTCTTGCATGCCGGGATCATCAAAACCTAGCATGTGTGCAAAATTCCCTCCATAATCTAGGGTGTCACCCATCGGTATGACTTGTCCATTCTTGTACATCCTTCACAGGTTCAAATAAATGTTACCAGACAATAGCTAACTATGATGTTACGTTATCAATCAGAATAGATTAACATGGCCATCAGTCTTTCAAAGAATGCATTATCGGTATCATTAACATGAATGATTTGACTCAAGTACACCAAGATACAATCCACCAACCAACCTGCGGTAGACATATGAAGCTACAATCGGAACTTGTGCAATCAAACTAAGGGAGTCCTCATATGTTGGTTCCCAATACCTATAGAGGAAAAACAATTAGAATCTAAAAAGCGGTAAAAATTGATGCATCATCAAAACATAAAACCTCATTAAGAACTCACTTAGATTTATGGATCCCCTTCTCATATGCCTTTTGGAATTCACTTTGGACCTTGAGAAAAAAAAAATGATGAATGTGACTTTTCAGTTAATAGCTCCCTACACGATGAGAAGAACCATAATCTCTTTCTACATTTTTATATTCTTGAACAAAAGGAAACAACTTTACCATTAAAACAACTCAAGAAATGCATAATACAAACAAAATAAGCAGATAAAACAGAAAAATATGTTGCAAGGTTGTGACATTATCAATCATCTTGCTCGGGATAGCTACAATATATGTAGTTCATGGACAATATGTCTCAAAAAGGTAATTTGCTAGTTAGCATGGAGATAGATTACCACAACAAACTTGTCAAAATGTAAGTTCAACTTTGTAATCATAACCTTAGCACCTTTTTCCTAAACAAACTTTATTTCCTTTAATCTAAGGATCACAAAATGGTAATGCATCCACTTCAAAGGCCACCACAGTCAACAATCTTACCGTACATAGAGGAGATGATATTTGATATATCCTCGAGCAGAAATGCTAAGTGAAAGCTAAGAAACCATCACAGAAGCTAACGCAGGCCCAACGAAAAATTAAAGTGTTCAAGTTTAAGGGCAAAACACTGATCATAAGCAAACATCAGAATTTTGCGATCCCTGAAGCTGAGATTACATGTTTTATATAAACCAAAGCATCATGAGAGGAGAGTCAAACTGAAGTTTTGTACCATACTAACTGACAATCAAGCTATGTAACTACTGCTGCTTTTTTCTCTCTTTTTTCTTTTCTTTTCCTCCATCAGCCATTCAACTTCAAAAGTTTGAGATTGAAGGAAAGATTGAGTATAACTTGAGGTTATCATGAGAACAGAAGTTATTTCCAAACCAGTTACAAGATTCTGAATATGTTCTTTCATATTACTAAGATAAATTCAAAGAATACTTGAACACATAGGAGATGGCTATCAAAATGAAGAGCAGATTTTTAACTGGAGTTCATGAATGAATAAGCAACTTAAATGAAATCAGTTATCATCACTCCACCTGAAGAGCCATGATACCAGTTGCAAATTGAGTCATTGGGTGAGCAGTAATAGGTAAGGCATCAATTGTTTTATACACATGATCTGCAATTATAAAAAGAAAAAGAAATATAAGATGATATCTCATAAAAAGCTACAAAAGGCTGGGAGCATATAGAATTGAGTCAATCGCATGAGTATTGAACTTTCAGGTACAAAAATACCCTGTCCCATAAAAAAGAGCCTCTTGGCATTGAGGGTAATATAAGTTAGATTTTTAAAAAATAAGATAGGAAAATATTACTATCTTCCACTACAATTTATACATCCAAATGAAGAAATTGGCACAACTAAATTCAGATGAACAAATAAGAAAACAATCCCTGAAGACTTGGTTTATCATTATGCTATCATAGGCTGGCTAGCTAAAGACCAATGTGAGAGTTGAAGAACCTGGGACTGTAGCGCGATTTCTCAGTTCCTTTGATAATGAAGCCACTTGCTCATTTGTTGGCACCTGATCCGGGCAGAGAAAGAAAACAAGATTAGCCTTCATAAAGTAATGAAGCATGAATGAAATTAACACAAAATAAAGTTCATAATAGCAAGCTAAACTGATATAAAATATAATGCAGAGTGTTCAAAGTCCAAGTACAACTTTAACTTATATTTTAACAATGTCAGATGAAGCAAAATAAAAAATGAAAAGGTGCATTGAGACAGAATACCAATTTAGCTACCTACTTTTCCTGTTAAAAGGAGCCAAAGAAGACCTTCAGGTAATGGTTCTCCTCCAGGCTTTGCTGCAGGTAAAACCTTCTGACATTCAGGAATAGACAAACCCCGGAAGCGAATTCCCTAAGACCATGAACATAATGTACTAACTCAGTAACAGTTGCATAAATTAAAGATTGCGACTCCACAAGTGAAGAGTATTAAAATACTGCTGATCTTGTTGATAAAAAGGGTGCATACCTCTTCAGCATCTAGCAATGAAGTTTCCCACAGTAATCCTGTCATTCCTCTCATTCCACCAAGTACCTTTTGATGTATAACAAATTCATTAGTAATTGAATCATAAATTTTCCATAGTCGTTAGTCAAATTATAAAGAGAGCATAAAAAGCAAGAAAGACACATACCATATCAACAGTGATGTTCCCCAGCTGAACTTTCCCATGTTCTGATTTAAGTTTCTTCAGGCGTTCCTGAGACAAAACAACATGAGATGTCTAACACTGATATGACAAAGAAGAAACCATTTTGCTATCAATGTTTTATGTCAATTCATTACATAAATGATAAATGATGAACAGAATCAAACAATCACATCCATAAATATTAATATATTTTTTCTTTACTCAGTAGGGTTAAATTGAAAATGGTCATTGGTATGACTAAAACCAATAAAACGAAAAGCATAAACAATACAACCTAATGAGTAGATGTTCTAAGACAATCATTTCTGTTATAAGAAAAGTACCTGCTGTTCTGGAATCAATTCCTTCAGCTGAGAATGTAGGTCCTAAAAGAAGTCAAAGTAAAAAAGCACAAGGAAAATATCATCTTAGCTGTTACTTGATGGAAGAATAGGCAAAAGTAGTGGGAAAAAAAAAAACTAAAAGAATTCATTGATCTTTATCATAAAATTTTCAATTGAGACATAAAGGAAAAACAATATTTTGCAATACCCCAAAATCTATGAACCAATTTCTTTCAAGGTCTAACTAATAGTTCTCTCAAGGCTCATTCTAAGAGCAACTTCTTGTGCACACTATATCACTGATGTGGCATATCTAGCATATTGGAAGTATTCATCTCTGGTCATCCACATAAATCACAAAACTTCTAACTCATGGATTAAAATTACATAAGTTTCAAAATCAGGAAGTGGATTATTTTTCAAAATGCAAAATTAAGAATAAAAGATTGGAGATCAAAATCAAATACCAAGACCTATTGGAATCCTGCCAAGGCTATAAATAATTTATATAAATATATTTAAAAAAATACACTTTAAAAAATATAAAGACATGCAAGTTTGGATGCTTAAAAAAGGGAAAGGAAAAAAAAAAAGTGAATGGGACCAAAACCTCATGGCATCTATAAAACCAAAATAATATGATTAATCTGATTTCGATCATGTTTTAATCACAGAGTTGTCCATAACAAAAAAAAATTTCTCTCTTTTGGTTGAGATTTACGCTCTTAAGTAGGGCTGTTCCAAAGAGGCAATTTTGGGGAAAATACAAAAGATAAAGAAGCCGTTCAGAGTGTAACTCTTCTTCGAATATGTGTATTCTGAGAAATTACTTCACAGTAAATACTAAATACTCTATGAGGTAATAAACTCCTGCTTGAAAAAAACCTATTGGAAACCATCCAAGAGCACTATCTCAACTTGTCAATAAGATCCAACTCAAAGTAAGTAGATAAT
The DNA here is from genome assembly GCA_005771605.1 of Scutellaria baicalensis. Classification (NCBI taxonomy): domain Eukaryota; kingdom Viridiplantae; phylum Streptophyta; class Magnoliopsida; order Lamiales; family Lamiaceae; genus Scutellaria; species Scutellaria baicalensis. The sequence continues at coordinate 7,684,845 of CM016721.1, read as the reverse complement.
TTGTATGCCTCTCAGATGAATTCATTATACAAATATTTAAAGCTAAGATTTGTTTTTATTATTTGACCTGTAGCTAGACTATTATAGGAATGCATGAAAGGGTACTGTGGAAGGAAAACTGTTGATCTTGCAGCTTCGTTGCTTTTGAGATATGCAAGGCTTGAGGTAAACTATTTATCAAGTTAATTTCCGCTAATTTCCCCAGAGTTAACCTATGAAAGCTTAAATGCATCCCAAAATGATTTCTGATAAAAGAAAACATTGTTCTCATTCACTGTCTATTCTCTGGTTAACAAAACTCACGTGTAGTTAATCCACAATACAAACCCAGAAACATATTTGAAGATTTCATTGCCCTCTTTATTTTCACTAATTATCTATGAACCATGTTGAAGGATCTTGACATAACTAAAGCCGTTACACCTAATCTTCAAGGGCATATTAGTACAGTAACCTATCAGTAGACTATAAAAAATCAAGATCCAAATGAGCAACAATCCAATGAAAATCTAGTAATCGTAAGAAACAAAGAATTCTTACAACATCAGATGAGGTCTGAACTTGAAACCAGCGAACAGAATTGCGGAGACCTGGCTGTTGAACCTAAAGATAAGTGGAAACAATAAAACAATGCATGAAGTTAGTTACACGAAATAAAATGACAAAAATCAAAATGAAGGTAATTTCACAGAACCATTAACTGAAAAATCAAAATGAAGGTAATTACACAGAACCATTAACTGAAAAATCAAAATGAAGGTAATTTCACAGAGCCATTAACAGAAAGCAACCACATTTACTTACAGCACGAGACCGCAGCTTCGACAACAGACCAACGCTCCCATGGAAAACCATCGCTACGGAATACCCAAATTACTGCCAAAAAAAACTGATTTATATCAAACAATCCACAGAAACGTAAATCCACTAAAAGTGTAGCGTAATACACAGATACAATCAAATCAATCAGTTGGAAACATATCAATATTGTCAGCAGATCAACCATACGAAAAGGCACCGAAATACTAACTTATTCGCAATAAAAAAGAAAAGTAATGAAATAGATTGAAATCAATACCAAAGGCTGGTTAAAAATGGCGAGGAGAGAGAGAGAGATGCTTACAGTACGGAGAGATGAATGAAATTGAAGAATGGAATCGATCAATGGCTGCCCACCAGAGACTTTAGCATTACTATTGAAAATTCCACATTGGTCTGCGCCTATCGTTACAAAATAAAATAATTAATTATAAAATCACAAAATATTTTGTGCAACCAGTGCATGTCGGTCGACCCGCCCCACGCGTCCAATGTGTTCCCACACGTCTGCCCTCAAACCTATCAAGATTCGCTCCAAGCAGTCATATCTTCGTGTTATGTTAGTATTAACATCAAGGTAACACTAACATAACATGAAGGTAACACTAACATAATATAAAGGTCACGATCAAAATACTCGAAAAAGTAAAGGGACGCGGGCTGCGCTGGCCTGCGCCAACCAGCGTGAGGCCCGGTTGCACGGATCTCGGGCCTGCACGGATCTGAGATCCATGCACCTGGTGCACATGAGAGTCACTCTTATAAAATTCCTAGATTCCAAATACAATGTTTTACTTTTTTGCAAAAACTTGTGTGAGATGATTTTTCGGATAGTTTTCGTGAGGTCAATCTATTTCACTCATTAATTAAATCTATTTTTTATAAATTTATATTTGAATTGTGAAATATGGATTTTGAATTAAGATGTCTTGCATAAAATAATTCATGAGTCGTATATAAAACTTACTTTTTACTTTTTTACCGATCGTTCAACTTGGATTCATGTTTTTATGTTACTTTAGGTGGTGTGACTTTTATATTGCAACATTGTGACTATTATGTTGTAATATTGTAATCTTTATATTGTATTAACGTGACTTTAGTGTTATATAAGTATGACATTTATGTACAAATATACTCCCTTTATATTCAACAAAATTTGTACATATATAATTTTATGTGATATTATTCATATCTTTATGTAATAGCAGTTACACCTTATATTGATATACGCATACCTTCATGTAATATATAAATGTGCAATTAACATCACATAAATGTATAAGTAATATTACATGAAGTTATGTTGATCCAAAAAAATGCACTCAAAATTTCTGAAAATTTTCACAAAATTTATAAGTTACAAAACATAAACTGTGATGATATTTAAACATAAAAGTCACAAAAATATAATAGAAAAATTACATGACATATACCTGAAGCAAGAAAAAAGAGAAATGAAAAATCTTGCGTGAGACGATGTCTCGAATAATTTCCATGAGACGAATACTTATTACCTACCAACCTAACCCATTTTCACAAATTTATATATAAATTGTGAAACATGAGTCAGTGAATTGACTCGTCCCATAAAAAAAGATATGTGAGTCGGTGTAACATAAATCTTATCGAAATAGAAATTGACTCGGATCCCAATCGAATCGAGTAAAAATCTCTAATCAAGGAGACCCAAACACAACAACCTCCATGATTTCTTTAATTCTCTTCATTTTTTAAATATTGTATATGGTATTATTTTAAGATATCAATAAGAATCCAAGAAACAACTCAATTTGACCAGAAGATTAATGTAGTGAAACGGGTTCAAAAAGGCACAAGTGTCGAACATCATCTGGGCTGGCCTTTGGCTCCAGGCAGTAGCCAGCCACGGTAGTCCTCAGCCCCTACGTGGCGGCTCTGCCATGGTCCCCGACCACCAAATTATAGTATTAGTACAAAGCAGCCGCCATGGATTTTTGTTCCTTGTTCCTTTTGCTCAACTCATTTTCCCTTGTTTTCCATAAAGATTGAACCTTTTCTGTTCTTTTCTTTTCTTTTCTTTTCCACCTTCATTTATTCTCATTCACCATTTCCACTCAACACTGCTGATTCATCTTAATTTCGGGAGCTTTCAGCATGCGTCCTTGCATATCCAAGCTTATCAAATGGCACCCGTCTCTGAGGAATTTCATCTCAGTAAGTTCATCCTTTTTCTTCACCTTCTAATCGATGGCTTCAAAGGGGCATTGTGGATTGGTTTTATGTGGAATGTGTTTTTTGTGGTTACTTGGATTGAACCTTGATTGAGAGAATTATTTTTCAGTTTGATTAGTTGTGATGGAATGGTTTCATCTTTGTTTGAGTTTCTTGGGATTTTTTTTGGGGCTTTTTGCCCCTTAGTTTGTGAGAGTTGGGAATTTGGATTGGTTTATTTGTTTGCAAGTTTGATTGTCGCCTAATTGTATTCTTGATGTTAGAGTTTGCTATTTGTCGTTTTCATGCGATTGAAGTATTCTTTGGCATGATAAGTGCTATTTGAGTGTATTGACATGCACAGTTTTAAGTGAAAGTGTGATTTGGCTTAGTGGCTTATTAGAGTTGAAGGATACTGTATGTCTAATCATCTACTAGTAACGACGCGTTTTTATGTGTACGTTCAGATACTAGCTATCAATTTGAGCTAGTTGAGATTAGAATGCTTTGATTTTGCATCAGAACAGTTTCTTATAGTGACAGGTAATATCAACTATATCTTTTTGTGAATCGATTAGTTAATTAAGAAAGTGTAAGTTATTAAGTTTTCTTTATCCATTTCCTGATATGATGTTAAGTTTACATTTTGATCCAATTTAATGCTGAAATTATGGATCCTACAAACTGGTTTCTTATGTTACTACCTACTACTGAATGACAGTTTGTTGACAATGATCGAATTAATTTCAGGCCAACAGTAGCATCACGTCTCTCATTCAACAGAAAAGTAGTAATGAACAATTTTTAACAAGTGGCCATATGGATGGGATGATGAAGATGTATGGTACTTCAAGTGAAAAAAATTCAGCAGATGAGCCTAAAGATAATCCTGTTTCAGACATGCTAGTTGATTCATTTGGGAGGCTTCATACTTATTTGAGGATTTCATTGACGGAACGTTGTAATTTGCGATGCCAGTACTGTATGCCTGCAGAAGGTGTAGAGCTTACTCCGAGTCCTCAAGTTCTCTCACAGAATGAGATTGTTCGCCTTGCAGATCTGTTTGTCAGTTCTGGTGTTACTAAAATTCGATTGACTGGTGGGGAGCCTACAATCAGGAAGGATATTGATGAAATTTGCTTACGGCTGTCAAACTTGAGAGGGCTAAAGACACTTGCTATGACTACTAATGGAATTGCACTGGCGAATAAACTCCCTAGATTAAAAGAATGTGGACTTAGTTTGCTAAACATAAGTTTAGACACTTTGGTTCCTGCAAAGTTTGAATTTATGACGAGGCGAAAAGGACATGAAAGAGTGATGAAATGCATTGATGCTGCTATAGAGTTGGGATATAATCCTGTGAAGGTATGTTTATTTAATGTCCTAGGTATACTTTTGTTGGGCCAGTTTTAGATCAGTAAAGAATAGTATCAGTGACTTCTTTTCCTCTGCCAAGTTTTTTCCGGAAATAATCAAGTACATATGCTTTTATATTGTTTTTGTCAGGTAAATTGTGTTGTGATGCGTGGATTCAATGATGATGAAATATGTGACTTTATTGAACTGACACGTGAAAAGCCAATCAATATACGATTTATTGAGTTCATGCCTTTTGATGGGAATGTCTGGAATGTCAAGAAACTTGTACCATACTCTGAAATGTTGGATATTGCGGTAAGGTAGAATTCTTCAATCCCACTTTTCGGCTTCTGAATTTTATTATTACATTCAATGAGCGGCTTAATATTTCTGATCAGGTTAAACAAGGGACTTACAAGGATTCAGGATCCCCCCACAGAGACAGCCAAGAATTTCAGGATTGATGGACATCAGGGTACAGTTTCTTTCATCACATCAATGACAGAGCATTTTTGTGCTGGTTGTAATAGACTGAGACTTCTAGCTGATGGGAACTTTAAAGTTTGCCTCTTTGGTGCCTCTGAGGTAAGGCATTGTCTTGCTTATCATTCATTGACTATCTATTCCTGGGCCGGTGAGTACCCAAGGGAATGATCATATTTGGCATGCTTGTGCAAGCACGATTTCGATGCCGGATAAAGTGACGAAATCCTATTTTTATTGATGAACTATCGGAATAAAGTTGCCCTACACATAAATAATGCTCAAGGAAACAATCGCATACCTTTGTGCTTGACAAGTTAAAAGGATTCAATCATCTATGTTTGTGGTAAATAATAATTAGACATCCAAATTAGGTAAACCCAGATAAATAAAGAGAATCTCCTATCAATAATTTCATAATTATGCAATCATTGTTTGCTAGAATATGTGCTAATAGACACAGCACAAGTAACTTCCTTTAGATCTAGTTATATTTAGTTGGTGGCCTAAAAACCAATTTTATGGTGATTGTCCTCTTTCAACTAATTCCCTGAACACTTCATAAGAGTGCTCAAGCAGATAGACTGAACTTCAGTGGGACATGCTAATATTATCAAATTGAAAGGATGTGTATTTTCATTTTCATCTTCCAGTGTCTCAGGCATCATCTTATATGAGATTTTCTTGTCAGATTTATCTTCTGCTCATACGGTTGAATTTTTACTTTCTTATCTCTTTCTCAAGGGTAGACATTTTTCCTTTCAGGTCAGCTTGAAGGACCCCCTCCGTAGTGGTGCTGACGATACTGAACTTAAGGAGATTATTAGAGCTGCGGTATGTGCTATTATTGTTTTCAAAAAACCTCACCCATTATGGCTTTTTTTTTTTTTTTTTTGGAGTGAGTGATGCATGTGTTCAGCCTGTTTTGTCAACTTTTTTGTACTGAATTTGAGATTTGCTTCCAATTATGTATAGTTACGTACTAGTAATCTCACAGCTGCAAACATTTTTTCTGAGTACCAGGTCAAAAGAAAGAAAGCGGCTCATGCTGGGATGTTTGACATTGCAAAGACTCCAAACAGACCAATGATACATATTGGTGGCTAGGGATCATCACCCCATATACCTTATTATGTATGCTATGCTAAGTTGAATTTCATTTGTTAGTTCATTTCTATTCCTACTGTAGTTTCATTGTCAGAATTGTCTGTTTGGTTTTTCAATCAACTGACATAGTTCTTTTAGTTTTTAAATGTATGGCCATCTGCAACTTAGCTACAAACTTGCACATCTTGATTTGTTACTGCTCTCTCATACATACTGATCTGGACCATTTACATTTCAGTTGGTTCTTCAGAATTTTTATTGATAGTGCTTTTAAGTACCCTGCTAATATGCTCATCTATTATTATTTATTCTGTTATTAAGTTATATATTTTTAATATTTTCATGCCACTAATTCTCAATTTATATAGCTTCTGCTGTTATTTTACTCGACACTGTTTTATTTACTCTTCTCGTATATGTGTGTGAACAAAAGCATACACACGTCCATCTTCCTGGAGTTCTATACTCATGAATAGCGTAAATTTTCTCTTTCAGGCACCACTCCTGGCTTGCTTATGTGGAACTCACTTGGAGGCAATGGTTCTCCCATGTAGTTTAGCACACTCCAAAGAAAGAAAAGGGGATATAAACGGAAAAATGTGCAGAAAGAAGAGATATTATGGATCCATATTTTGTGTTAGTTTCCAAGAATGTAATTGTAACTTTATAAGTACTGCAAAATCTCATAGACAAAATCAATACAGAATTCTAATATTTCTTCTATGTTGAATAATACCAATTCCAATTCTTATATAGCTTTGAAGGGTTACAAATACAATCCTCTTTTCAGAGAGGTGATTCTCCCCATTGTACCTGAGAGAGAGAGAGAGAGAGAGAACATTTGAGCCCAGATATACTTGTCTACCTGTTCTTCAGTGATACAAAAACAAGTAATGTTTTTGCACATAGCTTTCTCTGATTTTGGAGTGTCACATTGTCAGGTTGTTTAACACATATTGGACTGTGTCCCTACATGTTCCAACTCTAATTTCCACTTATACTTCGGAGATCAGCATTAAGTATGCTTTGCATTTGTTATTTTGTTTTCGACTTGCACATGTTCATTGCAGAAATATACCGTTGGTATCATTCCGTTTCTACATTTTTTGCTCCTGATGTTTTTTTCTATATTGTGGCACACTTACATACATATAAGGTATTAAAACCTTTCCTTTATTTATTTATTTATTATTTTTTTTTTTTGGTGTGTGTACCTGCAAATGCTAATCGTAGGACTTCTGATATTTATGGTCCATTTAGTGAAGCTTGAGCTCTAATTACTCAGGTGCATTCATTTCTTTTCGTGTATTCTTTCATAGCTTTCTTTGATAAGCTTCAAGATTCTTTTTTTTGGTTTTTACCACTACGATAATCACATTGATCTTGAGTTTCAGGAGAATGAATGCCTGGCAGTTCACGTAGGATGAGCTAGAGTCAAGCAGGATATAGATCCTCAAGGTAATATATTTTTCCATTCCTGTGATTTTAGTAAGAGTTAAAAACGTACTGTTAGCAAATACTTGACCACTCCGATTGCAAGAACATAATTTTCGTTGATGAATCTTTGTCTTCTACTCAGCTTAGTTTTAGTATCTGCAGTTGAAATAAGTAGGATTGGAATTGTACATTCTTGTATCAATACCAGTTTATTGATATTCTTCTACTTCACTTTCCAGGTTTATGCATTGGTTGATTTGTCCTTAATTCAGAAACTAATTGAATCATTTTCAAGGTTGAGACTAACCACCTGGCAACAGCCGCGTTGGCACAGATATAGATGGCTTTTTTTGAAATTTCTCCTTGGAAATTTAGTGAGAATTCTTGGGAGGGAAAATGGTTGAAGTAGAATGACAAATATAAGGAGACTTGATAGAAGGCATTTTAGGAACTAGATGTTCCATGAGAAGAAAGACACAAGTTTTTGAGGCCAAACAAATATTTCAATCTCTGTAACAAGTGGGAGTTAAATCAATTGTATTGAATACATGTAGAAAAAATTAAATATCCTCGTTGGTATCGGTTATCAATAGATCAATCACACCTAAGATAGAACATCCTAACTATCAGCATCCCAATGGACAAACCAACAGATTGATCAATTGGAACAGGCTCTGACTGGTGGAAGAGATTATCCACTTTCTTTTCCTGTTATGATTTTATGCTAGTGACGGAGTGACTCCATTTCTAGGCACGACGAATTCGCCTTTTTGGAGCAGTCCTAGCAGAATCAACAAGATGAACAAATAGAGAAACCTTTTTGTTGAATTCAGATTCAGCCAATTTGCTGAAAGTATCATCCAAGGAAACAAAGAATGAAAGTCTCCTTCTGAAGGAAAGCCAGAAATCAATCCTATTGAGCTCACAAAACACGAAGAAGTTTTCAACTAGTAGAGAGGCATCTCACAAAAGGCACTGATTTGAGATGGCCTGTAAGAAAGTAGAGGAAACTCATTCATATCATTAAGGAATCCATCCAACTCCTCCAAAAGACCCAGAAGGTCAGTTTGATTATCTGCATCGTATATTTCTTCAATCTCCTTCTTCACTCTGTGTGCATCTTGCATTATTGGTGCACTCACTGATTCTATTCTGTTCCCAGGTATGCTGCAGTAAGGCTTCGGATGCAAGAAAAGGGACGAAGCTTTCTTCGCCTTATTCACACGTCCTTTCTTTTCCACTGGTTTTCCTGTAAGTCTCTGCACAAGCTCTTGGAAATTCTGAACGTCCGTCTTTATGATTTGTGGTTCAACTATGTGAATTATGCGTATCTTTGGCTTTTGTTTGGAAATCGTGTGGGAATAATCATGCACAACGAACTTAGGTCAAGCTAAGGTTGAGGCATATGAGTTAGGCTTCATTTTCTCTTTCGTGGGTACTGATAGAAGCTTTCGTTGTGGTTATGCTTTGAGATCATCAAGTACTTCTCGATATTTATAACAGTGGAATTCGAGACAACTAGACTTGCCTAGTTGGATCAACAAAAAGTCCAACTTGCAAGCAAAAAATTAAAGTCTTTTGCCTTTTGGCAGTAATGATTAGATGAGGTTCCCTTGTGTGAGGCAAAATGCTTACTATATAAATCCATGATCAAGATATAGAATATAGTTTCTGTTGCCTCACATATTTGATATATAGTTTATTCAACTTGCATCCATTTTAATGGATAAAATAGATAGATTGCAGTTTTCTTGACCATAATAAACTAATTAGTCAACGCTTATCTATATGTTCTTTGATCAACCTGTATATGATGTGTGTGTTTTCCTCTCTCTATATCATCCACTTTCTGCAATTTAAAATACAGAAAAGGGTTTTTATGAAGTTGAATTCTTGCCACATGGGTTTTTTTTAATTTGTAGTTTCATTGTGAAAAAGTCAAAGGATTGTTAAGTATTTAGTATGTGTGCAAGTTGCTTAGTGTGGATGTCATTTTGGTAACCTTATTCTCAATATTTTGCATAAGTTATGATTGTGTTAAACATCAAGAAAGCTGGTTCTTTGGGATTAAACTTGTTTGAAAGTAGAAAAGTTTGAAGTTTACTCGTTCTTGTTCACATTGAAATGTGTTCACATGAAGCTTTTGGTTAATTTTGCTCTCACAAATACTCGAACCCAGGGCTCGTATTCGGTTGGATTAAAGCTGGATCATCGTCGACTCGTGTGATTATCAGACAAAACATAGTGTATGAAGTTAGATAACCTTTCAAACAAGTTTGAACCGTTGTTTATTTGACTTGTCTTGATTCATAATGAACTTTAACTAGGTTTGCGTCGAATCTGAATTACCATATTATTATGAAAGCAATAAATAAGTAATAAATTGGGTTGTACTTTTTTTATGAGTTTAGGGGGATTGGAATGTAGAGAATAATAAAGATTAGAAAACTTGTGTGATACAAATTCGAACCAATCGTCACATAATTTGTACATTTATAAAAGTGGGATACCAGTTAAACTACAAATGAAACGAATGACTTGAAATGGGATGTAATTAATTTAATCAAGACATGAATACTTGAAGTTGTTGGTTTTAATAACACAATTAGGAAAAAAAAATTGTATGCATTAATTAACAATTGGAAATGCGTCCCACTTCTTCAAACATCAAATTAAAAAGCATTTATAAGACCACTTGATTTGGATTAGTTAGATAATATTAAATGTTGCTCTTGAGCCCAACTTAGGATGGGCTGGTTGTGGGCCAGGCCCATTTGCTGATGTCATGTTGATGACGTTCTTGTCCATGTTGACTTAAGACTTTTGCTATAAAATAGAGATGAACTAAGAGCATCACATATATGTCTAAGAGCATCACTCCTTCTAAAAGTATCACACACAATAATAAACCAACTTAAAGATTTATCAAGAGCATCACATTTATTATCAAAACTACCCTTACTCAATAAACAAAAGTGTAAAAAAAAAAAGGGAATCAAAGCAGTAGAGAAACGGGAGAGAAGTGGAGAGAAAGAAAGAAGGAAGAACTAAGCTATAACAAGTCGATTCGGCCATTGGAGAAGAGAAGATTTCGGTTGATTCGTCCGAACTTCTGCTAAAATGGAACCAACTCATCCAACTCCAACAACTAGAGCAAGAAATTTCAAAGGTTAGTTCATTTGAAAATTTTGTTTCAATTTTGCAAATTTGTGAGTTACTTTTTGTAGAAATTGACGTAGTACATTAGCTTTTGTTATGGGTTTAGGGTTTAATGCTTTAATTTGCTGAAATTGTATGCAAAAATGAATGAATTTGGGCCAATTTGTCGGATTTTTTTTCTGTTAAAGACGAACTGCTGGGCGGCACTGGTCGGCCGAACACGCAGCACGCGGGACGGCCGCCTCGGCCGAACCCGCAGCTTGTAAAACGGCCGCCAATACAGAAAGCCTTGTGCGGCGTTCGGCTACGCTTGTCGAGCGAACAGCTTGCGGCCTCGGCTGGACTGGCCGAACGCTTATGCGTGCGTGCGGCCGTTCTGGCCGAACTCTCCTTGTGCGCGTGTGGTCGGTCTGGTTGAACAACCAATTTATTTTATGTCTTAGTCCTTTTTTTTATTGTTGTGTTAATTATTCTTCTTTGTAATTCAGGAATTACATATTCGATGAGGAATAGACCCACCGCTTCTGAAAGGAGGCGTCGAGAAGTTCTACGTGGTGAAGGTTCGGGCACGTAAGAAGCGGCCGTACCCATGCCGTTTGCTTATCAGGAGCCTCCACAGGATTTCCCACAGGATATCCCACAGGATATTCCTGTTGAAGCTGAAGTAGATTATTATCCCCCTGAGCATGAGCAGAATGAAGAAGTTGAGGAGCACCCGGTGGCCCAGGGAGAGAATGAGTCTGAGGTACTTACTGGACCTTTTCACGGTGGCCCTAGCGATCATCGTCTATTGCCAAGTTTTAAGACGCATGTGGCCGCCAAGATATGGTTCGGTGAGGAGCGTGGCCTAATAAAGTGTTTGTCACACAACAAAGCTTGAATCGTGGAGGTCCGGGGGTGACTTAGCCCAGTTTCTAAGGCTATTGAGGCGTTTCAAAATTGCCGACTCCGGCATGTTTCGTATAAGAACCCCAACAAGACCCTTATTTATGCTTTTGTTGAGCGATGGCATCCGGAGACAAATAATTTTCATATGTCGTTCGGTGAGAAGATGTCTTCTGCATCACCGGACTTCCAATTGAGGGAAAAGATGTTGTCACACCGGCCACAGGTCTCGAACGACCAAGTGATGTGCTTCAACGTGTGTTGGGGGTGAGTGGGGATGAGGCGTTGGAGAAAAGCACAGGACATGGAGTTTGGTTGGAGTGGCTTCGAAAGACCTTCAGTCCCATGGCCTTATCTCCTGATGAAGATGAGAGACTCTACACTGCTAGGACGTATCTATTGTACGTGCTCGGGTGTACTATTTTTATTGACAAGAGCGACAGTAGAGTCTTCGCCCAGTTTCTTTCCCTGTTGGAGTACGTTAAGAGAGTACACAAGTATGTTTGGGCACTGCTACACTAGCATACTTGATCGCCTCATAGCTTGGAGGGAGATGTTAGATGCTTGTAGTCCAAACCAAGTAAGTTTGTTCTTCAAATATTTCGATGTGATACATTTGGAATAACATTGGGAACCCGCATTTAGAAAAATTAGTTAATTTTGTAGGTTGTTTGGACTCCATATTTGGGGGTGAGGGATGCATTTCCGCGCAGTGAGGTTACATTCTACCATGGGTGCGTAAGATCCCTCGATGTGATGGAACCATACCACCCCGATCGCGTTTTGAGGCAGTTCGGGCATGTTCAGACGATCCCCTCAGACCCGTTGATGCCAACACCTGTTCGACGAGGCAGTATTGGAAACTAGTACAAGGTGGTTTTTGATGTTGTCAGTTCTTACTGGAAGTTGTGGAGCAGTCATGTATTAGCGGATGAGGTTCGAGGGAGGCTCTCAAGTCCACCTTGGGAGTGTACGCCCGATTACATGCCCTGGTTCCACCGAGTTTCACATCCCTTCGTCCAAAACCTGGAGAAGACGTCTATTGGAGCAAATGCTTCTCATACTCATTCGCAGCCACAGCCATGGGAGATGATTGAGAGTGCTCGAGGCCATATTGCACTGATTGTTGAGATGTGGAGGGCATTTGATCCTTCCCTTTCCCTTGAGTACATGATGCCCTATGTCAAGCAGGCGTACGATGTGTTGTCCATACAGGACACTCAGCACACCGAAGCTCAAGGACGTGCATCATCGAGTAGGCCTCGTAGATCTCGTAGAGGATAGAGTATCTTGAAAAATGACTATCCTTGACATATGTACTTGAAATTTTGTACTATTTTTGAACGTTGTTTTTACATGTTGGCTAAATTTTTGAATATTGTTTTAACAAGTCCAAATCATGTTGTTCGGGCATGTTCGAATGAAAACTATCGTATATATTATGCCTATATGTTTAACAACTTGTGATCTAAATGAGGGTAAGTTAGAAGTGAACCAAACTAAGCGACGGTTCGGCCACCCCGATCGAACTCCAAGATGGAAGTTCGGCCACGTTGGCCGACACGCATGCAGGACATTCGGCCAGAGTGACCAAACATTCTACAAGGTATGGATCGAGCCAATTGGAGATGACATAATTAACGGCATTTGGATAGTCATTGAAGTCGTCCTTCAATCTCCCTACGTACTCATTGAACTTCACTTCATTTTCAGCGAGAACCAATGTGTTCCATGAGTAGTTAAATAACTCCCACTTCGCTTGTTTGTGAAATTCTTTCTTGCACTTAGTAAAAATATTTTTACTAATATGTCATCGACACAACATGTGTTTAGCTTGAGGGAACACCACTTCAATCGCATTCATCATAGCTAACTCCCGATCAGTGACAATGACACGTGGCAAGAAAGATTGATCCATCAATCCTTTTAAAGTCGAGAGCATCCATCTATAGTTCTCCTCACGTTCAGCCTCAAGATAGATGCATGCTACAGAAAATGTGATATCTGTTGATGTAATGCCAACCACTTCCAATAGCGGCATCTTGTATCGATTGGTCTTGTACGTACAATCCATCAACAAGACATTTGGAAAAGCACGCAACAGGTCGACACTAGTCGGGTGGGCATAGAAAAGATCTTTCACCCTATCAGATTTCTCGCATCTGTTCACAAGGTAATAATACTTGTGAAACTCCAGTTTCCCTAACAAATATTGCATTTGAGATCGACTGTCATGCTCAACAACTATATGCTTATGACGGGCATTATAAATAGTCTTCAAGGTGGAGGCATTTTCAACAAATGTCTCTTTCAACGTAGACAATATTTCATTTGGGGCAACCTTGTTTCTGGACAAGTCGGCCACAAATTGATCTTCAACCGGTGTTAGTCGGCCAGCATATGAATGACCAACCAAGGTCCTACCCATTGGATGGTTGTGAACTCCCGAAACGACCGATAAAGACCATTGTCCGCTCTCGTTCAATTGAAATGCCCTTAGAAGAAACAGACAACGACACTTCTTTGTGGTTGTGGTTCTCCTACTTTTCTTCTGAACGATCTCTAGACTGTCTTGCTTTTCAAGCAGATGTTTGGTCTTATTGCGTACACGATACACCCCACCTCTTTCACATCCCAAATCAACCCGAGGTCGACGACCTTGATGACCAGCAAGATCCGAGCGTACGACTAATATCACCATATTGTGTCTATATGCTACGACGTTAATCCAATTCATCATCGAACTCTAAGATTCAAATACTTGATCTGTGGTGAACTCCTCAGCAAAATCAATCTCAAGATATTGAGGATCTACATTGTCCGAATCCATTGCTTGTTCAACATCCATTGGGTTCGAAAAGTATCGATTATCATCATTCTGCATATGTTCCTGTTATAAACAAGTAAAGAACATCATAAGAATATAAAAAATTGAAATCGAAAATTTTTATATGTAAAAAACGTGATTGTTCAGCCAGGGTGACCGAACAAGCTTCAAAACGTTCGGCCAAGGCTGCCGAATGCCTTACAAAGCTGTCGGCCAGCCAGGCCGACCACACAGGCTTTCGTTCGGCCGACTCGGCCGCATGTGTGCTGTCAACTTCGGCCAGCACGGTCGAACATTCTATATGTTGTTCGGTCTGTGTTGGTCGAACGGGTACCCTTCTTCGTGAATTTTCAAGTTCAAAAAAACGAAACAATATTGCTATCTACATTTATGCAAACACTTACATTGTTTGTACCTACATGATCTTCACTAGCCATTGATGGTTTCTTCACTTACTGATGGGGAAAAGGATGAAATATGTAAGACTTTTGTTGCAATTTTTTTTCATAAGTGTTAATGGAGAAAAAGTGTTGATGGAGAAGAAGAGGGAGTGTGTGGTGCCCTTAGTATTGTTGGTATCCAATTTAAATTATTGTGTGGTGCCCTTAACATTTTATGTATTAATGAAGGATATTTTAGTCTTTTCACAAAAAAAAAAATTTATATCAAAAATATGTGTGGTGCTCTTAGAAGGTTGTGTGGTGCTTTTAGTTCTTCTCATAAAATAAGCACTTATAAAGTCTACTCTTTTTTATTAAACTTTGAATAGGCTTTCGATTGAGAAATTAAATGGTGTGAATGATATGAATACATATACAATTCTATTGTAATCATTGCTGATGTGTCAACTATTTATTATATTTATTGACTTCACTTTTCATGTAATTAGGAAATGAGGTGATTATACATTATTCGGTGAACATATTAAGAGTATTCATCATAATCATTTTAGCACTTATTTCAAACGTGACATTACCATCAAGATACAACTTTGAGCCTTTGAAAGATTTAGATTCCACTCTTATGTCGATTTCATGAATATCAACTCTTCGTCTCATTTTCTGTGTTTCTTTAAAGCAAAATTTTATGTAAGACATAACTTTATATAGTTTTATGTGAAATAAATATTGACTGTGTTGAATGAGTTGGTCTATCTTTGATAATCCATATGAACTTCGTTTTACATAAGATCGTCTCATGTTACCCTTTTCTTTTTTTTTTAATTGTAGTAGTAACTAAGAAAAGAGTAAATCTCTTGTGAATCAGGTGCATAGATACCCGGGTCGGATCCGGGTTAGGGGGGACCGCTCCTTTTTTTTTCGTGCATGATTTTTGAAAATGTTCATCGTACTAATATGTTATGTTAGACATACCTTTAAATTATGTTAGACATATATTTAAGCTATGTTAAACATACCGTTCAGCCCATATTTCATACCTTATCTTTTTTGTGCTTGATATTTGAATTTTGGCACCTATCACTACGTTATGTTAGACATACCTTTACGTTGTGTTAGACATACCTTTGTATATAGTTAAACATACCTTTGTATATGTTAGACATACATTTGTATATAGTTAGACCTACCTACTAATAACTTCGTTATTTAATGCATTTTGGGGCTTAATTTCATATCATTTTGTGTTAAAAAGCATGCAATAGTGAGATTTTATTTAGATTTCATTATCTTTTTAAGATTTCACGTTTTTGCTTGATTTGAAAGGAATTTGATAGGTTTTAGCACAAAATGAAAGTCCAATGGAATTTAACGTCAAGTCGGAGTCGAGATAGGGAGTCGATAAAGCGCAGTTATGGGGGAAAATCATATCTCGAGCTCTAGAAGTCCAAATTCAATGTTTCTTGTCTTGTTAGAAAGATAAGAGGGATTTCTACAACTTTCATTTTGGAAGTTTTCATCAATTCTACCATCAAGAGAGCAGAATAATACAAGAAGTTGAAAGTCGTGCAAGAATGTCCTGATTTTCATCTTGACAGGGCTTGAGAAAATTGGGTATAACCTGGTGTAGAAAACTGATATTGGGCTGAAATTAGTGGCATCGAATAGATAACCTGAAGGACTACAACTTTCATGAAGAAGTCGAAGCCCAATTATGAGCGTAAGAGGGCCGAATCGAGGCTGAAAGCTTGGAGTCTGGGCCACCCGGGTCACTTGGCCGGGTCGGTGGTCAAGTTGCGGGTTTTTAGGCCTGTTTGTGTTAGGATGTATACTATAAGCCTAGCTTTTGTATGAACATCTTAATGATATGAGATTCATTATGATCAAATGTTTGCATTTTATATTATTGCTGTTGTCCAGATTAGTCTACACTGTAGATAACATGGTGTGTGGTGTCACACAGAAGATCATGCTATCAGTTCCTTATAGATTATAAATAATAGCTCACAACCAAGATGGATTTGGACAAACCATTGGAACGGTTGTAGTGTAATTTGGTATTAGTCTATCTTGACTATAAAGTTACACTAGTGCATTTTGTATGTATTGAGCAGGACCAAATGAGGTTGTTCGATTTATACTGACTATAAATAAAAGAACAAGACCTTTGTTATTATGGATGTACATCTTCTTAATCCATATATAATAACGGGCACGTGTACTCAGTGTTTGTTTCTTTAATTTACCAATGGGTGAGATTTATTAATAAATCAATAGGCTCGGTGAATTGGGAGATAGCACTGTTTATATGGTGTGCTGTTGATTATAGAAGGAATCCGTGTCCTAATTATTTAGGATGATGATGTCCCCTTGAGGAGCTCATAAGGATTATCATGTAAACCCTGCAGGTGGATTTAATCCGACATGATAATAAAGATGAGTGGTACTACTCTTGGAATTAGATGTAAATTAATTAAGTTGTCAGTAACTTATTTAATTTATGGACATTCGATATCTTAAACGCGGGGAAATAAATGTACATATAATAAAGGAGCCCATATTGTAATATGGGATTAGGACGGTAGTTCAATTATAACTCTTTAGTGGACCGAGTTATAATTGATGGGCTTAAGCGAGATGTTCGGGTTGAACACGGGACGCCTAAGCCCATTAGGAGGCCCAACCTAATTCCTCCTCAGGGTCCCTGTTGTAGCCTATAAATAACCCTAATATCAGCACCTCCTAAATTTTACGTTTTCTCAATCTCACGCAAATAAAAACAGATTCACTTGAGAGAACTAAGGAGGCGAATTTTCTGTGTCTTTTGGAAGATCGTCGCCCACACGACGTCCAAAGGAGAGGGATAGGAATACGGCAGAAGGTCGTGAGGTTCGAGGCTCGTTGATCGTTCGCAAGTTCTGACCTAAGAACTGTTTCGGCTTCGCCTTTTGAGGTGAAAAGGTATAATTCGTTTTCCGCTGCATGTCAATAATGTTTTCGATCCCGAATTAGATAATTACATAGAGTCGGCGATCCGGTGGTTCCAACAGTTTGGACTCCTATTTGGATACAACTTGCTCCAAGTCAAATTTTTACCTACTTAGATACAAATTAGGACTTGGGAAGAGGAGATAGAGAGAAAAAATATAAAAAATCCATACACATCCAAAAAAGGAAGCAATCATCCACATCTGGAGAGCAAGGAAGAAAGCAAGGAATTGAAGATTCAAGAGTTAAGAGGAGCAACCAACAATCACAAATTGAATAAGCTTTTCTTTGATTTTATTTCTAGTTTTGATCATGTCGTTTTTTAATTTATTTTGCTTTACGAACATGATTTTTGGCTAGGGGTCTCGTGATCTTAGGACACGAGAGTAGTTCTATGGATTTCTTGTTGAATATCTAGTTTTAATCTTTCCTCTAATCCATGATATTTTATTCATGTTTCCTTGTGCTTATTCCATGTGTGAATCCTGATCAAATTTATGCATGCTCTAATTAATTGGATTAAGATCGAGAGATGATATCTGATTATAGATTTGGGAATGCATGACTCAATTAAATTGTCTGGATCGAGAGATTGGTAAATAATTGGGGTGAGAATACGATCTTATGAGCTTTTAGGAGTTGGTTATTAACTGCGAGGTAGAGATACATACATTAATAATCAATCAACGGGTTAAGTTGCTCGAGAGAGAGGTTAATCTACAATCGTGATTGCTCACATAAAATAATTGGATTTGGGGTTGATTTTTGCTAGATTAGTAAACTTGATTGAAGTAAATGAAATCGTTGTCTTAGGATCCTTGTTTGATCTTGATTTTCTTGATATTTTCTTGTTTGATATTTTTATTCCATTTATTTGTTTCTAGACATAGGTTAATTAGATTCAATTCTCTCAATTCGGTCACCTAGATAAAATTAGGTAAATTAATTAGGTAGTTAACTAGGTTCTAATTCACTAGTCTATATGGGATCGACCTTGCTCACCCTATCTATAGTTGACACCGTACACTTGCGGTATAGGCTAGAAATAGACCATCGATCACCTACATAAGGTGTGTTTAACATAACACAAAATATGTCTAATTAAACATAAAGGTAGGTCTATTAGAGCGAATTTTGGGTAAGCTTCAGCGTGAGTCTCAGGCGCGTGGGAGCGCGTTTTGGGGCGCGTGAGCGGGTCGACTCGCTTGCACGGATCTGGTCCGTGCAACCGGTGTATAAAAGTTTTTGCCCTAAGAAAATAACCATATTTGTAGCTTTGTACCCAATGCATGGTGTAAATACAAGACTGAATATTTATACACGTGACATGTGATTGTTATTGTGTAATATACAATGAATTGCGAAAATGAAATAGAAGATCTTGTTTGGTAAACCAGTGAACAAAAACTTACATAAGTTTTAAAAAAAAATTTAAAAATTATGTTGTTTAAATCAACTCCAAATATATCAATATAACTCGCTCCATCTTGGACCTTGTGGTCAGCAAATCAATCTCAAATTCAGATGAATATAAAACTAAAGTATGGTAGAATATAATCAAAATATATGTATATCTATATAGATAAATTTGGTTCACATTTGTAAAACTTACTGTTCAATAAAATATTGATTTCCAAAAATGCTACCTGGATCATGCACAACTATGTGACATTTTTAGAATAAAAATTACATTTTATGAATTTCAAAGGTTAGTATAAATACATGGTCCCAATAAGTAAAAATTGGTAATGTCAATCTAGCTATCCGGCCCAATAAGTAAGGCGACGCTATGAGCCGTCCCAATTATACGATGGGGGAAATGGCCACACTTATCCTACCAAATGTAAGTATATACATAACAAATATAATTACATACAATAAGTTGAGTTTGTCTCTTGTGAGATCATCTCATTTGTGACATGATTCAAATATTTATTTTATAGGTATAAAT
The DNA here is from genome assembly GCA_005771605.1 of Scutellaria baicalensis. Taxonomy (NCBI): domain Eukaryota; kingdom Viridiplantae; phylum Streptophyta; class Magnoliopsida; order Lamiales; family Lamiaceae; genus Scutellaria; species Scutellaria baicalensis. The sequence continues at coordinate 7,665,236 of CM016721.1, read as the reverse complement.
ATGTGTTTTGTATGTGTTTCATAATATGTTTTCACAGGTATAAACATGAGTACGTCATTTACAGTTATAAATATGTTTTTTTCTACTACAAATATGTATTTTCAAATCCATCGCATGTGAGACGATCTCATATGAGTTTTTGTGCAATTAGAGAAAATCATATTCTTAATAGAACAACAAATATAAGTACATACATAACAAATATAAGTACATACAATTAGTTTGAGAAAATCCTATTCTTAATAGAAACAATTCTTGTCGTTATATTGTTAATTTCTTTTCCTAAAGGTTGTGTATACTTTAAAAGATAACTTAGGATAGTGATATTTTATATATCTTTATCGAATGTTTATTTTAATAGAAATAAACTTTCAGGTTATTCTTCCGATTCGGGATAAAAAGTGAAGATTCGGATAATACATTAGATAACTATCCGCACCCTCCCTATAGAATAGTTCACCCAAAACTTGGGATAACATTATGAAGCTACATTTCTATCCTCAATAAACATTAAACACTCATATTTTTAATATCAAATAACACATTTAGGTAATATCACTCTTATCCTAACCTCCATATATTACATAGTAAGCGATGGATAATGATAATTAATATCCTTATCTGATATTATATGTTAAAGTAAACATTCGAAATAAATAACAATTTACATCTTATCCTATGAAGTTATCTCATTGATTAGATAATTAATTTATCCTTATTTGTCAAAGTAAACACAACAAAAAAGAATTATATCTTTTATCATTTTATTGGTAAGCGTTTAAGTATATAATGATAGGAGATAGAAGTATATGATAGTAGGCAACTGCTGCTGTGCACCAGGTGCACGGATCTGGATTGGTGCAACTGGGGCGACCTGACCCGGATTCGCGCACCTGGATTTTCTTTTTTTTTTCTTTTTTTTTTTCGCTTCAGGCTGTTACTTTTATGTTGTAAAGATGTGACCTTTACGTTATATAAGTGTGACCTTTATGTATAAATGTTATGACCTTTATGTTCAGTAACTTAGGAAAAAAATGAAGATTTTCAGGTTTTTTCGCTTCAGATTAAGACCTTTATATTGTATTGTTGTAACCTTTATATACAGTTCTTGTGACCTTTATATACAAATATTATGACCTTTATAATCCATAACTTTGAAAAAAATTGAAATTTTCAAAATTCAGTGCATTTTAAGAATGGATATATGTGCAGCTAATATTTCATAAACGTAAATATGTTCAAATTTTGTTAAAATTCTTCATTTTTTTCTAAGTTAGAGTATATAAAGGTCATTACATTTGTACATAAAGGTCACACTTATATAACATAAAGGTCACATGCATATAACATAAAGGTAACAACCTGAAGTGAAAAAATAAAATTCAAAAAAAAATAAATAAATAAAAGTGCGCGGATTCGGGTCGACCCGGACCTGACCCGAATTGTACATACACCAGTTGCACAGGAGACTAACTCATGATAGTATATATGTTGTTAAATACAGTGGTATAATAAATGGAACGAGTTACCTTAATAACGAAATGAGCTCAATTATATGGTGGCATAGGCTTAAGGATGATATCGACTGTAGTAAGTGCTAAAGTATATTGTGGTACAAGCTTTTGATCAGGGAGAGACGTACAACTCCCCCAATTAATTGTAGCCCTCTTTATTAAGTGGGATTTAAATCGAGGAATATGTTCGAATGACAAACATTTATAGGTGAGAGCCAACGGAACACAAATTTGAGGACAAACCTCCACAATATATCAATAAAAATATTTGATAGTACATATGTTGTTGACTTCATAAAGGATACAATAGTTCAAAAAATATATATTTAATTCTATATAAAATTAAATGGAATTTATGAAGGAGCAAAAACATTCAAATCTATATATATATATAAGCATAATATTTTGCCAAAATTAACTGCAATAAACGTCTCATTTATTAAATATTTTTAATTTAAGAAATCATTAATAACTTTTATTTTAAATTTATTAATAAATAAATACATAAATATCAATATTTAAGACATTTAATTTTATATTTATTATATATAAACTCAAAGAAAAAATAAATAGACAAATTTATTTATATATTTATATACTATCTGCAATAAATGTCTCATTTATTAAATATTTCTATTTTAAGAAATCATTAATAACTTTTGTTTTAAATTTATTAATAACCAAATACATAAATATCAATATTTAAGACATTTAATTTTATATTTATTATATATAAACTCAAAGAAAAAATAAATAGACAAATTTATTTATATATTTCTATAATATAATAATCGAGGAAAAGTTGGAGAAATATATAGAAGCAACATTTTCCCAACAAAAAGTGTCACATCAACAATATTTTTGTTTTATATTTTTTATTATTAAATTCATAATTAAATATTGTCTTAGTTTATTCTTATTTTATTAATATTAATTAAGTTAATTTTTATTGAATAATTTCTTAAATACCAACAATAGATATTGTCCAAATAATAATTTCAATAATAAATATTAATTTGTTTAGGGATAATTGATATGATATTTAATATAAATATAACTAAATAAGTTTAACACTATTAAGGATGCGTGCATATACATATATGTATATATATAATATGTATTTAGTGTAAAATTATATGTTATCCTAAATACTTTTTAAATTAATATTCGTAAGTGTCCCCTCAACAAATTTTTTATTTAGAATTTTACTATTTAATCCATTTGATTTAATAATATAAATATTGTATTAGTTTATTCTCATTTTATTGATCTTAATTAAATTAATTTTTATTGAATAATTTCTTAAATACCAACAATTGATATCCAAACAATAATTTCAATAATAAATATTAATTTGCATGGGGATTATTTATATCATATTTATTATAAATTAATAAATAAATATAACACTATTAAGGATGTGTGTATATATATAATATGTATTTAGTCTGAATTATATATCATCCTAAATATTTTTTAAATTATAAATATCTCATAATCGGATAAAATTTTCATTTTTTACTTTCCACTTAGGACTTCGTATATTTTTATGTGAGAGTGCACGTTTTGAATTTAGATGACTCAACTGATTATCTAAATTATGTGCTTAGTTTCTAATTATATTGTCATCAACAAGATTACTACTACTATATTTTGATTTTGTGTTGAGCTTAAATTGTAATGATCAATGACGTGCTATATAAATTAATTTACGTGATACTTATAATGGAATATTTATCTGTCATCTTCATGTTAAGCGATATTAATTAAAGAAAAATATAATTCAATTTATTTTGAAATAAATGGTTTAAATATATAATTGACAGTGCTTGCATCAAGTTCCTAGAAAAAAATTCTAATTTTATTGTATATTGTTTCTATATATACATACTCACACGCATGTATTTATTTTAAATAATTGAATTTGATTTTTAATTCATAATTTTTTAAAGTTTTTTTAGTATATTTAATTTAAGTGATTGCCGATATTAGTTTGTAACACAGGTGATAAAAAAATGTTTCAACTAGAAATGTTATGTATAAAAAAATTTAAAAAAAACTTACAAACTTTGTAGGTAAAATATCCAATTTTGATTTGAAGATCATGATTTGATACTTTGGTTTCTAGTATGAATCATAGATTAGTGAATTGGATGTGTATAATATCGATATATTGTTGTGAATTGAATTACCTTAAGCAAATTTAGGTTTTCATAATTATTAATTAAATATTCAAAAAAAACTTGTGTGAGATGGTATCACGGATAATTTCGGCTAGATGAATCATTTTTTGTCCATGAATCAAACTCATATCCATTAACTTATATGTGAATTAGGAAGTTTTGGTTGTGGGTCATCCCGTCTCACGGATCATACACAAGACTCACTCTTAAATATTATATTGTCTTATATATACTAAAATTACTTACATATATTATCAAATAATTAATATTTACCAATATTATATTACATACCGCGTATGGCGCGGGTGTGAGTACTAGTGAATATAGCAACTGTAAAATAGTGTGTCTATAAATATACACACACTATTGTAAGGTCAACCTTATTCAATGAACCATCAATCAATTTGTTATATTAAATGTATTTTAATCCATTTTCTGAGTACACGCTTAAATTGATATAGGTAATGGTTGGATTATTTTGCTAATAGAATGAAATTAAATATGAAATCTCTCCTTTTTAATGACCTAACGACCAAATTCTATTATACTAGCACTACCTACTTAAATGTTTAATACTGAATTTATATTGTTTATGATGATGAATTGATGTCTTAATTAATTGAATGAATTATTTAATTTACTTGTCAAAATCATCAATTTTAAAAACTATATAGGGCAACTGGACATCTAGTCTAGCTATTTATAGAATAACAACCCCATAAGCAATAACACAAGCAAGTAGCATTACTATATATTAATCCAAGCTCTATATGAAAACTGTTTGAAAATAATAATATAAAATTTCCAGAATTGACTTTACTAAATTTTAATCTGAGTCTAATTTAAAAAACAAAAATCTTAGAAAAATAAGGTGGGCTAATAATGAAAAGATGGATAGATAAGTTACTACGATGATGGTTATTTTTAATTAATATAAAAAATGCAAAAAATTATTCTATCGGTTAACTATGCTCTAAATATATAGGTTTATCTTATATTAATTTGTTTCAACGTTTAATTAAATTATAAGAATAAACTTCTTATAAAATAAAATTACATACCATTTAATTTATTAAAATGAGTAACTCTCCTGTATACCAGTTGCACAGATCTCAATCGGGTTGGCACGGGCCGACCCAGCCCACGCCTTTTTACTTTTTCGTGTGTTTTGGTCGTTACCTTCATTTTATATATATTAGTATTACCTTCGTGTTATGTTAATGTTACATTCGTGTTATGTTAGTGTGGCCTTCATTTCAAGATTTCATACAATTAGTTCAAAACCATTGAACTAAAATAATACGATGGTCAGACTAACATAACATGAAGATCACACTAACATAATATGAATGTACAAACAAATGTTAATCATACATTAATGTTATGTTAGACTAATATTCATGTTATGATAGTGTGACCTTTATGTTATGTTAGCATTATCTTCATGAAGGTAATGCTAACATAACATGAAGGTAACACAAATATAATTACATGAAGGTAGCACTATGTGGAGTGAATTTTAGTGGGCTTGAGCGCACCCACCACGCGCGTGGGAGCACATTGACCGTGCGCGGGGCTCGTTGGTCAACGTGTGACCGATTGCACATGCACCCAGGCGCACAAAATATTTTGTCTATTAAAATATGTTATTTCAAACTTCCAATGTATTTTTATATATATATATATATATATATAACATGGTCAGTAATAATAATAATTTTGTAAAAGAAAGTTGCCAACTTGTAAAATCAAATTCAAGATAATTAATATGGAAATTAAACTTCCAATTTTACACGAGCAATTTCATTCAAGGATGCATGTACACAAATTAATGAAATCAACAATCAATATATCTATCATCTACAATTACAGATTAAAGAATATTCTCAACCAATCCTTAATCAAACACAAAAAGAAAAAAAAAAAGGAAAAACACACATATAGATTTAAGCAAGTAATTAAAGAATACGAAAAACTTGCGTGGTTCGTGTGATAGAGAGTTTTTGTGAGACTGACCCTTTTTATCCAATGAATCAAAAGTCATTTCCACCAAATTTATATTTGAATTGTGAAGCGTGGATAGTGGGTTGACCTGTTTTATAGGATGATGAAGCTGGTGGGGTGAGGGATCGGAAAAGTCGTTTAGGGGAGGGCGAGAGGTCTTCGGCGGCTGGAATATCTGCAAGAGCGGTGGCCCAACGGCGGATGGTGAGAGAAGTAGGTGGCCGGAAGACATAAGATTTGGGAGTGTTGGAGAAAACGTTGGAAGAGAGAGAAAGGATGAGATAGACGAGAGCTTGAACAGTAATGAACAATCCCACCTTCCACATCACCATCCCTAATCTCTCTATCATCTCCATGGATTTGCAGATATTGCTTATTTCTTTGCCAAATTGATCAGTTCTGTGATGTTAATGTATGTATTCAGAGAGAGAGAGAGAGAGGCCTACCTGTTTGACTTGTCTTGTTGATGACAAAGGCTGCATGAATTTCGAAGACAACTTTTATCCGGCACGTGATAAATGCGCTAGCCTTCATGATCAATTACTAACTCCTAATTAGTTATATAAAATTAAAGGCAGAAATACAAAAATTATGTACAAAAACTTTTATGCAACTGGTGCATGAATCTTGAATCCATACACTTGAGGTGATTTGACCCACGCATTGTGTTGGGTGGGTACACCCACATCCACCCAAATTCCCTCACAAGTGTTTTACTTTTATATTATGTTAGTCATATATTTATGTTATGTTAGTCATACTTGTAGAGTTTTTAATCATACCTTAGCAGTTTTTTGAACAATCATTTTATATATTTCATACCTCTTAGTTATATCAGTCATAAATTATAGTTATGTTAGCTGGACCTTTATATATTACATAAAACTATGAATATATTGATATAAAAGTATAAGTAATATCAGATATACATTTATAAATTGTGTCAAAAATTAGGGTTTTCGTTAAAATAATACATAAATGTATGTTATTTGTATATAAAAGTATGACTAATATAATATAAATATATAACTAATAATATAAAGGTATAACTAACATAACATTAAGATCAATGATTTTTTTAAGTTAAAACAATGCATTAAGGATATGAAATTTGGATGTAAGGATTTCATTTGAATGTAAGGATATGCATGACTAACACACGAATATATGACAAATATAATATAAAAGTTAATGCCAAAAAAATTCATGCAAAAAAAAAAAAAAAGAATGTTGATTAGAACAGCCTGGTTCAGACCTGGGTGGGCAGCCGGTGCAAAAGAGACATTCACCTATGACTGTTAATTATAATGAAACGGCGGCGTTTAGGATGACAAGTGTTGCTCGTAAATTAGGTAGATATATAATTAAGGAGCAAATGGGCCAAATTACACAAATTTTTTTAAGGAATTGACTTTTCTAACATTGGATATAAGAAAATGTACTTTTCTACCACAAAATATAAGAAAGTTACATTTTCTACACTATTTTGACTCGGTCATGGAGAAATCATTAAGTAATGATGGCTTGATGATATATTCAATTTTATTTATACTTATTTAACCTATTTAACAATTGTTTTATCCAACAACTCTAATTACAATTTTATTTGCTCTTTTATTTATACTTATTTAACAATTGTTTTATCCAACAACTCTAATTAGTAATTTATATAATTTATAATTTATAAATTATGGTTCGATTAATTAGTACGAGAACCACTATAATATGTTAATCGAAGCACAATAATTTATACGTAATTTAATAGAATTACTGAATATAATTTAGGTGGTTCGAGTTGTTCGATCACTAGTGTAACAAACCCTTTTTTTCCAAAGTGATCGAACCACTATGTCAAATTCATAGTGGTTCGATCACTAGTGTAAAAAACCAATTTTGTCCAAAGTGATCGAACCACTATGTCAAATTCATAGTGGTTCGATCACTAGTGTAAAAAACCAATTTTTTTCCAAAGTGATCGAACCACTATGTCAAATTCATGGTGGTTCGATCAGTAGTGTAAAAAACCAATTTTTTCCAAAGTGATCGAACCACTATGTCAAATTCATAGTGGTTCGATCACTAGTGAAAAAAATCAAAATTTTCCAAAGTGATCGAACCACTATGTCAAATTCATAGTGGTTCGATCACTAGTGTAAAAAACCAAAATTTTCCAAAGTGATCGAACCACTATGTCAAATACATAGTGGTTCGATCACTAGTGTAAAAAACCATTTTTTTCGTAAGCATATACAGATTACATATTTACGTATACAACTGTGTTTCAAGGTTGCACCAAATACGTAGGGCACCTCCTCTTTGTATGTGAATCAGAACCGCACAATGAACATATCTTTTTTTTCCTCCTTGTAGGTACGTGACCACTAGTGGTAGGATCATCCTCCTCAAGCTCATCCAAAATAGGGTGTGAACTTTCGGGAATGTACTCCGTACAGGTAGCCCTAATGTGACCAGCTCTTCCACATCGTCCGCACGTCCCACTCCTTCGAGGACGTGCAGTAGAATGTTCACCTGTAAAAGGTATACGAGTACTTTTAGGTCGACCGGCCTGTCTTGGATTATCTGGAGCCGTACACAGTTGTAGATGAACGATATCGTGTTGTTTCCAGTGTTGTGGCTCTTGTACAGGCATAACCTCGGAGGCCCACATTCCCCTCAACCATCCGATCGTGTAATAAGGCGACACGTAATTGATCACCGACCGTTTCGTAAAACTATGAAACCAGACAAAAATCAAAAGCTGGGCAAAAGAATTGTAGTCAAAGGTCAAAAAGTGGACTGACCTGATGGCAGCACATGCGTGTGAGCAAGGAATTAACTCGCTTTGGAACTCCCAACATGTGCACATATGGTGGTCCAAGTCCACCACATGGAGTTTACCATTAGAAACAACCTTGAATTTATTTCCCCCAAGTTCAGAGACATCCATTTGTCGACCAAGCCGCTGCCGCTCGATTAACTTGTCATGAACGTACTTCGTGAGAGGGTAATCCCTTTCGTCCGCCATCTGTCTCCGTTTGACAAACCATTTCTCCATAATCCGTCGAGCAGCTTCTAGGAAGAAACAAACGGGCAACTTTCTTGCCCAAACGAGTCGTGCATTCCAAACCTCCGCGCATTCGACGTCATGAAACTGTATCGTCGTACTGGACATTTTACGCGTGACCACCTCGTTTCCTGGGCATTCTGCAATGTATTGATTGCACCCATCAGTAGACTGTCACGTAGGGCTGACATGTACCTATTAAAATAAGCAAAACACGATTTACGTCAATTTGTTATTTTTGAATACGTAGTGCAAATAATTATATGGGGATAAACTTACCCATCGAACTCATTTGGATCATAACAGTATGCAGCTCTTTGGAACATATTGACCAAATGCGACCCATGCTTGGCCAAATGTTGCCTAATATGGTAACAACATAGTCCATGTGTGGCCTCAGGGAAGTTCTCATGTATCGTATTACTTATGCTTGCGTGTTGATCAGAAACGATGAGTAGGTCGTTTGGGCATCCGAATGCTTCCCTAACATGCTTCATGAACCAAGACCATGACTCATCATTCTCGATGTTTCCAATTCCAACTGCAAGGGGGAAAATTTGGTCGTTCCCATCTTTTGTCACCGCGACAAAGCCAATACCTCTGTATGAGCCTTTCAAGTGACAACCGTCAACAACTATAACCGGATGACCGTAATTTCGAAATCCAATGATTGAGGCAGCAAGGGAAAAAAAACGAACTTGAATTTACCGGACAAGTGTGTTTCCAATGCAGTGTAAGTTCCAGGATTGACATCCACCAACTCAAGCAAATACAATGGGAGCAAGCAAAATGACTGCTTCGGATCGCCATACGCCTTGTACATAGCGTGCCGTTTCACCTTTCTTGCGACTTTCAGGCTGAGGTTCAGACCGTATCGTTGACCCATTTCTTGAATCATAGCCCTCGGCACAAGATTGGAATTTTCTTTTCTGGCTTGCTCAACGTAGTATTCACCGATCACCAAGGAAGGGATTCTGCGGGATGCGCGGGTGTTTAAGTCATGTTCACAACTGTACGGCATTACAACCTTGGAGATTTTTCAGATCCCGTGCTTGGCAGATGAATTAAGTACGAATCGACATCCGTCGTGGTTGCATTTCACATTCCACCTGTGCTTATCCGAATATAGGACCCGATATTCAACCTGATTCTCCAAATGGTACATCTCGACTGCATTTTTTAAATCGGACTTACTGTTATACACCGAGCCTTTTTCAAGTCCATGCGGGACCTGCAAAAGATCCCCAGATTCTGGCTCGTCAAATCCGTCCATATCGGGAACATACCATTCCGGCTGCATTGTGTACTCACAAAATTCCGCAAACGCCTCGCGCTGCTCATCATCCAACGATGCGTCAACATCTTTGTCTAAGGTAAATCAATCTTCTCTTTCTGATGTCAAAATGTCAAAATGTGGACATTACAATTAATAAGTTATGATTGGGGAATTCAGATAACTCTGTACTCACATATCATATATGCAAAAGTAATTACCTGCTTCAGCGTCATTAGCGGAATTTCTGTGTTCTCCATGATCCGTTTCACCATCGTCGAACCCCGGAGCAGGACTATTCAGGTCGAGAAACTGAAAACTATTGTCTCTCCCCCATGATGATGACCGGGGTGCCCAACGCTCATTCGAAGACGTACCGGCTTCAGTGGTTCGATTCCGACAGGCCAAATCCCATTTCGCGTGGAATTCTTCGTCGTTCTGGAGTCCAGTAGGAATAGGTACAGGGCTGAATTCATGTACAGTGTTGACATTATAGGTTGAAGGACTTCCAAAGCTGAACGGGAAAAAAAGTTGAGAACTTTGATTTTCATGCTCATCCACTGAAGCTTGTTGATCCTGATAGGACGATCCCGCGGATACTCCAAGATCAGCCCTGGTCAACGAAACAAAAACAACCAAAAGAGAATCATCCGAATAAAAAACCTCTTCTAAATCAGAATCAGTCTTGATTTTCTTTTTTTTCAATCTGCCGTTACAGTCAGTTAGCGCATGAATCACATATCCCCAATAATTTAAGTCGGCAAGCACGATCCCATGAATCAAGGTCAATAAATCCATGTACGTGAGTCTTGGAAGACTGATCAACTCTTGGGAACCATTTACGTACTGAATACCTTCCCAATGGCCTCCGAACGAAACCACCACCGAATAAAACATTTTCGATAATACGATCTAAAAATGGAATTGAATTAGAATATTTAAAACATTCGATATAACTACTGGATAAAACAAATGATATAAAAAACAAAAGAGAGATAAGTTACTTAATAATTCTTCAAATTCTTCACACCAAGTATCACTCACGATTTTGTGCTATGAGTGTTGAAAACTCATTCTCACTTAAATAGATGAGAATTGAGTAATCCGTGAATGAATGTTCAAATCAACATTAATTCCAACACGTGAACATCTTGACTATGGATTGAAAATTAATTCGAAATAAACTGTGACAACAAACATCTAAACATTTACTGTGAAACATGGAAATTAAAGTGAATAATACTGTTAATTACTAAAAAAAACAAAATTACACTGTGAGTGGACTATACTTTTATACACGAGCCAATTTATATGTCGGTAACCTCAAAAATTAGTTTAAAACACTATTTTTCGAACCACAATATATTAGACATAGTGGTTCGATCACTTTGGAAATTTTTGATTTTTTTCACTAGTGATCGAACCACTATGAATTTGACATAGTGGTTCGATCACTTTGGAAAAAAAGGGTTTGTTACACTAGTGATCGAACCACTATGAATTTCACATAGTGGTTCGATCACTTTGGAAAATTTTGATTTTTTTCACTAGTGATCGAACCACTATGAATTTGACATAGTGGTTCGATCACTTTGGAAAAAATTGGTTTTTTACACTAGTGATCGAACCACTATGAATTTGACATAGTGGTTCGATCACTTTGGAAAAAATTGGTTTTTTACACTAGTGATCGAACTACTATGAATTTGACATAGTGGTTCGATCACTTTGGAAAAAAAGGGTTTGTTACACTAGTGATCGAACCACTATGAATTTCACATAGTGGTTCGATCACTTTGGAAATTTTTGATTTTTTTCACTAGTGATCGAACCACTATGAATTTGACATAGTGGTTCGATCACTTTGGAAAAAAATGGTTTTTTTCACTAGTGATCGAACCACTATGAATTTCACATAGTGGTTCGATCACTTTGGTAAAATTTGATTTTTTACACTAGTGATCGAACCACTATGAATTTGACATAATGGTTCGATCACTATGGAAATTTTGGTTTCTTTCACTAGTGATCGAACCTTTATGAATTTGACGTAGTGGTTCGATCACTTTGGAAAATTTTGGTTTTTTATACTAGTGATCGAACTACTATGAATTTGACATGATAATACGAAAAATACATATGTATACGCTAATCAAGAAAATCTGGATCTACATATGTATTCGTTTGTACATGATAATACGAAAAATACATATGTATACGCTAATCAAGAAAATTTGGAACTACATATGTTTTCGTTTGTACATGATAATACGAAAAATACATATGTATACGCTAATCAAGAAAATCTGGAACTACATATGTATTCGTTTGTACATGATAATACGAAAAATACATATGTATACGCTAATCAAGAAAATCTGGAGCTACAGTGTCCTTAGATGTGGAATACTTGTACACAGCTAGGGCCATATCTCTACGAAGTGCATCTATGCCTTTCTTTTTTGTAAATTTCGGGCTAGGGAATGTATTCGTAATCATGATCTCTGCTGTAATCAGACTCCAAGCCCCACAAGATATAGGATCCTCCTGCACGTAACACTTGTCATCACCCATCTGCCCCAGTTCCCACTCAATATCAGTCCCTGGAACCGGAATATGTCCAGTCCCACATCGTCTGGAGTCCTGATAAAAACCGGCTTTGTCCAACACCTGAGGCAAAAGACGACGTATCCCTAGAGTCTGATTACAGCGCAACTCCACTACCTCTTCGGTGTACGCATGTCTCATGCTGTCGAACAGAGTAAGGGAGCAGAGCCTGAAGTCAATGAATGCAGTGGCCCAGTGCCCGTTCAGGTTCAGAACAGTGATGACCTGGTGAAAGAGTCAATGTTAGTCACTCGATGATAGCCTACCAAACTGTAGTGTACATATTGTTAATAAAGATGAATCGTTGTCAAAAAATGAGACTTACGCCCAATTCCAGTTTGGCCCATTCTTTGACATCCAACCACCGCGGCTTCATACCTAAAACGTAGTGGATGAGTCGAGTTAGGGACGTGAACGTGAAATCCTCTGGATGAGTTCGTTCAGCGTATTTCTGCTCATCAGTCTCTCCACTGTGGCGTTCTTCCCAAATACCTTGTGCCGCAATCTGGATTTGGCAAAAAAAAATAAAAAATCAAGAAATAAGTGAGGCCATGGCTGGATTTTTGCTCAATAAAATTGTTACAGGAAATTCATCTCGCAATTGAATCGATGGACTCACCCTGAACCCAGTGTCGACAATCTGAACACCCTGCTTGAAATCTTCGTGTACACCAATAAATTCTGGGGCACTCTGTAGAATTCCGAGGTATGCATCCATTTGTTGTCATGAAGTAAAATCAATTAATAAAGGGAAAAAAGAAGTTAGACAAATATTAAGACAACGATAATTTAAACTTATGATTCCAGACTAACCGAATTTTCCATAGCTTGTCTAACGTCGAGGAAATGACGAAACACACCCACACCAATCCCCACATTCCGCCTGCAAGATAACACATTGTACATAAGTGATTGGTATTGATTACGGATCAACGATAATTCAAGATAACTTGTAGTCAAACACTTACTTTTCAGCACTACGGTCATCTTTGGCACAGTATGCCTGGAAATCTGCCAATTTGGTATTCATTCTTCTAGATGACTCATTCCTAAGGAATGGACTGCGAACATGTTGAGACGGACGACGCTTTCTCTGTGCACGGACCGGCCTACTAGTGGATGGTCTACGAGGAGGCGGTGTCTCAGATGGACGCTCGGGAGATGATGCACTGGATGGGGAAATATGAGCACCCTCGAGATGCGATGGGGTAAACTGTACGGGAGTCTGCAGAGTGTACCTTATAGCAGATGGAGGCTCGCTGGGCACAGATATAGGGGGATCCATCTATGCAGCTGTCCCAGGATCAACTGCAGGTACACTCTGTGACGGCCAAGTGCCCCATTCATGATCTGGCCTAGGCAACTGATACCAAGCTGGCTTTGTGGACGACGTGGACGGATAATATCTCTCGTGATAGGAAGTCTTTGGGGGACTTTGATGCCCGTATCCAAAGAAGCTGTCAACGTAAGTCTCTAACCGCTGAGCCTCTGAATCCACATAATCCCGTAGTTGCCTATTCTGCTCGTCGTATCGATGGGCCTCTGCATCCACGTACTCCCGTAGTTGTCTGTTCTGCTAGTCGAACCGTAGCACCTCCCCCTCTACATACTCCCGGAGTTGCCTGTTCTGCTCGTCATAGTACTGCTGCAGGTGAGTACGTACCTCGTCAATTCTCTCATCCACATAACCGGTCATCCGAGGAAACCACGAATCGGGAGAGGACTCAGGCTGTGGACGATCAGTTGCAACTGGTATGTCGTGTTGGGCCCTTGGCCGCCTGGAAACACGAGCAGGCCTCGAAGTGGATGGAAGAGCGTAATCGGGCTCCGCCTCTGACTCCACGGGATGCCTAGCTCCTCCAGATTGTGTTCGCCGACGAGCCACTGCACCACGTACTGGACCATAACGAGGTGGAGGGGGCTGAACGCCTGTAAATATGTCCCGGTCGACGCCCATCATGTACGGCTTCACCCACTTCTCTGGGATCGCATCTAGGGTCTCGAAGCACTAAATACCCTGTTTTACAAGAACTCAAGGTCAGGTTTTATTTGAACAAAGAAGATTAAATAAGAAACGAAAGAGTCTAGTGTAAGAAAACAAGAATCATGCAAATACCTGACCGTCCAGTATGGTCGACAGATCAATCTCCGCTACCTTGAGGGACCACTTTAAACATCGAGGCATGGATAGGGGCGTATCCAACCGGTGCCCGGTGAAGGTGGACGTGAATGGGATCGCCTCAAGTGCCCATATCTGACATTTTTTACAGGACGTAATTTATATGTTAGTGAAAAAAACCGGAAAACTTATGTAATGTAGATGAAATGAACATTATCAAATTTACCAGTAGGGCTGTCGAGAATCCATAGAAGTGGTACTTCCACTGTGTAGTACGTCCCTGTGGGAGGGTAGTGGGAACCTTGTCAATGTACTTTAAAAGGTTCAGATATGAAAACTTGCCCCATGGGAAATTCTCCCACTGCTCATCATCCTCGACAAGAACCCACACCCATGGTTCCACGACAGACTTTCCCGCATCCACACCTATAAGTATGCACTGCAGTATCAAGATCTTCGCAATCCTGATACTGTCCTGTCGAGAATGTCTCCACTCCCCGTGGGTGAATCTTTCTAGTAACTCGTTGACCTTAACTCTTGACGAATCACCGTGAACTCTGTAATAGAGTGAGTCCTCGTCTGGATGGTAGACTGCCGAAGGATTAAAATCGGAAGTGCCGAAACGCAACCCAGTAACCAGTGCGAACTCCCTCTTCGAGAACCGACAAAGGCGACGGTCTCGGCCAATATGGAACCATCGCTCATCAGCTGGAACTGCTCCACCATGCACCTGGCGTGTCATAAGGGCATGTAGAAACTGCTTGTTGATCGTCCTTTCGGTCTCCCACAGCAGGAAGTGTCCAAAACACGTCCCAAGAAACTCCTGCTCACACTCTGGTCCTATGCTCTACAATTCTGCCCTAATATCATCAATGATACTCAGACGAACATAGCCGACTACGTAGGCTATAGTACCCTGTAACGTCTCGCATACTCATACCGGCTCGTACTGTATATTATTAAAATTCAATCAGTATACGTTAAAATAAATTCAAATATATACATTTGCAATTTTCAACATTCAACAACAATTCAACATTTGCAATTTTCAACATTCAACAATTCAAACACCCAAACTTTTGCAACAATAATCGGCAATTTTCAACAATTCAAACAATAGTGCAAAAAATTGAAAACAATTGAACAATTCGACCCTAAACCCGGATGTAGTCAAAAAATCCAAAGCAATCAACAATAGTGCAAATTGGGAAAATAATTCAAAGCAAAAAAAAACAATAAAACCTAATTGCAATCATTAGTCAAGAAATTAAACAATTCAAAGCTATAAATTGTCAAGTGGTTCGAACCATACTTCAACAATTCAAACAATAGTGCAAAAAATTTAAAACAATTGAACATTTTGACCCTAAACCCGGATCTATTAAAAAAATTCAAAGCAAAAAAAAACAATAAAGCCTAATTGCAATCATTAGTCAACATATTAAACAATTCAAAGCTATAAATCCCCAAGTGGTTCGAACCATACTTCAACAATTCAAACAATAGAGCAAAAAATTTAAAACAATTGAACAATTCGACCCTAAACCCGGATCTATTCAAAGCAAAAAAACAATAAAGCCTAATTGCAATCATTAGTCAACAAATTAAACAATTCAAAGCTATAAATCCCCAAGTGGTTCGAACCATACTTCAACAACTCAAACAATAGTGCAAAAAATTTAAAACAATTGAACAATTCAACCCTAAACCCGGATGTATTCAAAAAAGCCAAAGCAATCAACAATAGTGCAAATTGGGAAAATAATTCAAAGCAAAAAAACAATAAAGCCTAATTGCAATCATTAGTCAACAAATTAAACAATTCAAAGCTATAAATCCCCAAGTGTTCGAACCATACTTCAACAATTCAAAGCAAAAAATATATGGGTTACATACCTCATCACCCATTGCACAATCCCTTCAAGAAATTCTTCAATCTTCTTGCCAAATTTTCAATCACCAAAATGCACAATTCACCCTAAAGACATGTTCGAATTTTATTAAAACAAAAGACTTCAAAATAATTTCAACATTTAATTGTATTAATCGAAAGACATGTACAAAAAAAAAACTTACCAATGGACTTCAAGCTTTGAAAGAGAGAAGAAGAAAGAAGATTTTTGAGAAGGAAATTGAGGAAGGAGGCGCCCAAAGAGCAAGAAATAGGTCAAATAGTGCTAGGGTTTACATTTGGTTTGGGGTCAAAATGTAATAAAATTTCTTTTTCTTGGGGTCAAACTGAAAATATTCAAAAATCCATTTTTTTCCAAAGTGATCGAACCACTCATAGTGGTTCGATCACTTTGGAAAAAAATGGATTTTTACACTAGTGATCGAACCACTATGAATTTGACATAGTGGTTCGATCACTTTGGAAAAAATTGATTTTTTACACTGGTGATCGAACCACTATGAATTTGACATAGTGGTTCGATCACTTATTTTTGGTTTTTTACACTGGTGATCGAACCACTATGAATTTGACATAGTGGTTCGATCACTTTGGAAAATTTTGGTTTTTTACACTAGTGATCGAACCACTATGAATTTGACATAGTGGTTCGATCACTTTGGAAAAAAATGGTTTTTTTCACTAGTGATCGAACCACTATGAATTTCACATAGTGGTTCGATCACTTTGGAAAATTTTGATTTTTTACACTAATGATCGAACCACTATGAATTTGACATAGTGGTTCGATCACTTTGGAAAATTTTGGTTTTTTTCACTAGTGATCGAACCACTATGAATTTGACATAGTGGTTCGATCACTTTAGAAAATTTTGGTTTTTTACACTAGTGATCGAACCACTATGTGTTTGACATAGTGGTTCGATCACTTTGGAAAAAAAGGGTTTGTTACACTAGTGATCGAACAACTCGAACCACCTAAATTATATTCAGTAATTCTATTCTATTAAATTAAGTATAAATTATTGTGCACTACAAGAAATTCTCTCATAGACTACACCCCTAAGACATGTGTTTTGTAAAAAAACCCTTGTCGTAGCTGAAATTGGCGTTGTCGTAGATAAAACCATTGTCGTAGAGTGCAAAAATGCTCTCATAGACAAGGGTTTTTCGTTGGCGTTGTCGTAGAGGCGAAGTCGTAGGGTAAAATTGAGCCCTAAGACAACAGTGATGACTTGAGGTTGTCGTAGATGCGTAGTCTTAGGTTAAAATTGAGCCCAAAGACAACGCTTACGATATGAGGTTGTCGTAAAAACGTAGTTATTGTGCCCTAAGACAACGCTTATAATACGAGGTTGTCGTAGAGACGTAGTCATTGTACCCTAAGACAACGATAACATTTTAGAGTTGTCATAATATCATAATAGCGTTGTTGTAGATTAAATTAAATTAAATTAATTTTATTACACATGAAAAAATCAAAAAGTTACATCAAAAAGTTAGTAAGGGTGAAATAAAATCCCCAAACTGAAATTGAAACCTTAAATCTCTCCATCCTCCTCCCTCCTCCCCACGCCTCCGCTGTCTACAGAGTTGCCGCCGCAGCGCCCTCACCGCCGCCAGTGTCCCTCATCGTCGTTACCAAGTCGAGAATGAGTCAAGAGTCGACCTCGTCGAGCTCGTCGGTTAGTCTCTGCCAAGGTCTCGCAACGTCGCCTCCAGCCCTCGCCGCCGCCGTCGCCGTCGCCGCCTCTTCCCCCACCCCTCCTCAGCCGTCACTGTCCCCACCCCTCCTCAGCCGTCACTGTCCCCACCCCTCCTCAGCCGTCACTGTCCCCCACCCCTCCTCAGCCGTCACTGCCGCCTCTGATCTTAGCCTCTGCCAAGACCGCTCTGCCGCCTCTAGCCCTCGGCTCCGCCGCCTCCAGCCCTCGGCTCCACCGCCTCCAGCTGTGAACAACAATGGCTACGGCTTCTAGCTTATCGACACTGCGAAAGGTACAATTGCTTACGCGTAGCGGTTTCCATTTCTGTATGATTCCTTCTTCCTTTTTAGAAAATTTGTTCTTCCTTTTCCTGAATCGTTTGTAATCGTAGCATGCGCAGATGCCGCGAGTTTTCTGCAGGAAGAGAGAGAAAGAGAGAGGAAGTCAGAACAATTACCCTTACAAGGTTATTGAAATTACTCCTCCGCCTAAGAGCCTCGGCATTCGATGCTTCCCCCCTATAAGCTTATTTATTGAGGATTTTGTTTTTTTGCGTCGTATTTGTTTGCATCGAATCTAGGAATTTGAAAATGATGTTCGAAATTGGGAATTTTCTGCTATGATTTTGAAGGATTTCAATCAGTTTCGGCTTTTCTTATGTATATTGAGCTTATATCGACCTGCTACTGTGATGTGATGTTGGCTCTATATTGCTTTTCAAATGTGCATTACTTTGTGGAGGTTTGAAATTCTTGGTAGAATAACTTGAAAAGGAAGAATTATTAGATAGGGGAAACTGATGAAAGAGCAGATTCATTGCCCATGTGATGATTTGGATTGTTTTTGTTGAGTTCTTTCATTGTAGTCATTATGTAATTGCTATCAAATTGATATGTTTTGAAGGCTCATAGCTTTTAGGAGTGATACATTTCGTAGAGTCGGATGGAGAGACCAATACACTATATCCGAAAGCTGCAAGACTGAGGAACTTGAAGTATTCTTCGCCACTGTATGTGGATGTCACGAAAAAAGTTGTGAAGAAAGGGTATGATTGCGAAGAGGTGATAGAGACTCAAGACTTCACCAAGGTTTTCATTGGAAAGGTACTGGGATTTATGTGGTCAGATCAGTGTTTTCATGGATTGGGAACTTTGAATGGCTTATATGTTTTAGTGTAACTTTTAGGTTCCGATAATGCTGCGTTCGAGCTATTGTAGTTTGTATGATCTGCCTGAGAAAGACTTAACAGAGGTGGGTGAGTGCACTTATGATCAAGGTGGATACTTCATTATAAATGGGAGTGAGAAGGTCCTTATTGCTCAGGAAAAGATGAGCACCAACCATGTTTATGTCTTCAAGAAACGGCAGCCAAACAAATATGCATATGTAGCAGAAATTAGGTACATAGCAGAGTCCCAAAATAAGCCACCTAGTGGCATGTTTGTTAGGATGCTTTCTAGACCTGGTGCAAAAGGGGTAAGTCGAACTCAATTTTGTCATTCTAATACATTGCTTCTTGTCCTGGTTCATTGACGGCATATTCAATTTGCAGGGAACCTTGGGACAGTACATACGTGCTACACTCCCATACATAAGAACTGAAGTTCCTATAATTATTGTTTTCCGGGCACTGGGATTCACAGCGGATAAACATATTTTAGAACATATCTGCTATGATTTTAAAGATGCACAAATGATGGAGTTGCTGAGGCCTTCCTTGGAAGAGGCATTCGTGATTCAAAGTCAAGCTGTAATAGCATTGTTTATGTGTTCTTAACAGTAGTTTAATGCAGGATAAATGTCAGGATGTTTAGATTTTCACTTCCATTCTGCTACATTTCTGATATCTTGTAACTCTTTCTTGAAAGGTTGCCCTGGACTATATTGGCAAGAGAGGATCCACGGTTGGTGTTACAAAAGAAAAAAGAATTAAGTAAGCATTAAATTGAATCCTATCTGATACTTTACTATACAGTGTCTTTTCCAAACATATTATTCCTTGCATTATTTGTCAGATATGCTAAAGAAATCCTCCAACGAGAGATGCTTCCACATGTTGGTACAGAGGAGAATTGTGAATCTAAGAAAGCTTATTATTTTGGGTGAGTTTTTCACTTGAGGTAGCTGCCTTTGATCTATAGTACTGAGCTAAAAATATAGTTTTGGTTTTTGCAGGTATGTCATCCATAGGCTATTACTTTGTGCACTTGGACGCAGAGCAGAAGATGATCGGGATCATTATGCAAATAAGAGGCTGGACCTTGCTGGTCCCTTGTTAGGCGGTTTATTTCGAATGGTCTTAATTCTTCTTTCCTTTAATATTTCAAATATTATTGCCTTGCTAAAGTGGAGTTGATGTCAAAACCTGCTTTTATTTTTTATGCAGTTGTTCAGGAAACTATTGTAGTTTTTCATGTGATGTCAAAGTATTGTAGTTTTTGGATGTTTTTGGGATGATTTTTCATGTTTTTAGATGATTTTTGTTACTTTTGGATGGTTATTGATGTTTTTGGATGGATCTTGATGTGAAGAGTTCTTGATATTTTTGGATGCACGAAGTATTGTAGTTTTTGGATGTTTATTGTATATAATTTGGTGAATTTTAATTTTTGTATATAATTTACAATATCAACCAATTAAATATATAATAATTGTAAAATGCAAAAGTAAAAGACATCACTAATAAGACAATGGTTTTAAAAACCGTTGTCGTTGAAAAAAAGGTTAAAAAGCGTTGTAAACGACAACGGTTTTTTGGTTAAAAACCGTTGTCGTTGAATCAAAGAACACCTAAAGACAACGGTTTTAAACCGTTGTCGTAGATATAAACGACAACGGTTAAAAACCGTTGTCGTATAATAAAAGACTTCAGAAAGACAACGGTTTTTAACTGTTGTCGTATGTATCTACGACAACGGTTAAAAACCGTTGTCGTTGAATCAAAGACTTCAGTAAGACAACGGTTTTTAACCGTTGTCGTATGCATCTACGACAATGGTTAAAAACCGTTGTCGTTGAGCGCATAAATTAGAATTGTTGGGCTACGACAACGGTTTTTAACCGTTGTCGCGCCGTTGTCGTAGGGGTCAACGACAACGGTTAAAAACCGTTGTCTATGAGCGAAATTTTTCAACCCCCTACGACAAGGGTTTTTTTTGGCTACGACAAGGGTTAAAAACCCTTGTCTATGAGCTTTTTTCTTGTAGTGGTGCTTCGATTAACATATTATAGTGGTTCTCGTACTAATTAATCGAACCATAATTTATAAATTATATAAATTACTAATTAGAGTTGTTGGATAAAACAATTGTTAAATAAGTATAAATAAAAAATAAAAAGAGCAAATAAAATTGTAATTAGAGTTGTTGGATAAAACAATTGTTAAATAAGTATAAATAAAATTGAATATATCATCAAGCCATCATTACTTAATGATTTCTCCATGACCGAGTCAAAATAGTGTAGAAAAGGTAACTTTCTTATATTTTGTGGTAAAAAAGTACTTTTATTATATCCAATGTTAGAAAAGTCAATTACTTAAAAAAATTTGTGTACTTTCGGCAGGGCTCTCTATAATTAAGTTGCTTCCCAGAAATTTTAAGTTCCTCCATCACATGTCAGATTTTGATGTACATGATAACTATGTCACATTTCTACTATATATTATTATGAATTTTTTGATTTATTAAAAATTGTTGTTTTTACAAAGAATATTGTTGTTTTGTCTACATTTCTTTCATTTGCTAAAAAATAATAGTTTGATTGACAGTATGACAACAAGTATAACGCAAAGTTTTTCTCAAATAATAGTTATTAATTCGAATTATATAATATGATGATATCATATTCATGATTCGTTTTTTTCAATTGGAAAAGCTCATGTTTTTTTTTTCTTTTTGGTCCTTGATAAATTTCGTCCAAATTTTGATTTATTACGAACTCTTGGCTGTTGCAATACTTGTATGGTTAAACAACTTTTCCAATTGTTGTGTTTGATGGTCTTCTTTCTAAATATTGTTAGGAATTTACATTTGTTAAACTTTTTAATTTTTTATAAGTTTGAAGGATTGAAAAGAAAGAGAAATTAAAGAATATAAAACTCGGATGATCGAGATTTGAAATTTAATTAATATCATAATCTGTATTTTTATAAAAATGAAATATAAGTATAGAAGTTTTAGATTTGAATGCAAAAAGAAATTGTTAAGATGATTAGGTTCCACTTTGATGATAAGGACAACATGTCATCATTTATGCCTCAATCATTCCAAAACATTATTGCTTAATTTAATTTGCCCAACCTTATGTAATTAAAGAAATGGAATTTATTAGGTTTTCTTGGAAAATCATCATCATCATCGTTATTAGCACATGCATATTTTTCATATACATGATAAGTCATACATCTGTAGATTGTGACTATTGAATTGAAATAATTTAATTTATTGATGCCTATGATTCACGTTAATATGTGCACGTGATGTATGTATTAACAAGAGCCCTTCAATACCCACTTTGTTAAAAAGTACCCACTTTGTTAAAAAGTGGGATAAAAATAATCATGCTTATATAAATAGGTTAAAAATGCCCATTTTTGAAAGTCAAAAGTGAGCTGATTTAACACACCTGAAACCAATGTTCCCTACGCCAACTTTTATGTGTTATATATGTGGATAGCATTTATATATTGAATGGAGTTATGACACGTGTAAAGTTGGTCTTATATCACATGTCCAAATAATTGCTTACACACGAAAAGTGATGTGATATAAGGTTGGAAAATGGAGTTTTTTTCAACTTCCACGTGTAAAAAAGACACGAAAAGTGAATAAATATAACACACTCCAAATTGGGATAGGATAACACGAAAAGTTTTAATATAACCTTGATTTCAAGAGTTTTCGTGTAACCTTGATTTCAAAAGTTTTCGTGTAACCTTAATTTGAAGAGTTTTCGTGTAACCTTGATTTCAAGAGTTTTCGTGTAACCCTATTTTTAGGTGTTACACGAAAACTATTATATTAATCTTGTTTGTCCTAGTGGAACTATAGCTTAATATGCTCATTGTGGTCTTGGATTTGATTCCCACTAGCCGCAGTGTGTCCTTTTTTTTTTGCCAAAAGGGTAAGACATAGAGAGAGACCTTTTTTTTTACCCTACACAAAAACAACAAGACATAGAGAGAGAGACCATTTTTTTTACCCTACACGAAAACAGCAAGACATAGAGAGAGAGGGGCTGGTCAAACGTGTCGTCCAAGACGTGGGACACGGCTGTAACGTATCCAATTTCTCTTCAATTCCCCACAAGATTCTTTTCTTAATTGATTTGACAATTTCAATCAAGTCAAAAAGTGGATATATTTGAGATAAATTTTGGGTTTTGTGTTAAATATGAGTTTGTGTTATAGGGAGAGGTTTTTTTGTCCATATTTATAATAAATAGGTTATAAATGGCAGATAATAGTATTTGGTGCAATAATATTACAATTATGAATCAAATTTACTAGTTTCTTTTTTTTCTTTTAAGAAATAGTTACCGGTATTTAATTATGTAATGGTTTTGATGAATAAATTATACGTGTATTCAATTTATTTTTAATTGTTCTTTAAGAGCTTACATATTAAACCAAGATACTAGTACAAATTGTCAACTTCATTTACACTTACATTTTGCCCAAGAAAATTCATCCAAGAGTACTGTATAAAACATTCAAGTAAACTTATAAAATCATTTATACAGTCATTAACGTATTTTAAGGATTAATGATGTAATTAACTTTGTGAATCAATCATTTCCTATTAGGTTTATGTTTAGGATTAGTACAACACATTTACAAGATGGCAAAAACTTGTATGAGTCAGGTGCATGGATCTAAGATCCATGCACCTGACCCGACCCGCGCCCAAACCCGACCCGTTTTGAATAATATAAATAGGTTTTTTTTTTTTTTTCGCACCCATTTTCTTTTTCTCTCTTCAAACGGCTCCTGCGCGATTTTGTGTCCCTCCACTTTCTCGACGTGTTTCCTCCTTTTCCGGCGACGTTCTTCAGTTTTTTTTGCTTCTTTTTCGTATTATATTGTAGAATCTTTGTCAGTTTTTCGTTGAGGTTTTTGGCGAAGTTGTTGTGGAGATTTTCCGAAGCGCTACAGTGTTCGGGTTTGTATCTCTTGCGATTTTCGTTGTTTTTTTTTTATGTTTTGTTGTTTGTTGTTGTTATTTCACTATTTTTAACGAGATCTGGTTGAAGTATTTCTGAAAACCCTAGTTTTATTTTGTACTTTTGATTCTGTATTATGCGAAGTGTTTGTTAGTTCTATATTTGTGTTTTTTCTGGATTTTTGGTTTAATAGTTGTGTTTTTAATCTCTGCATGTTGTTAGATGGCACCGAAGAGAGATATTGTGGTAGTTCCTGAGAAGCAGATCGTGAGGAAGAGATCTAAAAGGGCTTTTGACACTGTCTGTGTGAAGAAGGATAGGTATTTTTTGTGTTTCGTTATGGTTTTGCATGTTGTTTGTTGTCATGCAGTTGATTTTCTGAATTTTTTAATTAGGATGTATAGTGTTTTTTTGGTTTGTCTATCATATGTTAAAGGTATCTGTATTATATGATCAAGGTATGAATAATATCTATACATTAAAGGTAAGTTGTGAAAGGTATGTTTAATGTAGTGTAAAGGTCTGTTTATCTTGTGTTAAAGGTATGCCTATTTTTAAAATGTCTGTTCTGTTTTGATTTGTAGTTAGTTACTGATTGAGTTTTTCCTTTTTTATTTTGCAGTTTGATTATTACTACTTGCAAATTGAGTGGTGTTGTTGAACTTGTTGATGCATTGAATGATAGACAAAGGGCTGATGTTGAAAGTATCGGTTTTGGTGGCTTACTGCGTATGCGTTTGAGTAGGTTGAATCTCATGGTGGTTACGTGGTTAGTTAGTCGATTTAATGGTGGCAGCAGAATGTTAAATTTAGATAGGAATCGTAGTTTTGCTGTTAATGGTGATGATGTGTTTGATATGTTTATGATTCCACGTGGGGAAAATAGTGTTGTGAAATTTGGGAAGGGTGATGTGGATGAAATTTTGACTAGGTTTAAGGATACTTATGATATTGAAGCTAGGTCTCCTCGTAGGGTTTTGTATGATGTTTTAACTACTGATCTTGTTGATGGTGGGGACGATTTTAAAAGGCTGTTTGTTTTGTATGTGATGTCTGTGTTTTTTGATCCTTGTTCTAATCGGTTGGTGCCTTTGGGCATATTGAAGTCCTTGGTTGATGTACAAAACATTTGTAAATTTGATTGGTGTGGTTATGTGATGGATAGAATTTGTGAGGTTGTTACTAACTATCACATGGGGAAGACAAAAGTTCTGAATTGCTGCGTCCTAGTATTGCAATTGGCATATTTGCATAGGATGAAATGGCAAGGGATAGATGAGCCTCGTAGCTTGCCATTGATTCAGCATTGGACGAACGAGAAGATAGATAAAAGATGTGATGAAGAGGCAATTGCTGGGCCTTACGGTGATGGAGAATTGTTACTCAATGTGTATCCGTTGTCTAGGAATGGCCGAATTAAGGGGGATGACAAGGGGAAAACATCTGTTGATGATGATTTTGAGGCTGCTACTGCTGCTGCTGATGGTGCTGGTGCTGGTGATGGTGATGTGAAGGGGAAGGAATCTGGTAGATTTATTAAGTTTGTTTTACCTGACGGAGAGCTTGACGATGATGATATTGAAAAAATGGCTAAGGATGTAAGTTCAATAAAACATACCTTTATAATTCAGTAAACATACCTTTGTATTTGTATTATGTTTATCTAGATTTTTATTTTAGGGTTATCTATGTGTTCAATTAAGCATACCTTTATGTTGGATTAAACATACTTTTCCTCTTATTAGGCATACATTTCTGTTGTATTAGGGTTATCAATATGTTCAATTAAGCATACCTTTATGTTGGATCAAGCATACCTTTACTCGTATTTAGGCATACCTTTCTGTTGTATTAGGGTTATCAATATGTTCAATTAAGCATACCTTTATGTTGAATTAAGCATATATTTCCTCTTATTAGACATACCTTTTCTATTCTATTAGGTGTATCTTGATATTTTATTAGGGTTACCTATTCAATTAAGCATACCTTTATGTTCAATTAAGCATACCTTTATGTTGGATTAAACATACATTTCCTCTTATTATGCATACTTTTCTGTTGTATTAGGGTTATCTATATGTTCAATTAAGCATACCTTTATGTTCAATTAAGCATACCTTTCCTCTTATTAGACATACCTTTCTGTTGTATTAGGGTTATCTATATGTTCAATTAAGCATATCTTTATGTTGGATTAAGCATACCTTTCCTCTTATTAGGCATACCTTTATGTTTGATTAAGCATACTTTTATGTTTTATTATACTACATGTGTTTCATTAGACATTCATTTGTGTTTTATTAATTTGTTAATTATATTTTTGTGCAGGCTACTCATAAATCATTTTTGCTGTTTAGAAGAGACATTTCTGTAGTGACGAATTATCATATGGAGAGGTTACTTGGTGTGAAAAAGAACATAGAGGAAAAAATCTCTAATACTCCTCCTGAAGTTTCAGACTCTCAAGCCTTCTTTTCTGATGCAGCACTGCACAGTTATATTGACAGTGTTGTGGCTAATTTTTTGGCCATGAAGAAGCTTGCTTCAGAGATGCCTTCATTTGAGCTTTTTTAGTGCTGAGGATCTAGCTGGTCCATCAAATTTGGCTGAGGAAGAAGTGCTTGAGGAGGTAATTGGTGATGAAAAGGATGTAGAACCGTTTTGGACAATTTCTCAGGATGTTGGATATGTTTCAGATTTTATGATCAATTCAAACAAGTATTTGGACAATTTAAATCAGATGCAGAAAGAGGTGGTTGATTACTGTCTTTTTAAGGGTGATGGAGAGGCGTCTGACCAGTAAGTAGTTGATTAATTATATTTTCTTTTTTCTTTTTTTATGTCAATGTCATGAATCACATCTGCTTAACATGTTTTTTTTTCTAACAGAGAAGAATTGTTCAGAAAAGGATATTTTAACTATGTTAATAGGGAGGACATGATGTCATTGTGTCCAAAAGTTGAAATTTTTCAGTCTGTTCTCACTTGCTGGAGTTTGATTGTGAATCATGAAAGTTGTAATGGAAGACGAAGCCGGTTTGTCTTTGGCTTGGAACACAGTGTAAGTTTTTAGTGTAATATAATGTTTTTTATTGTAAAGATGTATTAGCTCATCAATGTTCATTCTTTTGTGAGTAGAGAAATTTGGCAAATATTACGGTTGGGTTGAATGTTAAAGAGAATGAAAAAGAGATGAAAGGATGTTGGGATTCATGGATGGGATCAAATAGTACAAGTACTTTGATGAATGCTGAGATGGTACGTGTATGTGTGATTTAAAGACAAACGTATGATAGTATGATTTTTTAATATAATTGTATCTCTCTTTGTGTTTTATGTAGGTTTTTGTTCCATTCTGCTTGGAAGGGCACTATGCTGTAATGGCCTTAAACTTCATTGAAAAGAAAGTTCAATATTTAGACAACCGCAAGTATGAAGATTCTGAAAATGTGTTTTTCCGGAGTGCGATAATTCTGGTAAGTTTTACGGTATGTCTATTCAAATACAGAGGTATATTTATCAGTAGAAAATGGTAGGTCTAATAAAACGAATTGGTATGTATATTATGGTGTCTTTATCAATGCTTTTTTTCTATTAAATTTCATATTATGCTGTGTGTTTATTTGCAGAAAGATCATTTGATAAAGTACCTTTCAATGAAAAAACATGCTAAAGCAAAAGAGATTTCTAAATATGAATTTGAAGTGGTGATGTTTAAGTGGACTTCTACAATTAAAGATCTTGACTGTGGGGTATATGTGATGCACCATGTCAAAAACTTTGACGGTGTTCCATATTCAAGTCCTGACTTGACGAAGGTATTATGGTTTCATATATTATGTTAAAATTCAACTTTATTATTGGAAATAACTTTAATTTTCTTTTGAAGGCTTCTATACGTCGTGGACTCCGAGCTGTTGTATGTGTTAATCTTGTTCTTTCTGATATCAATGAGCTGAGAAAAGTTATGACAGAAAAGGTGTATGCTTTTTATCAAGGAAAACCTGAATTGAAAGAGAATCTAAAGGAGAAGAGAGTTCAAGGTGTTGGGAAGAAGAAACTTAAAACAATCTTGCAGGATGTTACGACATATTCAAGGAAAACAAGGCATGGAGGGAAAGAATGATATTATGTTTTTTTTTTAATTTTGAATGGTGTATGCACATTGTCGGTATGGTTGTTTTCTGACTTATTTTTTACTGATTTTCATGATATATGACATGATCGGTAAAGTAATAATTTTTGAACTAATGTTGGTATGGTTGTATGACTGTTTTCTGGTGATTATGACAATATTTTAGTACTTTTTATGTTCAATTCATTTCTGTCTTTTTGCTGAAATGTGTATGTATGGCTAATTATAATTTTACAAAACAGTATGGTAGGCTTATATTGTGTAAAGGTAGGTCTGTTATAACAAAAATATATGCTTATGTGCAGTCTAATGGCCATTAATTTTAAGTGGAAAATGGTAGGTCTATTATAACACAAAAGTAGGTTTATTTTATGTAAAAGGTAGGTCTACTTTTATGTAGAGGTAGGTTATAATAAAACAGTAGGTCTATTATAACACAAAGTATGTATATTTCATTTAAAAGGTAGATCTAATATTATATAGAGGTAGGTCTAATAATTTGCAAAGTATGTTTATTAGTACAAAAAGTTTATATATGTAAAGGTAGATTAACTAACAAACGGTAGGTCTATTATAACACAAAAGTAGGTCTATTTTAACACAAAAGTATGCTTATGAGCAGCCAAATGGCCATTAATTTTAAGTGGTAGGTCTATTATAACACAAAAGTAGGTTTATTTTATGTAAAAAGTAGGTCTAATAGATTGTAAAGGTATGTTTATTAGTACAAAATGTTTTAAATATGTAGAGGTAGATTAACTAACAAACGGTAGGTTTATTATAACACAAAAGTAGGTCTATTTTAATACAAAAGTATGCTTATGAGCAGCCAAATGACCATTAATTTTAAGTGGTAGGTCTATTATAACACGAAATTAGGTTTATTTTATGTAAAAAGTAGGTCTAATAGATTGTAAAGGTATGTTTATTAGTACCAATTGTTTTAAATATGTAAAGGTAGATTAACTAACAAACAGGGTAGGTCTATTATAACACAAAAGTAGGTCTATTATAATACAAAAGTAGGTCTATTTTAACACAAAAGTAGGTCTATTACTATCAAAAGATAGGTCTATGAAATGAGTAACAAAATTAAAATGTGAGCTATTAACAATGTTTTGCTGGTATACTAAAACAGACGAACATTTGGTGTTTTAGAACCAAACTCCTTTGATGTTGTCTTCTTCTTCTCTTTGGTTTTTTTTGGAAAGTGACCCTTAATTCTCTGTCGTCGTCCCTTTGTGACTGATCGAGCTGGATCCTGTACAATGTTAGAAGAAATTGAACAAGACTGATCTGTTGCTGAATGTGTTGAGGAGATCTGATTTATGCTTGAGGAATCTCTGTCAAAACCATCTTCAAGTATTCTTCTTGCATTTTCACTGTCTTCACATTTCAAGAGCAGATTGTAATATTTTCTAGCCATTTCATGCCTCCAAACAACAGAATCACGAGCTTTTTGTGTACCACTAGTCGTAGTAGTAGCCCTGAAACTATCCCAGATCTCTGATTTTGCCTGTTTTGTCCATCGTTTTTGTATATATTGATCTGGAATGCTTTGAACTGAATTAATGTGAAGTATCCTCAATAAATGGTAACACATCATACCACATTCTTCAAATCTTTTGCATGTGCATAAAATCAGTTTCATATTACCGTCGAAGACCACACAATTGGTATGTCCATTTTCAGCAAAAGATGATACATCATATATCATGGTGTTGTCTTGTATTCCAACAATCACAGAATTAGCTGACACACACTTGATAAATTCATCTTCAAAATTCCTAAATAGTGGTAGGGTATATACCTCAGCTGCATGCTTTAATAGTCCAACCATTGGTAGAATTGATTCAGGCATACACCTTGAAGATTGAAATTCATCATGTTGCTCTTGACTCCTCCAATTTTTAATGGTTTCCTTGAAAGCTTTGTAAAACTCAGTTAAACTGGTTGTCTTCTTCACATGGAATGAAATTGCATTGTTAGTGCTTTCACTTCGTTGAGATGAGCGGACCCCAGCTGAAAAAAAATCTTTGCTCAAGGCAGTACACCATTTTTCTTTTATTTTGTACAATCGAACCAAGGGTGATTTTCCAATCCATAAGTTGATATCATACTCTGCCAACATTGCTCAAACTCAATTTCGTCAACACACCCCGATAAACATTTGTTGAACGTATCCTTAAATAAAGAATTGTTTTTCAGTTGTGCAAACCTGCTGATTGCATTCTGTTGAAGGTGCCACAGACACAATCGATGTTTAGTTGTGGGGAAAACCTGTATAAAATTTATAATATTTGTCAGTTTAAATAATGATACCTTTAATGTACATAACAATACCTTTATATACTGTTTATGATACCTTTAAAATTAAAGAACATTACCTTTTCAATTGCATTTGAAATTGCAAGATCTTGATCAGTGAACAAAGTTACTGGACATTTTCCTCCCATTGATCTCTTAAATACTTCAAACAGCCACTGAAATGATTCTGTTTTTTCATCAGTTAAGAATGCACATCCGAACATTACATTCCTCCAATGGTTATTGATTCCAACGAATGGAGCACAAATCAGGTTGTACCTATTTGTCCTGTAGGTTGTATCAAATATGACAACATCCCCATATATTCTATAATCTTCCTTCATCATTGAATCTCTCCAAAACACATTGTTTAGTCTTCCCTCATCATCCAATCTAACTTTGTAGTAAAAATCTTCACTATCATCCTGCTCTTTCTGAACCATATCTATAACCGTTTGAGCATCACCACCTTCAATTATCTTCATTTTCATTCGATTCACATAATTAAAATGATCTTTCTTTGTGTGTCCTACAATCTCTTCTCCTCCTGCATTCTGAACCATATATCGAAAAGAGTGTACTGCACTCATTCCTGAAGATATCATATCTTCAATCGCCTTACCCTTTTCATTCGTGATTGCCCTCTCAGATCGATGTAAATGATTCCATTCAGGCCTTGTAAATGTATGATTATGCTCTAATACGTGGTTAACAACTTCATATATACCATCGTCATTCATTTTAACCCGCATTAGTGCTTTACAATCTGTTCTTGATTGTCCAGTGTTTCTCCTCTTCACTTTTGTACATTTCGATGTTTTCATTCCAGCACAAGAACAGACAAAAAGTTTTCCAGTCTCAATAGGTTGTTCTGATGCTATAGAAAATCTACTGGTGGACTTACGAACACTAAATCCCATAAATCTTGCATGTTTGCAGTACATTTTATACATGTCATCAATCGTTGCCCTTGTCAATCCAATTAGAGAGCCAGTGATATCATCCAATTCATCTGTGTTGAGTGGAAGAAAATTAAAATGACTTTTATATGTTAATAGGTCTACCTTTATTATTTATTAAGATGACCTTTATGTATTATTAAACATACATTTATCTTTCAGTTCAGATTATACCTCTATGTGTTATTAAACATACCTTCATGCAATATTAAGTATACCTTCATGCATTATTAAGCATACCATTACCAAAGAGTTTGAAGTAATCAATTAGTTCAGTGATGTCATGTTAAAGTGACCTTTGTTTATTATTAAGTCTACTTTTACGTATTATCAAGCATACCATTATGAAAGTTCAGATATTTTCTATGAACAATTATTTTGTTATTAAACATACTTCTACGTGTTATTAGAGAAACCTTAATGCATTATTAAGGGTACCATTACTAAGAAAGATTACTTACTTTCATTACTTCCAGGATTTTGAGTCGAAACTGCATTTTCAAATTCATCTTCTTCAGTAGATATGTCCACAATTTGCATATCGGGTAGTTGTTTGCCTGTGAGAGAACATAATAAACAGATTATCAAAACTAGGAACACATTAAGAAGAACAGAAACATAATTTTTTTTCACAATTTTTTTGAATCGTTACCTGTGTTATCCATATCTGTTCTGCGATTTACTGATATATATACATGGAGAAGATTAAGAATATATGCAGAAGATTATGCCCAGCTTAGAGACGAAATCACGAAGATTGAAGAAGGTGATCTTGAGCTGGGAGAAGCGAATTCGCTTTTTCCAAGAGGAGGAAACGCATTAATTAGGGTTGAAAATTGATGAATTAATATATATATATATATATATATCTGGGCGCGGGTCGGGTCGGTGTTGCACGGATCTAGACCTTCTCTTACAAGATTTCTACACGCAAATTTTCACGAACATAAGATCTTGTTATATAAAACTGATCAACTCATAACTCATACTTAATAATTCATTTGGAAATACCTCATATTACCCAATTTGACATGTCAATGAACTCGTTTATCTATTTTTATGGGAAGTTAATTTTTACCCAATTTGAGGCTGAAATGTCAATAATACCCTCAACTTAAGTTTATATTTACATAAAGTGGAAATACTTCCGATATTGTATATCAGCATATCGTGAACACAATATCAGCATATTGTGAACACGATATTATATTCCGTGTTTACGACATGTTGAACCTTGCTGCATTTCGTAAACACGATATTATATTCCGTGTTCATGACATGTTCACCTTATCTGAAAAGTTTACTCAAGTCAAGTTTCCTAGACTCAAGTCCAATATATTTTCTAAACTTTTTTTTTATGTAAATATAATTAAAATTGAGGGTATTATGGACATTTCACTGCCCAAATTGGGTAAAAAAAGTTAATTCCTAAAAAAATTGGTAGATAAGTTTCTTGTCTCATGAAAATGGATACTTTGGAAATCCTCCCGATAATTCATACAAGAATTTGTGAAAATAAGTTCAATTAATGAATAATAAAGATCCGTCTCATGAAAACCATTCGTAAAACCATCAGTGAACTATTTCTTATGAGTTTTTGTGTTAGTTGTTTACTTGGGGAAATGCAAATCTTCCCTCAAAGTATCAATAAACCAGAATTAATGTATGGACAACATAAAAATTACAATGAATATTCTTTTTTTTTTTTCCAGTATTGGAATAAACAATTTAATTCTATACACCGTAGAGCATGATTTTTATGAGATGGGTTGACTCATGCAAAATAGACATTAACTTGAGAGGTCCATGTCCCTTCAAAGGAACTGACATTTCATAGTGTAATAATAATCACAGGTAAGAATAGAATATCAAGAACCACACTAAGCTGAGCCCAAAATCAAATGAAGAAATAGAAGCAACAATCTATTTCTCTTCACCACCTTAGAGTAGAAGTGTTTTGAAAACTGAAGTTGAAATGACATTCATTCTAATGAATTAAATCAACTCTAAAAGGGAAGCCAATCTGATATCACAACCGAACGAGAGAGGGAAGAGAGCTTTTTCGCACCCTTAATTGGTTATTATTTAACCAAAATTTTGCAGCGAAAAGTTTCAAGTGTCGTGAAGTTTAAGAGCATCAATTACAGTTTCTGGTAGAAGAGGATGAAGGGGAGGCAAGATTCACATGTTTTGTTATTAAACAGAAGCATAGCCGTTTATGCTGAATTTACACTTACATTAGATTCCATTATAAGGAATAAGATGGCATCACCCTCGTAAATATACATAGCCTGCAAACAGAAATGGCGAAAAACCGAATGTTAGATACATAATTATCACAACATGCACAGTAAGTCTTCCACAATGAAAAAAGGAATAAAAGATGGCATGCATACTAAAATTGAGTAAGCTAAACAATGTGTAGACCATGTGCTGAACAATGTCACAGTACAATGTAAGGCAGCATAGGATTCAATTATTTACATACGTGTAGGAAAACCTCTTTTAAGGAAATACTATAACAAATAAAATCTCCAAAATCGCAAATTGCAAACGCAACTCAGATAAAAATCAACACAAAATTAGGCGAAATCATACTCATCTTCTGCACACACGGATTAGTATTGACTCAATACAGAAAAAGCCTTGGAAATAACTTAATATTATTTCCAGAATATGTATTCCCCTTAGATAAAAAGTAAATAGTATTGAATACACATACAAGTTTAAGATGAAGGAAAACTCAATAGGTTGCAAACTTTTGTGCCTCTTATCCTAACAAACAAGAGATTTATTATTCTAAGAGAACAAATGAACAATGAGAGACAATGAGAACTAAGAGGCTATTGTAAGTCACGAAACAAAACAACACATTCGTACTCTAATTCTTGAGCTGTATATTATGCTTGTCATAAGATAGTGTTACAACTCAACCTAAAGAGCATGATAAACCCCAAGTAGGAAGGTGTTTATCAAAATCGACATCAATTTTACGAAGGTAACAACACAAATACCACAAGGACCAAATAGTATCTAAACAGACATTATTATACAGTCATGCAAACTTTAGCACCTGACTCACACTTACAAAGAACCCATTATCTTCTGATCTCCAAAGTCACCTGATATGTATTAGTAAGGTATATTATACATATTGTTTACAATAAATGATGATCGGGATCCAATATCCATGAGAAATAGTCCATGTGTGAATAGGTAGCAGCAAGCAGAAGATGATTTCTGTTTACATATCCCACGCTCACATCAATCAAATTACCACGACACCTTAAACTTACCAAGACCTGGACTCTTATTTTAGTCCAAAACCTCAAATAAGACAGCAATTTGATTTACCAACCAATCATATGGAACAGGTAAAATGATGAGTAAGTT
This sequence comes from Scutellaria baicalensis, assembly GCA_005771605.1. NCBI lineage: Eukaryota > Viridiplantae > Streptophyta > Magnoliopsida > Lamiales > Lamiaceae > Scutellaria > Scutellaria baicalensis. Next base: position 7,629,895 of record CM016721.1, on the reverse strand, counting down.
TAATAAGGGCAAAATGAAGTTTAATTTGCTAAAAAAATTCACAGATGAACAAAAAATATCAAGTACCAAATGTAAGCTAGTTAAATGTGAATTATTTCAAGCCAAAAAAATAAAAGAATTTTGAAGAAGACAACTTAATCAAGGACAACGCTCATCTCAAAATTATAAAGAAGATTACCAGTTGCATGAGTCATCATTAACACTAAATGCATAGAGATAGACCATCAGAGAGGCTATATACTACATGCTATAGATGACAACACAAGCACATATCTGATTTTAAATCTCGTAACAACTTGAACACAAAAAGTCAAGTTAGCTTAAAGACCCACACCCTGGATATCTGGAACATTGACAACAATTGTCATCATGCATGCTGACAATCCCATTCCCACCAATTGACAAAGGCAATTGTTGCCATTAGAGGCCAATGATCCTCTTCCTAAAAATTGTGTACAAGAAATATTGAAATTATAAGTTGCAATTAAATTTATTCGAGTTTAGTATCCGACAGAAGTTGAGGACTGAATTCCTTCATGTGAACACCCTCCATTGATAATGTTAAGGGCACAATCTATGGTATTGTCCTTTCTGTTACACACACACACACACACACACAATTTTAAATTCTATTTTGCAATGTCTAAGGCAAGCCACCTTATTGTGTGGAGAAAAATATTTACATACTATGTATACTTTCCCTCTACATCTTGGTACTTGCGATGAAAAATCGGCTTTTCAGAACAAATTCTTATGTTTACCGACAAAGAGGGTAAAATGTTCAATCTAAAATGCAGCCAACCACCAAATTAACTGAACAGATACCAACAAAAAAGTACTTTTAATGCCAGACACATGTAAGCTTTCTTCGAATTGTGTGGGTTTATGCCAGAAAAACAACGAACAAGGCAAATCACAAAATTGACATGAAATCACAAAATTGGCATAAACAAAACACACAAAGTGACATATTGAAAGAGGAACAATAAAATTCCTTGAAACATGAAATTGTTTGGAAAAGAACTAGAACTGGTTTCAAATCACAAAATGAACTTCTATTTTCACGTGGAAACAGGATTTGGAGTTTGCACCAAACTCAAGAATTCAAAGGACCGTTCTAACAGATCCGTCAAAGCAACTGCTAATAACATCTTACAGCAACAGAATCTGAATCGCTGGAATCATTTTAATTAAACTAAACAAACCTATGAGCTGTTTTTTACTGCTATTTTCATTAAGCTAAACCAACCTATGAGCTGTTTCAAGCATCAGTTATCGTTTTTCGTTTTATCAGACCAATTCGAGCACATACTTCATATGACCCTCAGCCTAAAAGCAAGAAAACAACATAACAAACTAGTAGTGTTTTCATGCACAATGAACGAAACAATCAATTCATCAATGCAACAAACTAAATACATATAAGATAGGAGTAACCAGAATATACCTCTAAATTTTTCTTTAATTCAAGAAAACCCAATAGAACTTCACCTCCTAGATAATGCATCAGCATCATCATTTCCTCCGCCACCACCACCGCCGCCTCCTCTCTCCTCCACCTGCCACCTCGGCCAACTCGACACAGTCTCCACACTGTTTTCCCTCTCTAAAACTCCATCTCCTCTCTCCACCTCCCCAATTTGGGTGGGGGAGAACAAATTCCCCTCACTCCCACTACCAACATTGCCCTCATCATTCCAACGGTGCCTCCTCGCAATATGCCTAAGAGTGTTCGTAAATCCATACAAATCGACCTCATCATCCACCAATTCCTCAAGCCTAACATTGCCCACGTACTCCCCCACCTCATTCTCCGTCGTCATCTCCTCCACTTTGGGCAGCTTAAAGCGACACACAGGGCAAGAATTATTGATCTCGAGCCAGGGAACAATGCAATCCGAATGGTAAGTGTGCTTACAAGGCATCAATTTCGCAATGGAGTCGACTAGGAAGGGGTCTTTACACACAGGGCAGAGCATGGTGGGGTCACTCTCGGCGGTGATAGTGACCTCCTCGAGTGATTCAATGGAGGATCTGGGGGCGGGCTCAGATCGGGGATCTTCGGCGTCGGAGGTGGTGGTGAGGTGGTGGATGAGTCGGTGGAGATAGGGGCTGTTGAGGAGGAAATTGTCGTCGGAGGGGGTGAAGGTGGCGTGTGGATGGGGGGAGAGGGTCTCCTCCATCTCCATCTGCTCGAGGGAGTCGCGGTGGCAGTGGGGGCATAGGAGGGCGTTGGGGGTGGGGGAGGGGGGTAGGCCGATGCTCATGTCGCAGGAGTGGCACCAGTAGGCCGGGTGGTAGAAGAGGCGCGGCACCACGGTGGAAGGGGAGGCTGACATGGCGCGACGGCAGCGGCTGCAGCTGCGGCGGCGACGGCGGTAGGGGTTGGGTGGATAGGGATTTGACTTGGGATTTGGTTAAGAGGGAAGAAGGAGGCTAAGGTGGGGTTAGGCCCAACGTTTTGACACGCTAGAACAGGAACACATTCTTTTTCACCTTATTATTGCTGCTCCCTCCGTCCCACTATTTTCAGCCTACTTGTCATTTTCATTTGTCCCAAGTAAATCTGTCAGCCCCAAAATAGCAAAGAAAATTTTACTCTCTTACCCCTCCATTTCTTTCATTTTACAACTTTTGCACTCAAAAAGTTGGTTTAAATTACAAAATTGCCGGTATAAAAGTTGGTATAAAATAACACATCCAATCAAAGTCAACAGTTTTTTCTTAATATATGTGCCGGTCAAAGTAAGCTAAAAATCATGGGACGGAGGTAGTATTTCTTTTTTATTTTTGATGATTTTTTTTTAATTCATAAATCAAATTCATATATATTCATTGAGTCATATATGAATTATATATTGGATTTTGATTCATTTCACGTAACATGATCCATGTGGCGGGGAGACACGAGATTCAGTCAAACATTTATTACTCTTATTTATCAAACATGTACATGCATGAAACATTATTTTGTTCTACTCATTTATATTATACAAGTATAGAGCATTTCACCGTATGAGGAGGATGTATTTTTTAAACGAAAATATATAAAAGTACTATTAAAATTTTAAATAGTAATCTTTTATAAAAATATATAATATATATTAAATTGGAGTTCTAATATAAGGCAAAAACTTGTGTACCCCGGGGGTACGGATCTTAGATCCGTGCCCCCAGATCCGACCCGGCACGTGGGCAGCCTCCACGCGCGCCCACGCGCCGCCACGCGCGCCCATAGCAAGTCTGGTGTGCGCCCCACACACACCTGATTACCTAGTTGATGATTCAGTGATGGGTATTACACCTATACTCTATTGGTATTACACATATACCCTATAGGTATTACAGAAATATCTTTTATGGTATTACACTGATACCTTAATGGTATTACAGAAATGTCTTTATGGTATTACACTGATACCTTAATGGTATTACAGAAATGTCTTTTATGGTATTACACTGATACCTTAATGGTATTACAGAAATGTCTTTATGGTATTACATTAATACCTTAATGGTATTACAGAAATGTCTTTTATGGTATTACACTGATACCTTAATGGTATTACAGAAATGTCTTTATGGTATTACATTAATACCTTAATGGTATTACATTAATTCCACAATTTTTGTTCATCTCTCAACTTCAAATTTGAGTCATGCATACACCACAGAAACTGGAATGAGCTCTTCAATTCCTAGGCTATTTCTTTTTCATATGTGCTTCCTCCACCATAACTGCATCCCACACATCATCCACAAGGACATGAAGTCCAGCAACGTCCTCCTGGACAACGACATGGAGGCACGGGTATCGGACTTCGGGATGGCGAGGCTGATAAGCGCGCTGGACACGCACCTGAGCGTGAGCACGCTGGCGGGGACGCCCGGGTACGTGCCGCCGGAGTACTACCAGAGCTTCCGGTGCACGGCCAAGGGGGACGTGTACTCCTTCGGGGTGATACTGATGGAGCTGGTGACGGGGAAGAGGCCGACGGACAAGGAGGACTTCGGGGACACCAACCTGGTGGGGTGGGTGAAGGGGAAGGTGAGGGAGGGGAAGGGGATGGAGGTGATAGACATGGAGTTGCTGGCCATGGAAAAAGATGAAGATGAAGATGGAAAAAATATATATATATATATAATTCGGGTCGGGTTGGGGGTACGGATCCTGGATCCGTACCCCGGGGGCACACAAGTCCTACTCCTAATATAATAGAGCTCTACTCATACTAGAATTCTATATGATTTTGTTTAGATTCTAATGGAAATTAATTAAATATGAAAATCCTAAATTACTATTATAACTTTAAATATGATTTTAATGATGATATATTAGACAATTTATATTTTATAAGATATATTTATATTTTATATAGATAATGGGTGCATATAAATGCTATCTTGCTAAATTTTAAGGGTCTACTCTTTTCACAAATGATTAGAAGGTCTATAAGTTTGCAAAACTTTTGAAGTTCAAAGTATTGGAGGGATTTTTGAATTCAGGAGCTATCTATGTCATATACATATTGTGGTTACATTAACAATTTTGTAGTTTTTGCAGTGGAAATGGTTGATTTTACCACCACGATTATATTATATGTCTAAAATGTGACGTCCATTGTAATTATGTCAAGAAGATCATTATTTTAAATTAAATGTCCAAAATACTACTATTCTGATATGGGCCCCCAGGTTGCCAATGTGATCCTTGCATGTTAACATCGCATAACAAGACTCTCATTCATAGAATGCAATTCACACAAAAATCAGAGAATACAATTCGTCGAATTTTCATGGATCGACAAATACTTAATTTTGATGGAAGGAAGATTTTTGTATGGACGAAAGGATTGTGAGTTTTCATGGAAGGTAGAATTATACATTTTCGTGAAAGGAAGAATTAACAATTTGTGGAACAAACTCTAATACTAACAAGATTACAGAAATGAAACTCGAAATCAAGGGAAGAATCGAACTTAATACATGAAAATTCTTAAAAACACGAAATCTTGGGGCTTCCATGAACCCGTATATCTATTTATTTCTAACAAAAATGGATTTTTGGCCACTGAATTTCACCTCTCCAAGGTACACACTCACGAAAACACCCATAAAAAATACAAAATTGTGCCAACAAAAATTATGAATTACGTATGGGTACAACCCACGAAAATTGTACTATTTTGAATATATAATATAAAAATTGTGGCATATTCGCCCATGACGTTCTTTATATATATAAAAAAGTTGTTCTATCAAAGATGAAACCTACTATCTACATACCTTTGTGATTCCATCACTAAATTCCACCATGAAAAGTTTGGGTTGGTGATCGAAGTAAAGGACAAAGACTCCAACAATAATAAATTGAGAATGAAATGAAAAGATAAGGAAAGAAAGAAAATATTCTCACCTTACAAGGGTCTACTCTACCTTCCAAAATAAATAAATAAAACTCGTCAAACATGATACAAATACAATTTGAGCTCTTTTTACCTACCGAAGACAATTTTCTATTTACTAATCCATTGGGCTTCCTTCATGGATCTTTTGTTAACTGGACCCAGCCCACCTCATGCACTTCTTGTTCAGTTGGCTTTAAGCTTTGTTGCTTGTTTTTTTTTTTTTTTTGAAAATGATATACATCCAATATATGACATCTAATGTGGCATGTCTTTCAGGCTTCAGTAATCGAAAAATATAAATGTGGTCTAATTTGTATTTGTGAATAGTTACGATTTTTTACAATTATTGAAAAGTGATAACAAATTTACAAATTTTTTAAAATTGTATTACCTTTTTTCAATTACGTCATATAAAAGGGTAAGTTAACAAAAGCTTGTGTAAAAGAGTCTCACGATTAGTTGTTCACAAAAATTTATAAGAAACAATTTCATGGATAGTTGTCACAAAAATTTGTATGAAACAATCTCACGGATAGTTGTCATGAAATGGATCATCTTTTCTCATCGTTCAAATCTATTTTCACGAATTTATACATAAATTGTAAATTAACCCCTTTTAGATAAATGATACGGTGTCCTATAAAAACTTATAAAAATGAAGTGTATGGCTCAAACACAAGGATGAAAATATTGGTACCTTGATTTTACGGAAATATCGATGGATATATCGATTTCGGTGGAAATATCGGTACATATATTTATCGATATTTCCCGATATTTATCGATATTTTCCCGATATTTATCGATATTTTATCGATATTTACCGATATTTCCTTAATATTCATGAATTCTCTTATAATTTTTACCTGAAGCCACTGATATTGAAATCGATATCAATTTTTACCGACTTTTAGCTAATAATTATTGATTTTTCATTTATTTTTTTATCAAAAAATAAAAATATCGGAAATATATCGTGACAGCCCGTTTTTGTTTCGGTCATGTGAAAAAACGGAAATATTTGGGATATATCGAAGATATATCGGGATATTTTTATCTTTGCTCAAAGATAACTGTAAAACCACGTATTTAAAAAATTAAAATAGGCACAATTATCAAAGAGTCGCTTTGGCCGAGTGGTTAAGGCGTGTGCCTGCTAAGTACATGGGGTTTCCCCGCGAGAGTTCGAATCTCTCAGGCGACGATTTCTTTTTTAATTCTATCCTTTTTATGGATGAGACCATTTTTTTTTTTCTTAATTCACAAAAATTTCAAATCCATTATTACAATTGAAGAAAGCAAGGGCCTGAATCACACCATTACAAACCAGAGATTTTATTAAATCAGCAAAAAAAGAAGAGATATATTTATAAGGAAGATTAACCAGAAAGCTTGGAAGCTTCCAGATCAGCAGCCTGTTTGAGGAAGCTCTTGCCGTCATCTTCGATAGCCATCTGGATAGGGCTAGATCCGAGGCCATCAGCTATGGCAAGCAATATATTCTTCATCTCATCTCTGAACTCCTTCAGATCCACGCTTCCGCTGTTGTCGCAGTCGAATTGGGCGAAAATCGAGTCGTAAAGCTTGGCCAGCTCCTCCGGCGGAGTTGCCACGTCGACGCCGAAGTGGCTCTCGATCAGCCTCAGCGACTCGGACGCGCGCCGGAGCTCCGACCGCGACAAAACGCCGTCGTTGTTGAGGTCCAGCGACGCGAACGCCTCGTCCACGCTCTTCTCGAACCTTCCTTCGTCGTCCACGAAGGAGCGGACCGTTGACCCGTCGATTATCACCACTCCCATTTCCAATCAATTATGGTTTCTCTCTCTCTCTGTGGCTCTTTTTTTTTTTTTTTTCTGATTTATTTATTGGGGATTATGCAAAAGGATATACATATAGCGTGGAGAGGGCCTCTCAGAGGGGACACGTTGAATTGAGACCAGGAAGTAGGTGGGGGATTTGGACGTGGATAATTTGGGCACATGGTTTGTGGCATGTCGAATCGATGATATTTTGCAATATACCAATATTTTTATTCTGTGGTTTATGCCTCTACTGCTACTTTGGGGAACAATAACATATGCTATTGCAAGTGTGATAATATTTAGTATAAATGTTCTCCGATGGTTTCATGGATAATTCTCGTGACGAATTTTTTCTTATCTATTAATTAAATCAATATTTATAAATTTACATGTAAGTTGTGAATTGCGAAATGTAGGCTTTGGATTGACCGTCTCACATGGGATAATCAATAATTAGGAACACAGTCAACTACCATTTTATTTTGATAAAATATGTCAAAAGACTCTATGAAGGACACTAGCTCTAAAAGAGACTGTAAATTGTAACTTCTATGGGGGACTCAAGACCAGATATTTAAAAAATTTACTTCGTTTTCCAACATCCTTTATAACTCTTGAAAATTTTATAGAGAAAGTTATCAAAAAAAGAAAAAAAAAAATCTATGCATATAAAAGTACATTTAAACCTAATATCTTTCTATTCATCAGATTGCTCATATTTTGAACTTAAGAAATTATGAATAATTTATTATAAAAACTTAAGAAAGCTGGTCACTAGTCCTTTTAAAGAGAGAATGGCCATGATTAGCCATTTTCCTAAAAAAGAAGAATTAAATAACCCCCACTATATATTTATACCTTTATACCCACTTTTTTAAAAAATGAGGCAAAAGTACCCACTTTTAACCAAAGTCAAAAGTGGGCTCTGACACCAATCATTTTCAAAAGGAATTTTTTTTTTCTCTTTCCTCCACGTGTACTTACTCCCAAAATCACACGAAAAGTGATTTTCTCTTTCCTCTGTATAATTAACACGTGTACTTACTCCCAAAATCACACGAAAAGTGTATATATGCTTTTAAATGACACGAAAAGTTGCATGAAAAAGCCGAAATAAAAGCTGATTTTATTTATCACATGTGCACAGTAATGCCAAAATTGTTAATAAATACGTGCTGCACATCGCAAAATTTTCTTGTCAAAAAATTTCATCCTTACCTCACATTGTCACAAGTATTGGGAAAAGCTTTCTGGAGATTTTCGTCGAACATGTAACGGTTAGTGTTATATTTTAATCTCTTCCATGCAATATGTGTTATTTTTTGAAGTATAATGTTTTGCGTAAATTATGTGTTGAGGTGATAATTTGAGCAAAAGAAAAAAATAAAAGTTTTCGTGTTACCCTACATGTTGAAATCATAGTCAAAACTAATACAAATTGCAGGACTTTTCGTGTAGTGACAAAGCAAGGGCTACACGAAAACTTTAAAGTTTTCGTGTAGCCCTTGCTTTGTCACTACACGAAAACCCCATTGCATATGAGGCTACACGAAAACTTTAAAGTTTTCGTGTAGCCTCATATGCAATGGGGTTTTCGTGTAGCCTCATATGTAATGGGGTTTTCGTGTAGTGACAAAGCAAGGGCTACACGAAAACTTTAAAGTTTTCGTGTAGCCTCACAATGCAATGGGGTTTTCGTGTAACCCTAAAATTAGGGGTTACACGAAAAGTCTTCCTGTTTTCATGTTAAAAATTTGATTTTTTATTGTTTTCGTTTGGTATGGTTTTCTTCTCCCGAAGAATGTAACCCAATTATTTCAAAATATTATCTATATGCTGTATTGTTCAAAGTTTAACTAGCATATACGTTCAAATGTGAAATGTGTCTAACACATATAGATAAAGAAATAGATAGGATTGTAAACTTTCTTTTTTTAGTATTATGTAAAGAAGGAAGAAGAAATGTCCATGCGTATGCGTATCTTATATTAAATATTTTGAATATAGGTTGAATTTTTTAATGTTTTGGAACCAGGTTGTATCCATATACTGTTTTCCTGTAGTGGCAAAGATGAGTTTCAGCACTGTTGTAGTATGGTTTGGTGGATACTGGGAAGGCTTAGAGTACAAGAGTGGATCAAGAAAAGTGATTCAACTTCAAAAAATTACATATCAGGAGTTGTTTGAAAAAATTGATGAAGTTGTGCGTGCTCAAGAGTGGTGGGGATATGTCATCCACTCATTAGTTGAGATTAATGGTATGGTTACACGAAAGAAAATTAAGAACGATACAGATCTAGCTGGTGTATTGTCAATGATCGATGACATTCTCGTTGTATTTGTTACACTAAAAAGTGTAAATGCTGGACCATCAACCGGCTCGGTATTCCAAACGGGTGGTCAGAGCCACGCCGGCAATGATCCTTCCTCAATTTCAGGTTTTAATGTTGGATTTGAGTACACCGATCATCAATTTGGTGACTGTTCAAACATTCCAGTTGGGCTACAAAGCGACCACGAATTTCATGCTAAATGGAGTTTACCTACTCAAGATGTGTGGGCGCACGGCCCATCTTCATCCACTGGTCGGGTTGATGATAGGTCAGCTTGGGGATTTGACTTTCTTGACTTAAACCAATCACCAATCGATTATGCCGTACGTCAGTACCCACATCCGGAGGAAGAAAATGAAATATGTCAGGAAGAAGTGCCCGAACATGGATACTACAACCCAGGAATTCATGACGGTATGCTATCCCCTGTTTAATCTACTTAAATAGTGTATTATTTTTCATGATACTCAATACATCCAAGTTTTACGGTATGTGAACCCGTAATGTTTGTAGGTACCTGCATCAAACAAAATGAGGCAAATGAGAGCTGTCATGGAGATACTGATTTCGAGCTAGATGCAGAGGTTGTAGCGCTGTTGGATGAAGAGCAGACTGAGGAGCGTGAGGCGTTTATGACATACATTGGACGGCGTGACCCTGTAAATGAGTCTTCTGTTATTGAACCAGAAAGGCATGCTCAAAGCAGTCATAGGGCATCGAGCGTCAGTGCCTTAGAGCGTTGGTGGTTTATCCCTGAGATGGCCCATGGTGCTGTTGATCCAGCCGGTCCTTCTGAGATTTCCACTCATGTGTCTGCCTCACATATGCTCCATAAAGGTTCTTGCTTCAACAGCAAGGTTGAATTGCAAAAGGCAGTTGACATGTACCATCTTGAAAATCAACTTGCTTACAAAGTGGAGAGATCCGAAAAACACCGGTGGTATGTAAAGTGTGCCGTTAAAACCTGTCCTTTCAAGATGCATGCCTCTGAAAAACATGGGATTTGGAAAATTTCGAAGATTGATCTCCAACATTCGTGTTCGTTGGACCTGACCAGTAATGCCACGCGAAGGCTTCCAGCTAGTCTTATTGGAGAGTGTTTCGTTGATACACTACGAAATGAGAATGCCCAGTTGAATGCTCGCGGCATTATGCAGGAGATGAACGATCGTCATGGTTTACAGGTAAGTTACAAAAAGGCTCTTAGGGCAAAACGGCATGCGATGACTAGGGCTTATGGGGATCCGAAGTTGTCATTTTCGATGCTTCCATCTTATCTAGAGGTGTTGAAGGCTGTAAATCCGGGAACGTACACGTCCTTTAGTACTGATTGTGATGGTAAGTTCAAATTTGCCTTCTTCGCATTGGCAGCTTCTATTCAGGGGTTCCAAAGTTATGCGAGGCCAGTTATAGTCGTAGATGGCTGTCACCTGAAAGGTCAATATAAGGGAATCGGTTTCGTAGCTGTTACCAAGGATGGGAATGATCAGATTTTCCCGTTAGCAACCGGTATAGGTAGTGTCGAGAATGATGAGTACTGGACTTGGTTCTTAACACAAGTTCGAGAAGCTTTTGGATGCCCTGACCAACTGTTAATTATCTCCGATCAACATAAAAGCATCACGAATGTCGTGCGAGCAGTATACCCCGATGCCATGCACGGACTATGTTGTTATCATCTGCAGCAAAATCTGGCCAAGTATGGAAAGCATCTGGTTGGGCTGTTCAAGTTGGCCGCATATTGTTATGATCCGACCGACTTCGACAGGTACGACCCCGTTATCCAAGTTTTACGTGAATTGTTATATCATCTTTAATTCTGACTTTGTCGTTTAATCTTCTGCAGGTATATGGACACTCTCGCATCCTCAAACATTGCAGGAGCGTGTTTGTCGTTTACGAACAACCCACGCATACAAAAGGGTTACTCACATACAAAGCAGCGGAGAACCCGTAAAAGTGGTACGTGTAAGGCCTAGGGCCAGTCTGCTGTGGGATGCTCTGAGGAAGTTTATCCATGCACCGCATCAGGTTCAGATAACTGAACTTGCCCCAGGGAAACGTCTCCCAAGCATCATCGTGGTCGATCAGAGTCCACACCCAATCCTCCACGTAAGTCTTCAGTAAATCTTTCCCCAGGACGAAACTATACAAGACGAGGATCTTCGCCACTAAAATCGAGTCCCGACGGCTGTCACGAAACTCCCCAGCAGTAAATCTGTATAGAAGATCCTGTAGCCTAATGCGAGGACTGCCTCCATGAGCGACTCGAATGTATAAACCAGACGACGGTGGACCGTGAACCCCGGATGGACTGAACTCCGAGTCTCCAAATCGTAGGCCGGTGACAAGAAAGAACTCTCTCCTTCCAAATCGGCATAATCGATCATATCCGATCATAAAATATCTGTCTCCCGTCCTATCATGCGTCAGCCGAACCTCGCGACTCATCAGGACATGTAAAAATGACCTACATGTCTCTCCTTCGTTCCGCCATAACAAGAAGTGTCCGAAACATGTACGGAGAAAATCCGATACACAATCATCATCCACTTCTCTTAGCTCTGTCCCAATCTCACCCAACACCTTAAACCGCGTATATCCATTTATATACGCGATCTGGCGCTGACAATCCACTCGAACCCACTCCCACTGTATTAAAAGAAAAATAATATATTTCCCTTTAAATTTTTTGGCATCTATTACAAAGGGTATTTTTACAATCATTTGAAGCCTAAGTATTATTTTCATTTCTATCTACACTAATGTCTTTAATTTATGTGCAACGATACATTACCAAAACAAATATCCCATGTAATTTTTCTAACTAATTTATTTATATAAATCTAAATAGCCAAAAAATGCAGGGTTTTCGTGTAGTGCTCAGAAATCAGGACTTTTCGTGTAGTGCCCAAAATAGGACTTTTCGTGTAGTGCCAAAATAGGACTTTTCGTGTAGTGCCCAAAATAGGACTTTTCGTGTAGTGCCCAAAATCAGGACTTTTCGTGTAGTTCAAAAATTCCAGACTTTTCGTGTAGTTCAAAAATTCCAGACTTTTCGTGTAGTTCAAAAAATTCCAGGGTTTTCGTGTAGTTCAAAAATTCCAGGGTTTTCGTGTAGTGTACAAATAGCAAGGTTTTCGTGTAGTGTACAAATTGCAAGGTTTTCGTGTACTATACAAATTGCAAGGTTTTTGTGTACAAATAGCAGTGTTTTCCTACACTACAAAATCGAAAAATCACAAGACAATCACAGGACAATTCGAATAAAAAACATGACAGAAAATTCAACCAACCAAATCAAATCAACACTTGGAAATCAAATAAATATGCAGGCCTCAAAAATTGGAAATCCAATAAAAACTGGAAAATTCAAATAAATTGTAACCCACAGTGGAAAATCAAATAAATGGCAGAAAAATCACATAAAAATCAAATAAACTGGAAAATTCAAATAAAAACTGGAAAATTCACATAGATGGCAGAAAAATCACATACATGGCAGAAAAATCACATACATGGCAGAAATCATTTCTTCTAATTTTAATACATGGCAGAAAAATCAAATAAATACCTGGAAATCCATGACAATCGAACACAAACACTGCTTCTAATACAACCTCCAATCTGAAAATCGAACCCACAGTGTGTCAAATTCAACCTTTGACGATTTTCAACGAAAACAAAATTACACGAAAAGATGAGAGTCAACTTACACGAAAAGATGAGAGTCAACTTACACGAAAACTTTCACCGAAACAGTGAAGATGCCGACCGCCTGAGAGAGGAAGAAGAGAGAAAATAGAGAGAGAGGGGTGCGCCGGCCGTGAGTGAGAGGGAGAAGAGAGAGAAGAGGGAGAAGAGGAGAAGAGAGAGAAGTGGGTTGCGGCGCAATTTGAGAGAAGAGAGAGAGAGATAATTTTTTAATTTTGTTGCCCTAAATTTTATCAACTACACGAAAAGTGTGAGAGAAGAGAGAGAGAATGTTTTAATTTTGTTGCCCTAAATTTTATCAACTACACGAAAAGTGTGAGAGAAGAGAGAGAGAGAATTTTTTAATTTTGTTGCCCTAAATTTTACCAACTACACGAAAAGTGTGTAAATGAGGAGAGAGAAATAGTTGGTCAAAATCAATTAAAGTGAGTCAAAAGTTGCGGCTTTTTTTTGTCAGATTGTCATACTGTGTATTTTTTTAATAAGTTGACAAATTCAAAAATGGGTATAGTTGGGATAAAATTTAAGATTTGAGTTATTTTTGGGATAAAATTTTATGGAGGGTCTTATATTTCCTAATTTATAGCAAATGGGATACAAATGGTCTCTGTCCCCCTTTTAAATTGCAAATGGAACTTTCACATTTTGTGTCCTCCATTCATACTTCCCTATGAAAACTATATCATTCAATTGATAGTTAATTAGAATAGCTTTCAAATAATTTTGATATATTGGATGAGAATCTATATCTATATATATATATATATATATAAAAAGAAGACCTTCAATAAAAAATGTAATAACTAATTTTCCCTCCTAAATTTAAATACTATAAATGGAAAAAAGTTGGTTACAAGTATTAAAAAAATTCAAAAATAAATAGGTTTAAAATTTCAAGAATTGTGGGGTCCTCTAGGTTGGGCTATAGTCTATTGGTAGATTATGTAGGTTTTTTGATATTTTATATAAATCACAATCTTTAAATTAAATTATTTTTTATTAAATTTTTGTTTTAATATATGAATATCCTATTTATCATTTTTGTATCTATAATTTAATTGTTCCTTTTATTTTGTATTCACAATGTTGATAAGAAGTGGGGTATAAGTGAATGTGTGTATACTTAATGCATATTAAATAAGAAATCAAGATTTCAAATTAAATGATTTATTCATTTATAATTTATGTTTAATATATGATTGATCAGTTTTATCATTTTTATTATAATTTGTTTATTGTAATCTTTTATTTTTTATTTTAATTTTTATGAAATTACAAGACAATTTTAGGGAGGTAGGATTTTTTAACAAACATAATTTCAAATTAAATAATTTCTTCATCTAAAATTTGTTGTTAATGCATGATAGATCAAATTTATCATTTTTTATGAATTCTAATTTGTTAATTTACATTGCATTGTAAAAAATAACAATGTATAAATTTGATATTTAAATTTTTGTGCATAATTATATTTAACACAATTAGAGATACAAAGACAAATGACTAAATTAGAATAAGATTAGGAAATTAAAAAATTTTAATTTTTTAAATACAAAGTTTTAGATTTTTGGAGAAATTAATTATAATGAAAAACATTTTTATATAATTGTTTGGTTTATTTGTCAATTTAAGTGGGTTCAATATTCAGTTATCTATGTTATTTGAATATATATATATATAGCAATATATTTAGGTATTTATATTTTTTCTTTAATTACTATAAATAATTAAGTTATTGGTTATAGTTAGACTGAAATTTTCAAAGAAATTTATAATTATGAACATCAGGAAACATGCAACTTTGTCAATAAAATTAATCACTTATTAAGTATGGATCAAAAAATACAATAATATATTTAACATGACAATTATGTCTATATTATAACCTGCAACATGCATAACATATCTTTAGGAGTTAAAATGTTTTCTTTAATATCAATTATCGTTTAACATTCATGACACAATAAATGTTTCTCATTACCAAATTTAATTTGTTTTATTTACAAAATTGATTAGTGTATAAAATTGGTGTCATTTTTTAACAACTTCATATTTTAAATATAGATTTTATAATTCATTATTCAACAAAAATATAAATTTATATATTATTGTTTGCATTTTAAAAACATATATAGTACTCCTAATATTTAAAATGAGAAACAATAGAGATAAAATGTCTAAATTCTTATTGATATATAATTTAGGTTACGATAATACTATCATATTATATTATTAAAAATTTTAAAATTAATAAATTAAATACAAACTGTGCATCGCACTGGGTATAATTCTAGTTGTGACAAAACATTCATAACTTGAGAACATCAAAAGTGTAATAATGAATTTGAAGTGGGTTCACAATCTTTTTATCCCATTAAAATTGGAACAATTCCTTAAGTAATAGAGGACATTTAGAGAAAATATTAGACTATAATTTAAAGATGTAATTTCGAATTAATCAAGGACTGAAAAATCCCAAAACAAATTGGTGGGACTGTGAAACCCTCATATGATGTCAAAGGGTCAAACTTCAAAGTCAAACCCCTCTTCTTCCCGAGTCAGATTTGGTCAACGATTTCAATCTCACGAGAAACTTAATCTTACTCTCCGTAACCGTAACACCCCTCTCCTTCCTCTTCTTCCCGTCAAACTTCTCTGGCGACCCTTTTAAATTCTCCGGCGTCCTAGCCACGTCATCACCCTCATACCCGGCATCCACGTCAGCACCCAGAATCTTGGCCTGCATGGCCGACACCACGGCCTTGACGGCCACGTCAGCATCCCGCCTGTTCCTGAGCAAGATCTCCCCTACCTGAGCTGGCGTAAGGGCCCCACCGGACCTCAGGCAGCTCTCCACCACGTCGAACAGCGCGTGTTCCTCCAACGCCAGGTAGTTCCTCACCAGCGCCTTGAAGGCATGCATCCCGCACGTGCCGAGGCTAACGTGCACGTCCATGCGCCCGCTTCTAAGAAGCGCCGGGTCGACGGCGTCTCGGTGGTTGGTGGTGAACACGATGACCCTCTCCTCGCCGCAGCACGACCAGAGCCCGTCGGTGAAGTTCAGCAGCCCTGATAGCGTCACGCGCCCGTCGTCGTCTCCGCCGTCACGGCCACTCTTCTTCGCCGCCGATGAAGCCGCTCTTCTGTTCTTTGCCAGCCTGTCACCAGTCAGATCTATGGAGCAATCAATGTCCTCGATCACGATGATCGAACGGTTCGTGGTTTGTATGAGCAGAGCCCTGAGCTCGGAGTTGTCGGCGACTTTACTGAGCTCAAGGTCGTACACGTTGTACCGGAGAAAGTTGGCCATGGCGGCGATGAGGCTCGACTTTCCCGATCCGGGTGGGCCATAGAGTAGATACCCTCTCTTCCATGCACGTCCGATTTTCCGGTAGAACTCCCTGCCGTCAGCAAACGCCGTTAGGTCATCCACCAGCTGCGTCTTCATCTCAGGCTCGAGGGCGAGGGTTTCGAACGTGGAGGGGTGGCGGAACGGGACGGAGGACCAGCCGGACTCGTACGAGCCGTGGCCGTTGTTCGTGAAGAGGCGGCGCTCCTGCGACACGCGCTCGAACTCCATCGCACGCGCCGCCACGTGGTCTAAGTAGGGGGAGAGGATTTCGTGGCGACCGCGCTTGGGGAGCTTGAGGGTGAAGCTGCGCTTCTCGTCGATGGAGTCCTGGACGGCGTCGACGTGGTGGGTCCAGGCGAGGCGGTGGCCGCGGAAGGAGTCGTGGACGGTGTGGTTTGGGGCGACGGAGAAGGAGATTCTGCTGGAGGACTTGGAGCGGGAGAGGGTGAGGCGGCCGCAGGTGGCGGAGTGGTTGACGGCGTTAAGGTAGAGGCTGATCTGACGGTAGAGATCGTTGACGTCGACGCCGCAGTAGCCGTTAAATTCTGGGATTTCGAAGTAGGAATGAGGGCTTAAGAAATCTTGAAGGGATTCATAGAAGCAATGCAGCCATGCAAGAAGCTGTGTGGGAAGAATGTTTTGAAGGACTGTAAGAAGCCCTAAAAGAGACCACATTTGAGACAATATTTCCATTATTACAACAATTATGAAGATTGATGTAAGAATTCTTTATTGTGTTTCGAGATTGGTTGTGTTCATTGGGAGAGGTTTGTGGTGAGAGAGGTGATCATGATAAGCATTCATTTATATATGGAGAGAGAGAGAGAGAGAGAGAGAGAGAGAGAGAGAGAGAGGTGTAAAGATAAAGGAAATGAATGAGAGTAGTATTGATGTGCTTTTGCTTTACTCTGTTGCTGATTTATGGAGCATCCATTTTTATCCATTCTCATTTAAATCCTTTCATTCACTTTGTCAATTTTCCACAAATTCCTTTATCCACTATCTCTTGTCTTCACACTCATCATATTCCATATAGGTGATTAAGTATCGGGATATATGACTATGATCTTGTTGATGTGTCACTTGATCAATTTTATCACCAACAGGGTAGATCTTTCTTCATGTACACAACACCATAATTGATATCTATAAATTAATATTGGGAGCTAGTACCTAGCCCATAGACACAGACGAGTTGGTAAAGTCGATTTGTGGTGATATGGAAAGAAATCATCTAACAAAAAAAGTTCAAATGTCTCATGTGAGACACTCCTTTCACATGTATGTTACTTGGTTACATTCATCAATCTACATCTCTTTCAATTGAAGAACATGTATGTTTCTCAATTTGCAATCTCATTCGACTAAGGACCGTGAACGCTCATCTCACAATTGTTTGTCTTTCGAATACATTTTTCGATTTACATGCTTAGATGGATGATTTCTTCATTCTCTCGTAAAAATATTGGGGAGCTAGGAGTATGAATAGAAGATGAAGTACTACAATGATTATGTACATGAATAAATTATGAGGCCTTTAATTTGTTCTTTTAATTATGATTGTTTTTAAGTTTTGCTCAGCTTTATCTTTTCTTGTTGAAATGTTGGGTCTTTTGATGTAGGACATTTCCATCGAGTAATTTAGTCATGATGAGATGGTGAACAAAACAAAAGTACTGTCTCCTCATGTATTTTACTACATTAATATTTTGTTCACTATATAAAAGTACACTTTTATCCATACTAAAGATTATGAGATGTGGTAATATCATCAACTTCAATAAAAATGTGTTAAAGACATGTGGGAGCTTAATAAAGGAGGCATATGTCATTTGCTTTGACAAAAAAAATCTCTCCCATCTTTATCACCTCATTACTTTTATTAAAGTTATCCTACTGCTTATCTATAAGCTCCTTCTATTTTCTTTTTTAAGTGAGTATTGTGTTAGATCATCTCAATCTCACATAATAGATCATATTACATGAGACAAATTAACCCATTATCCAAACTTCTCAATTAATATATAAATTAATAGATATGAGTTTGATCCATATGGATAAAAAGGATCCGTCTCACGAAAATTATTTATAAGAACGTCTCACACAAATTTTTCTGTTTATTTTTTCACCTTAATTGAAATGCACTTTTATAATTCTTTTACCCTTGTTTTTTTTTTTTTTTTAATTTTTTCATTTGGGCCAAAATATAAGCTCAATACCATGTTTAAAGCCAAAAGTAAAACAAAGATTGGAAAAGAGAAAAAAAGGCCAAAAAGAGAGTCCACATGAATGCCAAGAAATCACATTCATGTGAAGGAAAAAGAAATTTGTTTATAAAATTTTCACTTTTTAGCATTTTTAAAAAACCCACCTAATTTTTATTGTTGGTTGACATGGATTTGCTCAACCAGCTTTCTTCAAGAATTGTGACATAATTTTCAAGAAAATATTTTAGACATTAATGTTTGAGTTAAAAAAGCTATAGTTTGATCATGCATATGCATTTCATTACATTAATGTACAAACATATTATATGTCATACGTTTGAATTTGTATGGAACAAATCCCTCGATCCAACATTCAAATTAATTATATCGGATTGGATAAAACCGAATTAAAGCGTGAAAATCGAAAGGAAAAGAAAACATTGGGCCCGAAGCCTACCCGAACAAGATTGCTCTAGGCTGGGTCTGACCGAGGTCACCTTGGGTCTAGCTGACCTGTTGGTAGGTCGGCCAGAGAGCATGTATTATGAATGTGAGAGTTAAATCTCCATTTGCCGATTTACAAGAGTAAAAATGACTTGAATTCGGATCCGATTTAGATCTCAATCTCCTCCCTAAACCTATTTCTTAAGACCCTATTTATAGATAAACCTAGGATATGATCCTTGAACATCAAGAATGAGATTCCATAATATGATGTACATATGTAAAGAAATCAGATATTTCCATATTTATGCCAGATATGATATGATTCTTGACGTTTTGCCTTATTTTGAGTCCCCTGCCATTTAGCTTGGGTCGTCCTTTAAGATCGGCTTACATAGTTTGGTTTATGTTGAATTCGTGTAGGTCGGTCCAGACGTTGCTCGACTTAGCTCGATTTAATCGGAGAATCATCTAAAAAAATTAGATAATATTTTGAGGCCTAACATTTTAGATGATTACACAAAGGAAAGAGAGAAGATGGGAAGTGAGTTAAGTGGATTTAATAAGCAATTGTGGTAGAAAATGTAGAATCAAATCTCATCTTTATGCATAAGATCAAAGGTATATATAATTATTAAAAAGAGCACTTTTGTGTCTTGCATTGAAGGAAAGGCCAGCATTAGTAGTGAGAATAAAAAGCTTTAATTTCGAGCCACTATTTTATAATTTAATTATTGTTTGCATATTGTGATTTATAAAGGGTGGACTAATAAGGTCAAGAGTAGATATATTAAGTTTGAAATGAGGTTTATGATGATGAATATATATATATATATATGATCATCTGTGCTTATTCTTATTAATCTGAAATGTGGCGCTTCGGTTCTACATAGGGCCATTTATATTTTTATATATTTTTCAATCTGGAAAGTATTAAACAATTATGCACCAAATAGTACTTCTTCCATCCCAACCTAATTTGTCTACTTGTCATTTTTGTTTGTCTCATTCTAATTTGTCAACCCATAAATGACAAAAGAAAAAATCCCTTCTTACCCCTACATTTCTGCCATTTTACAAAATTGTCATCCCAATTCCCCTTTTAAATTCTAATTAAAGTGCAAAAAACATAAAGTTAACGCATTCAATCAAAGTCAACTGCATTTTCTTAGGCTCCGTGCCCGGTCAAAGTAGGTAAATTAGACTGGGATGGAGGGAGTATATACTAAGGGCATGCAGATCTAACAACACTGCTGGTTATTTTCCTGTAAAGTTTATTGTACTATTCTAATGTGAAAGTTGTTATTCATCTCCATTAATCTGTGTTATTCCTTATTATTATTATTATTGAAAAAGAATATGAAGAACAGAAAATGAATTTAAAAAGAGAGAGAGAATACCACTGGTTTTGACCTCGTCATGTGAACCTGCAAATATGATAGTTGAGAAACGTTTTGGTACAGTACAGTTTCTTCCAATATTGTTGAAAATAGTCAACTTCTTTTTTTTTTCACATCAAATTATGAAAATGATCCGCTCATCACCTGTTCCACAAATTAATTTAAAAATTCATATTAGAATCAACCTTCAATTTCTCAAAAGGTTGAACAAAATCGACTCTTCAATTTCACTCTAGAGTCCATTCTGTTTTATTTTTATTTCATTTTTAATTTGTTGGTTATTTTAATTTTCTTCCAACATTTTAGTTTTATGTGACACGAGGATGTGTAAATTTTTATGTCAACAGTTATTGCCACTTGTATAATTATTAAACATAGACGAAATTGGGTGAAATCGAAATGTCTTAAATTAAGGTTTCACATTCATTTTTTTTTTGTATGATTTCGCCTCAATTGAGTGATTCGTGCTGAGAATGAACAAACATTTCGAATTATGAAAAGTTTACATTCAGAATTGACAACCCAAAAAATCTATTGTTCTATATTGTTGGACTAAATAGTTTACTAGGTAATTTAGAGAATAAACTCTGCATTTTATGGATTAAAAGTAAGACTATTTTAGAAAAAATATGTTCTTTTAACCCAAAAAAAAAAAAAACCCTATAATTTTAGGAGTGACATTTGTGTGCCCCAAGGGTATGGTGCCCCAAATTAATCATTATATGGTGTTGAATATATACTCTATAAGTATCATGCATATACTCTTCAGGTATCACATGTATACCCTTATATACATATGATACCTGTAGAATATATTTATAATACCAAGAAACATAACACCTATAGAGTATATATATAACACCTGAAGAGCATGTATATAACACCTAAATCGTGCCCCTATGTGCCCCAGAGGTATATAAGTTTTTGTCTTAATTTAGTAGGGGAAAAAATAGTCAACTATATATTTTGATGACACATAAGGTGGATGAGTTATGACTCACCATCAAAAGTGGAAAACTGAAGTTAGAATAGAGAATTATATCATTCTTCAACCCAACCACCCACTATCTTCATTTCTCGTCATACGCGAAATCGTCTCATGAATCATTTTATATGAGACGGATCAATTAACAATCCACAATTCACAAGTCATATATGAAATTGTTAAAATGAGTTTGAATAATTTATGGATAAAGATGACATATGCCTCATGAAAACTATCCGTAAGAGTCTCACACAAGTTTTTGTATTTTTCTCAAAATAGCTCTGATTGAATAAATCCTAAAGGTTCACCATTTTTTATTTACATAATTACATCTATTCACAAACATCTATTAATCTAATAGGCATCTGTTTAAGATGACTTTTCCATCCACTGACTAAAATTCCAACAATATCAATCTATATCGTATGTGTGTGTAAACTATATAAGAGAAGCCTAACAATTCAAATCCTTATAATGTGTTTGGGTTCAAGTTCTAAACCTTTATATTCAAAAATGGGCTTTAAAGTTTAAATGGGCTTTAGTAGCTTATGGGCCAGAGTTTCTATAGCCTTGTAGCCCACATGCTACATTGACAGGGTTTGGTTTATCCAATTTCATGACAAAACTTTGTGTTTGATTGTGTGTTGACAAAATATGATTTTACAATAGTCAATTTAATAAAATTTAAGTTAAAATTAGTGAAGTTCCTTATTATTATTATTATTATTATTTTAATGTGGCCTTAACTGTAATATTATGCAACTTAGAATAATATGAAATTTCAACAATATACATCACTTATACATATATTAATTCATCACTTATACATATATTCACCTATATTTTCAAATAATAATCAACATGTGTTAAATTTTTATTCTTATATTTTGTTCACAAACTTTAAAATATAGATTAATGTAACTTTTTACAATTTTTTTAAACAAGCAAAACATATTGTTAACCTACCTAGCTATCTATACATTTTAAATTTTATTAAATGTTCAATGACTAAGATGATAAAATAATATGGCTAGTACTTAAAAAATAGAAAGACGAATGACCAAGGTATAAATTATTCATTTCAACTTTTTAGAAAACTCATACAAACATTCTATATTTTGAATTCGGTACCTAAATTATTTTTCTAAAAAAATTTAGGTTGAATATCAACTTCTTCAAAATCTAAATGTATGTGACTCATGAAGTATATTTAAGAAAAATAATATATATTGACTCAAGAAAAAAACAAATTTATAGACATTGTAATTCAACTACACATTCACGAACAAACAACGTATTTCATTATTAAAATTTCTGTATATTTTTTGGATAAATAATTTCAAATTATTAAAATACTCAATAAACATAGTTAACTATATATAAAAATAAGTACGTACGTTACTTAGTTCCAACTAGACTCATTAATATAACTAATCCAAGAAAAGATAACATACATCAAAAATCAAGATACTTTAAAAGTTAGAAAAGAAATACTTTAATTATTGTTTATATTCTAAAACAGATGATGAATAAATAAATAATAAAACAAAAATAAAAATATTATACTTGTAAAACAATCCGAATAATATTACACTACTTCACATGGAAGCATGAAAGTTCACTTTTCTCTAAATCTACTTTAAGTACGTAACAAATAAGAAATATATAACTTATTCAATATAATTTAATTGATACTACTTAACTTATATAGTACAATTGATAAAGTCCATTTCTATCAAGGTATTATTTCATATACGTGAAAAGTATAGTGTCACATATTAATAAGTATTAATAAATCAGATTCGAATGTGGGGTATCATTTTTTACATAAAATATAGTGAAGGTGTTAAATTTGAGTATTTTCTCTTCAGGGAATGTGTTTAACTATATAAAATAGGTGATTTCATAATATGTTTTGAAATTCCTTTAATTCTCAACCATTAAATTTTAAGGGAAAAAAAAACTACATAATATAGGAAAATTGAGAGGTCATCAAATTATATTACATGATTTCGAGCTTTATATACTCAAAAGTCAAAAAGTCTACTATCTAGCAGTTTGCAAGAATTTCAATAGTAAAGGGACGTTCTTATAATTTCAAAATCATATTGAACGTCTCGTTTTTCTTCGAATTGTGGCCAAACCCCACTTTTTTTAATAAGTTTGTCGACCGTCTTATATGTGATGAGATTAAAATATAAATATATTTTTACATAAATTTTATATAAGTAGGGATAGATCCAGATGGGTCCAAGTGGGAACTGGCCCCGGCCCTTGAGATTCTACGAAAATTTCGAGGTATTTTCAGTGTTTAAACTTTTATTAAAATATATTTATATATATATGTATAAATATATTTATTTATTAATTTAAGATATACTAATATTATTAATGTGTATACTATTAATGTCCCAATACGTTAAAACTTAGAGACATCAATTTATAAAAAATTAAGGTAAATTCTTCCTATTTAAACTTACTATTTCTTTTTTCTAGCCATTAATTATTGATTTTATTTTAATTTTGATTGATGATCAAGGGAGCATTATTCATTCTTTTGGTTTAGCTTAGTATATAAGTGACAATAGAATAATATAGTTTTAGCTCTTTATCATATCATTGATTATTCAAGTATTACTATATAGATTATTATTTGATTTGTGTTACAATTGTTGAAAATGTAAATGTTGATTTAAAATATACTAGTTAATTTAATTTTGTGTTATTGTATAATTCAAAATTTTGTTTAAACTTTCATGATAATAGAAAGATATTATGGAAAAATATCATTTATAGTAAAAATAGTTATATGGAAAAATATCATTTACAGTAGAAAGTACTTCGTATGGTCAATATTATCATCAAACAATCACTGCACTATTGAATTATGTGCCCACCCTACCTATGTGGGTATATTAATATGTGTCCACCGCTGACGTGTCAAATATCTAGCATATCAATGAATTTTGCTTTTCCATATAATGAGGTGATGAGACGTGAGCAATTGACATATTAAGAGTTACCCCTCATTAGCATTTTTACATTTTCCATTGAATTATTGTTTAATAACATGCATTAAAAGTAGCATATTTTAAATGTTAGCAACAAAACTATTACGAAACTATTTCAATTTATTTAATAACATGCATTATAAGTGGTGTATTTGGAATGTTAGTATTAAATTTATACTAATTTAATTGGGTACCCCTAACTAAAAATCATGGTCCATCACTGTTTATAAATGTTTTACAATTATACATATACTATTTTGTAAAACCATCACAAGTAAAACAATCTCACATGAACTTTACTTTCTTATATCATATATGTTAGGTTTTTATATAGAGAAGATGAACTTTACTTTCTCATATCATATATGTTAGGTTTTTATATAGAGAAGACGAAACATGTTGAGTAAGATCATTTAATAGATCATTTTATATGAGATAGATTATTTCCAAATTACTGCTCACAATTTCTATAAAACAGTCCGTGAAAATTGGTCTGATTAGATGCTCAACCTCACAACAAAATTTCCTTGAGATTTTCTTGATGGTTGAGTGACCCAAATTTTTGATTCTGAGTCACCGTGAAATATATGTCAAAAAGTATTTGATAAGAGAGAGCGTATTAAGCTTCAATATCGAATCAAAAGAAATGTAGAAGAAGATTAATTTACTTAAAAGCATATACTCTTAATTACTCCGATCTTCTCACTAAAATTAACCATAAACAAGTTGAAATTACACCAAAAAAAAAAAAAAAAAAGGAAATCAAAATCCGAACGAAGAGCAGATATACAATATAGTATATACACATCAAAGCATGGATCGATCATGTATTCACCATGATCTACACGGCTAGATGCTCCGATCAACTAAGCAGAGGAAACCACCGTTCCCGGAAATCGGACTGATAGGAGATCATGAAGAGGAGGAGCACAAGGAGGAGACCGACGCCCCACGGCGTTCCGCCGGCGCGGTGGAACGAGTCCTTCTCCGGCAGGGGGATGAAGAAGAAGGAGGATTCGAAGGCGGAGAGGAGGTGGACGGCGAGCAGAAGCAGGAGCGGCGACACCATCAGAATCAGCTTCATCTGATCCATTATGCCTTCGAAGATCGACTCGTAGTTGATGTACCAGGTGATTCCGACGAACATGAAGAGAATGAGGAGGAAGCACCAGAGGTGGAGCGGCGGCGGAGGAGAGGTGTTGTAACCGTTTGACATGCTGTTGCTGTTGCCGTTGCTGGAGTGGGAATAGGGTTTTGTGGCGTGGAAATAGTGGTTTTGATTTTGTTGCTTTCTGTGTTTTGTGACTAGGTGATGATTTGGCTTCTTTATATAGAATACTGGGTTGGGCGTTGTTGATTGGAAAGAGAGACACGCGCTTTTGGTGGACGTGGTTCTCACGTGCACGTACAGTGCTTTATGTCGGTATAACTGTAGAAAACCGTAGAGTAGCTAGCAGCACTAGACAATATTACAGTTCATTTTGACTCGAATTATTTGTTTTATTTTACTTATTGTAAATTCATATTTATTTCACAATAATGCATTACTGTGTATATATAATACTACCTCCATCCCATGATTTTTAGCCTACTTTGACCGGCACAGATATTAAGAAAAAACTGTTGACTTTGATTGAATGTGTTATTTTAATATTTTTGAGTGACAATTTTGTAATTTAAATCAACTTTTTGAGTGCAAAAGTTGTAAAATGAAAGAAATGGAGGGGTAAGAGAGTAAACTTTTTATTGTCATTTTGGGGTTGACAGATTTAATTGGGACAAACGAAAAATGACAAGTAGACGGAAAATAATGGGACGAAGGGAGTATACAATTGGTGTTTTATCATCTCATAATATTAATATTTCTGTCCCACAATAAGTTTAGTTTTGAATTTTAAGGCATATATGTATATAATGTATCAAAAATATCCTAATTTACTCCTACGTATTTAAATGTTAAAAAAAATTGTTAAGAGAGGAAAGAGAAAAAGACATCTCATGATAATTAGGGTTGAATACACAAAAACAATCTAAATTATTGACATTTTTCATTTTCCAACTTAAAACTTATATTTTTTTATCAATTTCGAGCCTGACCTACTAATATTTGTTAAAAATGCAAGTTTTGAATCATTTTCCAGTAAAAACGTGAACTCATTACATATAAGCTGACTTTATATGATAATCAACTTAAATTACAAGATTACAATTACAAGAATATTCTTATGTTTTCCACCTGCAAATCACATGTTCACGTTTCACCGTAAATTGAGTTAAAAATTGCAATCTAACAAAATTTAGGCAAATGCTGCTGTGCACCAGGTGCACGGATCTGGATTGGTGCAACTGGGGCGACCCGACCCGGATCCGCGCACCTGGATTTTCTTTTTTTTTTCGCTTCAGGCTGTTACCTTTATGTTGTAAAGATGTGACCTTTACGTTATATAAGTGTGACCTTTATGTATAAATGTTATGACCTTTATGTTCAGTAACTTAGAAAAAAAATGAAGATTTTCAGGTTTTTTCGCTTCAGATTAAGACCTTTATGTTGTATTGTTGTAACCTTTATGTACAGTTCTTGTGACCTTTATGTACAAATATTATGACCTTTATAATCCATAACTTTGAAAAATATTGAAATTTTCAAAATTCAGTGCATTTTAAGGATGGATATATGTGCAGCTAATATTTCATAAACGTAAATATGTACAAATTTTGTTAAAATTCTTTATTTTTTTCTAAGTTAGAGTATATAAAGGTCATTACATTTATACATAAAGGTCACACTTATATAACATAAAGGTCACATGCATATAACATAAAGGTAACAACCTGAAATGAAAAAATAAAATTAAAAAAAATAAAATAAATAAAAGTGCGCGGATCCGGGTCGACCCGGACCCGACCCAAATTGTACATACACCAGTTGCACAGGAGACTAACTCCAAAATTTAATAGTTCATATTGTAATCTGTTAAATAAATATTAAGCTCGAAAATGAAAATGAAAAACAAATAATTCAGGTTGTATTTTACCCTTAGTCAAAATAATTAATTAGATAGTTATTGACAATTGGATTTGGAAGTGAGATATGCGCGTGTAATTTAAAACATAGTATTATAGCAGTGAATTGAGGAGTATGAAATAAACAAATCAGATTTATGTACCATATAACCATGTATTATATATATATATATTATATTTAAAAATATGTTATATTAGTTTTGAAAGTAAAAATGATTATAAATTATATATTTTTTAAATGTTAAAACGATGTAATTTTTACGGGTTGCACTAAATTTACGGGTTGCATTAATATAGGTTTCTCTCTCCTCTTACTTTTAGATTAAAACAAGAGTAGATCTTGTGTGAGATTGTCTCACGGATCTTCTTGTGTGAGACATGTTAACCCATAATTCACCATTAACAATTCATATTGAAATTTGTGAAAATGAATTCAACACATGGGTAATAAGGATCCGTCTCATAAAAACTATTTGTGAGACCGTCTCACATGAGTTTTTGTGTTAAAACAAAAGTAAGCAAAAACCCAAAATGGACGGTGAATATTTCCATTATTTAATTTCCACAAGTTAGGGCATAGACTGCTCCTAATCTTCCACGTGTCACCGACCATTCCCCCCACCCCACCCCACCCTGCTTGCAAAGATCTTAATAACCATTAATTCATGGCTGGCTTGCATCACTTAATTCTTTTTTGATTCGTCTAATCAAATAAAGCTTCTTTTAAAAATTAACAATTTTAAATAATGAAAGTATTTGAGGTGGCTTGTAACACTTGGACCATTAATTTTCCCTACATATTACATTTTAAATTAATAACATACAATTCATTTATCCAAAAAAAAAAAGATAAATAAGTCTGGTTTCGGAAAACTTTATAGTAAAAAAGATCAATAACTAAAAGTTTATACTACTTATTAATCGAATTTTGTGTAGTGCTCTTATGGAGAAAAAAAAACTTGAGGTTATTAAATTTATAGAATTGATATGATATTTTTTTATTGAATTATATAGTCACAAAAAGTCATGTGAGACGGTCTCA
Organism: Scutellaria baicalensis; assembly: GCA_005771605.1. NCBI lineage: Eukaryota > Viridiplantae > Streptophyta > Magnoliopsida > Lamiales > Lamiaceae > Scutellaria > Scutellaria baicalensis. The sequence goes on along the minus strand of CM016721.1, from coordinate 7,601,173 downwards.
CGGATAGTTTTTTTTTAGACGGATCCTAATTACCCATGAATTAAATCAATATCCATAAACTTTGATATGAATTACTTAGTGCGGGTTATGGATTGACTCGTCCCACGAAAGAAGATCCGTGAGACGGTCTCACACAAGACTTGCTCATATATAATATGATTTTTTTTTATCAATTTTGATTTCTAAATTTCTCGATTAATTGAAACTATATTTATCCAATTTTTATTTTTCCTTAATTCATCTAAAAAACTTCAAAACAATAGTAGAAAGATGGTATTACACTAACTATATATATTTAAATAGTTTTTAATGTTAGAAATAGCTAGATTTGATTAAAGTTTGATGTAGAAGTATGAGCAGGGCAGAATATTCCAGATTAAAAAAGGTGTGGCCATCTAGGCAGCATATTAAGGATCATTAATATAGATTAAGTTATTCATGAACCTAAATCTAATCAAAAAAATATATTTAATTAAGGGCAAAAACTTGCGTATCCCGGTGCACCGTACCCCCAAAGGTATTATTAGTTTGGTATTAGGTATATATCCATAAGGTATTATTGGTGTATTCATAAGGTATTAGTGGTATATTCTTGAAGGTATTACTGGTATACTCATAAGGTATTACGTGTATAATTGAAATATATGTTTTAGTGAAGATATTATTTAAGGTATTACTTATTACATGTTAAGGTATTACTCATATTACTTAAAGATATTATAATAAATGTTTAAGGGCATGATGCTCCGAGACACGGAAGACCTACTCTTAATTAAGATATATATCATGGAGTAGTTTTGATTCCTGAAATAGCAGCAGAATAATCTAGATTATTAAACTAATATGTGGCCATCAAGACACTCTATTTTACTAATTAATTATTTGGATTAAGTTATGATGGAGACCTAAATCTGATCAGTTACTACTATTTTAGTCAAAAGTTGGTACCTGGAAATTGGGGATCCACTGCTACTTGTTCTCCTCTCTTTTCTCCATACACATGCATGTACTCTTGCAGAAACTTTGTACGAGAAAAATTCATTATACGTCCTTTGAAATGTTATTGTCAATTTATTTTTAGAATTTCATATTTAGTTTAATTATAACTAAAATCGACCAATTTTGGTCAATTGGGGTGATTGCATCTCAATCGCCAACAATTTCCAAATGACCAAAATTGAGCGATTTTGATTGTAATTGGACTAAATGTGAAACCCTAAAAATAAATGGACATAAAATGGACAGTAGCGTTTTAAGTGGATGTAAAATGAAATTTCCCATTATCGAACAAAAATGTTAAAATACTCACGACGATCAACTTTTAATTAGTGTTGTAAAATACCTTAGATATTAGACGGACGCTTAAATCAATGTTCTAAATCAGTTCGACTAAGAACCACCTAGCATCTAGACACCCACTAGAAGGTCGTCTAGGTTAAATTTCAGAACATTGCTCTAAATATGTCCATCACTACCGTGTAATGATCTTATGTGATATTTATCGATGTACAAATATCAACATCTAGCAAGATTATATACAAATGTAGATGTGGGCCCAGAGATAATGACATAGATTTGCACACCACTAATTTTCTAATTAGCTGGTTCTTGTCCTAGTTGTGTGACTTCATGGACTTTGGTAAAGTTAGTTAATCTTGTGTTTTCTAGTGTTTGTAACTATCTCACTTTTAACCTAAATATTAATTCGTGTCACAAATTATGTATAAATATGATCTCAATCAATCCCTTTTACGTTTCTTTTATTCTTATAATTCTTATGAAAAAAATTCATCAATCTAATTTCGTAGGACTAATCCACTTATAATCGAGGATGAAAATATCGGTTTCGATGGATATATCAGTACATTGATTTTACGGAAATATCGATGGATATATCGGTTTCGGTGGAAATATCGGTACATATATTTTTTTCCGATATTTACCGATATATTTCCGATATTTCCCGATATTTATCGATATTTTCCAACATTTACCGATATTTTCCCGATATTTATCGATAATTCAATGATATTTACCGATATTTCCTTGATATTCATGAATTCTCTTATAATTTTTACCTGAAGCCACTGATATTGAAATCGATACCAATTTTTACAGATATTTAGCTAATAATTATTAATATTTCATTTATTTTTTTATCAAAAAGAAAATATCGGAGATATATCGTGACAACCCGTTTTTTGTTTCGATCACGTGAAAAAAAGGAAATATCGGGAATATATCGGAGATATATCGGGATATTTTCATCATTGCTTATAATACACAATAATAGAAAACTTCACCTGAAATTAATTTGAAGTTTGAATGGTAAATGTATGTTTTAGCTATACAATTGTAATTATGATCATATAATTTAATATTTGTACGAATTTAGTAAATGGTCCTTCCCTAATCGATTTATTTTATTCAAAAAATATCTCTGATAATAAACAAAGCACATTTGGATTTTTGGGTCCCTACCCATTGATTGGACCAAAACCAAGATGATTATGACACGATTGCATCTAGATTAGAATCCCAATCTAATCATACTTATTTTGATTGATTTCAAATTATAATAGCACCATAACTTTTAGCTTTAATTTAAAAAAATTATTAGAACTATAATTGCTTCTTCTATTTGGGATCTTCGAGTTTACAAGACAATCTAAATCCAGATATTAATATGTTTAACATAAGTGAGTCTCTTACATATGATATATATATATATATGCTTCTTGGTAAAATATTTTGTGCAACTGGTGCATAGATCTAGGATCCATGCACCCGGGTCGACCCAACCCACGTCCTGACGGGCGCTTTCACGCGCCCCAACACGCTCCCACGCACCTTGTGGGTGCGCTCAAACCCACCAAAATTAACTCCAGACAGTCATACATTCATGTTATGTTAGTATTACCTTCATGAAAGAAGAATACCCTTAAACAAGAATCCATCCACCATAATATAATCATCAGAAATAGCCCGTTGTAAACGAGCCACAATAGGACCAAAAAATGGGTCCACAACATACAAATCACGAAATGTATCAAATCCTATAACCTGAGTACGCATATCCGAAATGAGTAAATGTCGACGGCTGAGTGCATCAGCCACTCTGTTAGATGCCCCAGATCTATGTTTCAAAATAAACGTGAATTGTTGAAGAAATGCCGCCCATGAGGCGTGCCTCACCGAAACTGAATCTTGAGAATTGATGTGCTTTAAAGCTTCATGGTCGGTGTATAATATAAACTCACGATGATACAAATAGTGACGCCAATACCGCACCGCTTGAACCACTGCATAGAATTCAGCATCATATGTGTTATATCTACTCCGAGCACCATTTAACTTCTCACTGAAGAAAGCGATAGGTCTGTCACATTGACTCAATACAGCCCCAATCCCAACCTTTGAAGCGTCACAAGAAAGCTTAAAAGGCAAATCAAAATTCGGTAAGACCAAGAGAGGAGCAGAGAAAAGTTTCTCCTTGATCAAAACGAACGCATCCTGTCCCTCAGGTGTCCATACGAAGGTCTTTCCCTTCATACAATCAGTAACCGGAGCCATAATCGAACTGAAATGAGGTATGAAACACCGATAAAAAGAAGCCAGGCCATGAAAGCTACGAACCTCAGTCAAAGTTGTAGGGACTGGCCAAGAACGAATCGCATCCACCTTCGATTTATCAACCCCAATACCGTTAGAAGAGATACGATAGCCCAAGAAAATAACACTATCCACCATTAAAACGCATTTTTTGGGTGCTGCAAAAAAATGTTCAGCCCGCGGAATGAGAAGCATTGCCCGAAGATGGTGCAAATGATCAGCCATCGAAGCACTGTAAACTAGAATGTCGTCAAAGTAGACAACGACACATGTGCCAATCAAAGAACGCAGAGCTTGATTCATGACTCTCATAAAGGTACTGGGAGCATTGGATAACCCGAAAGGCATGACAAGCCACTCAAACAAGCCCTCTCGAGTTTTAAAAGTTGTCTTCCATTCGTCCCCTGGACGAATACGTATCTGATGGTATCCACTCCTCAAGTCTAGCTTACTGAACATTGTAGCCCCATGTAACTGATCCAATAAGTCATCAAGGCGTGGAATAGGGAACCGATAACGAACTGTTATCTTGTTGATAGCGCATCAACACACATTCTCCAAGTGCCATCTTTCTTGGGAATAAGGAGAGCAGGCACGGCACAAGGACTGAGACTTTGACGAACATGACCTCGTTGTAATAATTCTTCCACTTGTTATCGTAATTCCTCATGTTCAGCAGGACTCATCCGGTAATGAGGTCAATTTGGCAAAGAAGCCCTAGGAATTAAATCTATGTGATGTTGAATATCCCTAAGATGTGGTAAACCCACTGGTGGATCATTAGGGAACACATCCGCAAATTCATTCAACAAAGGCAAAACAGCAGAGGGTAATTCGAAATTCTCAATATCATGATGAAGCAGCACACAAACAACATCTGCATGATTCAACTCAGTCTCAAAATCATGATGCTTCAACAAAAGGACAGAAGAATCCACAAGAGTATGAACACGCACAGTAGGATGTAATACTATTCAAACACCATTAAAGACCAAACTACATGTATTAAGATGACCATCATAAATGACACCCTTATCGAATAACCACGGTTTACCCAACAACAAATGACATGCATCCATGGGAACAACATCACACCAGACATTATCAAAATATTTATTCCCAATGGAAAAATGAACCAAAACTCTACGATTTACCGTAACAGTGTTACCCCGTTGAAGCCACGCCAATGTGTAGGGCTTGGGATGCAATTCTGTAGACAAGCCAAGTTTTCCCATTGTCTCATCGGAAATGACATTCTTACAAGCACCGGAGTCTACAGTAAAACGACAAACTTTGCCCAAATTCGTGCAAGTAGACTCAAATATGTTATTACGTTGAGTATCCGCCGCCTCACCCGGTGGAGTTAAGCAAGCGCGACGAAGGACAAGAAACTGTCCTACATCACCATGTAGATGTTCTTCATGTATGTGCTCAGAGGGGTCCTCATCATAAACGAGGGGTACATCAAAAGAGTCGACACCCCCATCATAAACCAAAAACGCACGCATTGGTATAGCCTTGGGGCACATCGACTGGCGGTGGCCAGTCTCCCCACAACCAAAACAGCGAACTGTCGAAGGTTGCCGTTGCGGGGGATGCGAGGCCGGAGCTGGACGCTGCTGTGAGGAACTAGCGCCAGGAGAAGGCGCTGCAGTCTGTTGCTGGCGAAATGGAACAGTGGACTGGAGACGTGCGTACTGCGTTTCTAAGAGGAGAGCGCACTGGTGCGCTTCTGCAACATCAACGGGTGCAAATAAGGATAATGTATCTTGAAAATTAACTCGCAGCCCTGCAATGTATCGAGTAACCAATTGCTCATTTTCCTCACGTAAGTCAATTCTGGAAATAAGCATATAAAACTATTCCGTATACTCATCAATTGTGCGGCTTCCTTGACGAAGCCCTTGCAATCGTAAGTAGAGAGAACGAGAATAGTTAACGGGCAAAAATTCGCGCTCCATGTACTTACGAAACTTCACCCAAGTAACAATTTTTGGCTTGCCTTGGTGTAGACGCGATCGTTTCAACCGTTGCCACCACGCCGACGCTCACCCTCGAAATCGAGTAGCCACCAGGCCGACACGATGCAAATCAGGGACTTCCTTAAAGTCGAGAATGTCCTCAACGGAGGTGATCCAATCCAGAAAATCGGATGGCTCCATCGTTCCCGCAAATTCAGGAATATCCACCCGGATCCCTAATTCCCAACGCGAAGGATCACGGGCTTGGCGATTTGTGTTATCCGCTTGTGCGAATGGATTGTTCAAGGATATGGTGTCATCATCACTTGAACCATGAAGTGATGGAGGGGGCCCGTAAGCCGCAGGACCCTTGCCGTCATGACCCACTGGCTGTCGGTGATCAGGGCCCGGCGCTTTCGGACGTGCACGCGGGGGTTGATCTGCTAAAGCATCCAAGAAATCGTCTTGTTGAATGCGCATTGCTTCGACAGTTCGTGTGAGGGCGTCAATCTGTTGTTGCATCGCGTTAATTTCCATAGCGTGATCGACAATCGGCTGACGTCGAGGAGGCATCGTATCCAAGCGAAACCTAGTCTCGTGATACCAACTGACACAGTGTGAGCGTAAACAACATGAGTTAAATGATAAATCGAATCAAACACCTTGATACTACGTATACTAGGTGAAGATCGAGCGAGGGAAAACCCTATTCAATTATTCAAAATATGTCAAAAAATCCCTTCTCCAATAGTGAGAAGTTTCTTAAATACAAACTCCGACGGGTCAAACCCAAAACTGCATAAAAATAAATAAAGAAGTCTCATAAATTATTAAGCCCAACAAGGATAAAAGAAAGCAAATTAAATCTCGATCACAACTTCTTCTTAGCTTTGCTATCAAATTTCTCCAAATATTTCAATGCAATCTCATCGCCATCAGTCACACTTAATTATTCATATACAAATTTGTGGAACGAGTTCAATTCTTGGGTAATAAGGATTTGTCTCATGGAAACTATCTGTGAGACCGTTTCATGGTCGCTTTTGTGATTTCATAACTCCATTGGTTCGGTTATGTAATTGAGAAAATGTAAAATTGAAAAGGAAGAAAAGAGTTTAGAAACTTGTGAATTAAGGTAACAATAATACAGAAGAAGTGGTCCTGGAAACTAAGAAATGTGATGGCCGAAAGTGGAGTTCCAAGTGTGAGTGAGTGGTGATTGACTGCCTATTTGGATCCACCTCAAAAGTTGTTTCATCTTTCTATTTTGTATAACAAAAATAAAAATAAAAATTAGGGGACTAATTTTTCATTTTTGGTTGATATTTGATATATATGTGAATTAGTTTCCAATGACAAGAAAAATAGAATGACATTAAAGTTATATACATATATTGAAACCAACTAAAAATGTAGATAATTCATTGGAAGTGTGTCTTTTAATTAGGATTACCAGAATATTATATTGTGTGTTCTTCAAACACCCAATATAACATTTGGTCTATTTAAACAAAACAAATATATATATATATATAGTATAATGTTTGATTTTGTTTAGATTGAATTGTCATTTATTCAACAAATTCTTCGCATTATTCGTTCAAAACATATCTTCATGCTCCGTCATAATTTTCTTTTCCTTCCCAAAACAAGCTTCATATGGTATGTTGAAATTTGAAGTATTTTAGGATTTAAAGGAGATGCAAGAAACATGAGAAAGAAGGAGATGGAGGAAATATGTTTAACTAATTAATTATAAGTATTTAAATCTTTTACAAATTTACTTATTTATTCTTTTAATTAAGGGGAGTTTTTAAGAATTGGGTAGGGTATGAGGTCATTTACATGTTTGTCGCGTTAACATAACACCACATTTATAACACACAAAAACTCGTGTGAGATGGTTTGATCACGAATAGTTTCCATGAGACGAATTCTTATTACCCATGAATTGAACTCATATCCATAAATTTTCATATGAATTACTAAGTGTGAGTTATAGGTTGACTCGTCTTACAAAAAAAGATCCTTGAGACGGTCTCATACAAAACCTACTCTTTATAACATGGGACACATTTTAGAAAAAATAATAATTAATATTTTTGATTTATTCAAAAAAGAAAAAAAAAAAAGAGAAAGTCATGAGCAGGAATGAATTAGTACCCATACAAAGTGGCACCTCATCGGCCCAACCCATACAAAGTAAGACATCCTAAATTTAAAGCCCAATATAAAACACTTTCATAAACCTTTCCAAATTAAAGCAATGATATAATTTAATGGGTGGGGCTAAAACACCCTTATTAATAAAAAATATAGATTTCCCTCCTACACCTTCTACTTCTCCATATTTCTCAAAAAATACTAAGTGAAGATTTTTTTTTAGAAAACATTGATTTATGGGAAAAAGTTAATCAAAGAAATTGATGAAGTATATACTCCATCAGGTTGCTTGGGAGGTGGTTATTGGGCCTAAAGAAGTGGGAGGATTTGGAATTGGTAATGTTTGTTTGAGAAATAAGGCACAGTTGAATAAGTGGTGACGGAAGTTTGATAGTGAGAGGGATTATCTTAGGGTAGGGTTGTAGTTATAAAATGATAAGGATAAGGTGATGTTTGGGGAAGACCAGCAGTAAGTGTTTCTCTTTTGCACAGTTCCCATCTTTATATGGGACAATTTGTATTCAGACATTGGTCGACATTTGTTTGCACTACGTTTCTATTTCAGTTTTCTATCTTGGATTTTATCAGCCTGGGAACATCGGCGTGTGTGCTTGGGCAGAGAGATTTCTCTCCTGATATTTGGATTAATTCAAGTTAAATTTCAGTGTTCATTACCCTTGACTCTAACATATACCCATCTTTGCATCATGAAAAAGATCATAAGAAATGCTGGGACAAACTTTTTCAGGTGGAACATATAATAGGATGTGACCTCAGTGGTTTTCAGAAAGTATCAGATCATGGTGCGGCAAAAGTAAATTCATGATGTTCGATCTCTACAGTCGAACATTATATTGTGTTTTCTATCTCTATTGACCAAATACTTTTAAAGATGTTCGACCATAGATAGAACAGTACAACATGTGTTTGACCACTAGTGGTAGAACACACTACTATGTGTTCGACCAACCGACGTAAAAAGAAAAAAGGGAAAAAAGAAAAAAGAGTGGACCCTGAGTTGATAAGGAGACATAACACTATACATTAATTGTGAGAATATAATGATTGAACAGCAGTGATAAAGACAATCACTTTCCTCCTTTTGGTCAATATCTCTTGAAAAGCTAAAGCCCAGATACATCTCTCAAACATGAACATGGATAGTTGGAAGGTGAAAGTGAGATATGCATTGGTCCTAGTGTTGGTTGTGTTTGCATCATGTGATGATTCAAAGGACAAGGAAGAATGTGCAGAATCATTGGTGGGATTGGCCACATGTTTGGGCTATGTGGGAGGAACAGCCAAATCCCCCACCCAAGATTGCTGCACTGCCCTCAAACAAGTAGTACTGTTGAACACCAACATAATGTGTCTCTGTGTGATTATCAAAGACAGAAATGATCCTGATTTGGGCCTCAATATTAATGTCACTCTTGCTTTAGCCCTTCCTCAACTTTGCAATGCACCAGCCAATGTTTCTCACTGCCCTGGTGAGTCCACCAAACCATGCATGCATATCACTTCTAAGTTTGTGTTTGATCAAGAATCGGGGTTGGCCCGTCTTGAACTTGCTTCTTGGTATTCAACTAATTTGGTCTTGTTCTTGATTAGTAAGTTTGTGTTTAATCAAGAATCGAGTTTGGCCAGAGAACATCTTGAACTTGTTTGTTTGATCTTGAGCATGGTATTCAAGTAAACCAATGTGGCCTTATTCTTGATTAGTATTGATCTACATAGATTCATATGGTTTACCAGATCTTAATTTGCTTGCCAATCTTGAATTGTTTGGTCTGATTAAACGTCTAGCGAATTTCAGAACACTGGGTTTGGGTTATGATCTCGACGTAACAACACGTGATCTCTTGCAGCTCTCCTGAAGTTAGCTCCAGATTCACCAGATGCTCAGATTTTCAACCAAGTTGGTCAGAAATCCAGCAATAGTAGTAGCCCTGTTGGTGGGCCTAATGAGAATGGTATAATTTCCCAAATCAATTATGTAATAAATAATGTTCAAAGACAGGCCCATTTTTCTGAATCGATCCAATCTTTGTGAAACAGTGAAGCCAAGTCCAACAAGCAGTGGCGATGAACAGAAAAGTGGTGGTTCTGACAATGGGAACACAAATCTGGGACTTCAAAGCATATGTGTACTTCTGTTTTTATGGTCTTTTTCCTACAAATTTGATCATTTAATATTGTAAACCCTATTCCACTTTAAGACATCATTAAGTTTACTTGCAAAACAACCTTGTAAGAAGCAATAGCAAAACCTTCGTGAGTGGATGCTTTTAGCCCATGAATCAAATCAATTTCCACTAATTTCGGTGTGTTTTCGTGAGACGGATGTTTTTAACCCATAAATCAAATCAATTTCCACTAATTTATATATGAATTGTGATGGTTATGGATTGACTCATTGCAATATATATTTATATATGGTGAAGGGATTTTGGGTTGTTTTGGATTACTCTTATATGAAGTTGTTGAATATGATATAGTGAAAATGACTCAGTTTCATCAGTGAATTGCATATCAAAGTGCTTGATTTGTATCTTCAAGATTCATAGTTATATGCTCTTGTTCATAAGAGTAATCATCTTCTATTATTGCTCAGATGCATCACTGTATGAGTTAGTTATGGCCTTTGTACATAGCTTTGGTTAACTCAGCAGATTTCCAGCTAATATAAGAAAAACTCTATCTTTAGATGTATAGTTGAGATGGATTCTATTTCTATTACTATCATGAAAACTTTATCCTGCACCCGAAGTTTCATTGTGTTCTGCAGGGCGTGGACAGCATTCACGAGTCAACAGATGTGGTTGGAGCAGCAAATGAGTGGAAGCATAGTCGCGGTGTTTGGGGCTATAGATGTAATTACAGATGGCGAAGGAGTGATTGGTGCTAAAAACGGGGTGGCTATGTTGCAAAAGATCACAGCAACGGGATGCTTAGACATGGCCCTCATTGCTGCTTTTGTAGCAGTCCACCTGCCACGGCTTTGTCCATATTTGGCATTGCTGGTGAGATTGGATCGGGCTTGGCTAAAGGCCCAGCCTCATTGCGGATACACTTGATTGATGCACTTTATGGGCTGGATCAGGCTACCGTTCTTGAACGTCTGAACATCAGCAACATGTGATGACTTGTTGAGCTTCTTGATACGGTATGTATGTATCCTTGGGACTGCTACTTATATACGAGTATTTGTGAAATGCTACACGAGATGCAATATCAAATTGAAACGGAACATCCATAGTTGAATGTATATAGAATGTAGTTTTGTATGTATAAGGGTTACATAATACTAGATTCTTTCACTGTCACAAGATACAAGAATGTTGTCATTTTGTCTGGAATATAGGAATATCAAATTTTGAATGATATTAGAGGAATTCAGAATCAAACTTTTGAAGAGAATCAAATTAATTCTTAAAGGAGTTCCTACGAATTCTTATAATTTTACAAAGGAATGGTAATATGAATATTTTTGAAATAAAATAGTGTAAAGTCCAAAAAAAGCCGGATAAAAATAATATCAAAGGGGTATTTAGTATTTACTATTTAGAGTCAAGAAATGTTGGTCAAAACAAATCTCAAGTGAAAGAGACTCTTTAAATTTTTGATAATGATAGGTATCTAGAATTTGGATATTCAGAAAGAGAAAATATCCCATTTAACATATTTTGTTAAATATTTGTTCAAAATAGTACAAAATTATAAGAGTTGACCAATCTTCCACATTCCTTATAATTTGTGACCAAAATACCACAAATTGACTTTTAGTCTAAAGACAACACTGACATGATAGTGACTGAAGACAATACTTTCATTTGTACCCTAAAGTGGAAATAAATTTAATTTGTCGTGTGTAATAACTCTCTTGTGAGTTACTATTTACATTTTATTTTTTGTCGTGTGTAATAACTCTCTTGTGAGTTACTATTTACCTTTTATTTTTTATCGTGTGTAATAAAGTGGATTGTGTTTTCCTTTGACTTACTATTTACCTTTCATTCAAATACACTTTCCATTTTGGTAGATACACATTTCACAAGTCGGTAATTTCTCCCTTCAACTAAAAATTCTCCTTTCTACTAAAAATTTTTGCTGGAAAGTTTTATCACCCTCAGTAACATATTAAGAAGATTTACGTAAAAAAACCGACAGGTAAGTCCATTTTCTGAAACTCGAATTATTTTTTACGTGGAAAAAACATGAATTTTTCATCCTAAAGTAAAGAAAAAGTGTGTATCATATTTGTCCACGCAGAAGTCATGAAAAATCAGTATCCACGAAAATTTTTCTGGTGCCACGAAAATTCTCACGAAAATTACTGGGCAGTACACGAAAATTATGATCTATCTCAGAATTCTGGATGTTCTTTCTTCTACGAAAATTTTACTGTTGCCACGAAAATTCTCACGAAAATTGTAAGGCACTACACGAAAATTATGATCTTCAGAATTCTGGATGTTCTTTCTTCCACGAAAATGTCACAAAAATTGTAAGGCACTACACGAAAATTATTGCTCATCCACGAAAATTTGGCAGATTCTTAGTTGCATGAAGTAATTCCTGTTTCATTTTTTTTACAGTTTAAAGATGAGTTTGTTCTCCGTTGTGGTTTGGTTTGGTGGATATTGGGAAGGGTTAGAGTACAAAAGTGGTTCGAGACAGGTGATTCAACTTCGAAGAGTATGTTATCAAGATTTATTTGAATCAATTCACGAAGTTGTGCGTGCTGATGAGTGGTGGGGATATGTCATCCATTCCGTTGTGGAGGATGAGGGTACGATGAAAAGAATGAAAATCAGGAACGATTCAGATCTTACTAGCGTATTGTTTGTGATCGATGATGTTCTTGTTGTTTATGTTACATTGAAAAGTAGAAATGTGGGAGACTTTGGTCAGAGCAGCGAGGTAGGTGGTCCTTCATTTAATGTTGGATCATCATACGAAGAACAAGTATGTAGAGATTATTCAAATATTCCAAGTGGGCTGCAAAACGATCAAGCATTTGAAGCGAAATGGAGTATACCAAACCAAAATGATCCGTGGGGACAATTTGTGAGACAACCTAATGAGAATTTGCCATCTTGGGCATCATCTAGTGGTAGGGTTGATTATACAGTACAGGATTGGGGAATGGATGACCTTGACTTAAATACGTCTCCTATAGATTGCGTCCAAGAGGAAGTGCCACAGAAACAGGATTTTCATGAACATGCATATTGTCATAGTGGATTTCATGATGGTACGCATAATAGTATTATATTTATGAATGCAATGCATATATTGAATATTTCTGAATCAGATTCAACATTTTAATTGATGTCGAATTACTTGTGCAGATGTGAACAACGAGCAAGTTGGTGTAGGGGATGCCGATCAAGCTGCGGATAATGATTTGGAGCTAGATAATGAGGATGCATCGTTGTTGGACCGGGAGCAAGTCCAGGAGCATGAGTCATTTATGACATATATTGGGATGCGGACCCACGATAATGTTGACGATACCTTTGAGGCACACTTTCAAGCAGGAGGCAGTGATGGGTTCCGCATACTGTTCCTGGTTCGGCCTTTGCGCCGAGTTATGCTCCGGATTGGTTTATCCCTGAGATTCCCTCTGTGGATCCATCTGTTTATTCAGAAGCTGGTGCTCGCGAGATTACGACAGAAGCACTTCACAAAGGATCAACTTTCGGCTCCAAACTGGAGTTGAAGAAAGCAGTTGGTATGTACCATATTGAAAATCAGGTTGCATACCGTGTGGACCATTCTGATAAACATCGTTGGTTTTTGAAGTGCGTCCAGAAAAACTGTCCCTTCGTGATGAATGCTTCTGAAAAATATGGGATTTGACGCATATCCAAAATTGTTATCCCACATCAATGTTCGTCGGAGTTGAACAGTGGTGACCCACGTCGCTCTTCTTCTACTGTGATCGGTGAGTGCTTTGTCGATGCACTACGGAAAGAGAATTCCAAACTCACTCCTCGCGACATCATTCAGGAAATGAATATTCTTCATGGTTTACAGGTTTCTTACAAATTGGCTTTGAAGGCAAGACGACATGCCATGATTAGGGCTTATAGGGATCCAACATTGTCGTTTTCTATGCTTCCATCTTACTTGGAGGTTTTGAAGGCTGCTAATCCGGGGACATACACATCGTTAGAGACACACGATGATGGGAAATTCAAATATGTTCTCTATGCATTAGGTGGCTCTATACAGGGATTTTGAGGTTATTCAAGACCTGTCATAGTTGTAGATGGTTGTCATCTGAAGGGGCAGTATAAAGGTATTGGGTTTGTGGCTGTGACGAAAGATGGGAATGATCAGATTTTTCCTTTGGCAATTGGTATAGGTAATATTGAGAATGATGCATCCTGGAGTTGGTTCTTGATGAATGTGAGAGAAGCATTTGGAGCCCCTGCCCGACTTCTTATCGTATCAGATCAACATGTGAGCATCACGAATGCCATTACACAAGTGTTCCCTGAGGCATCGCACGGTTTATGTTGTTACCATTTGCAGAAAAATTTGGCCAAATATGGGAAGCATTTGGTTGGCGTCTTCAATAGGACCGCATATTGTTATCATCCCAGTGAGTTCGATAAGTACGTCACTTATTAATACCATGAGATTCCACAAATGTGTTTATTATGGTCTGATTTTAATATTCCCATGATGAATCTTTTATAATGTTTAGGTATATGAGCACACTGGTGAACTCCAAAATTACTGGTGCTCTTGATGCTTTAAAAGGTGCTGGTGAATACAGATGGTCTCGTGTCAAGTGCCCTGTTCGTAGGTTTAACTTCATGACGTCTAATGCTGCTAAGTCATGGAATGGGAGGTTAGTTTCGGCCAGAAAGCTACCCATCTGTTCGTTTCTGGAGTGTGTTAGACGTATTACAGAAAAGTGGTTCTATGAACGACGAACCGCCGCAAACAAGCGAGATAACACACTGACGAAGGCCATCCATGAGAGATTGCAGGATGCAATAAAAGAAGGGCGTTCTATGCAGGTCAATAAGCTTGGACGGCTCAAGCTCAAGATCACCACTGATAATAAGAATTTCACAGTCGATCTATCAGACCGTTTATGCACTTGCCAGGTTTTCCAGCTTGACTTGATTTCATGCTCATATGCATGTGCAGCGATCAGGTAAATTTTGGAATCCAAATAAATTAATTGAGATATGACCTTGCACATGTATTTGTACACTTACACTCAATTATTGTTTTCTAATACAGCTATACGAAAGAGCCCGTCACGAGATATGTGCATGAGCTTTACTGGACCCATTCATTGAGAGGTATGTGGGAGGGTGAGGTACTCCCTGTGCCTGACCCAGCCGATTGGGTTATCTCCGACGAGACACGGGCATTTTTCTGTCTACCTCCTGATAAACTAAAGCAAGATGGACGGCCAAAGGGAAAACGAATTCCTTCTTTTGTCGAGACTTCTAGATCAAGACACAGTTCTATCCCGTCCGGTTGTCCAACCGACCAAAACATTGAAAATGCTCAGACCGGTGGACTAAGACAAAGGAAAAAGAAGAGATGCTCTATTTGTGGCTCAGAAAGTCACACAAAGAGAAAGTGCCCGATATACATCGAAGGTCAACGCTTTCTTAAAGATGAGGAGTAACTCATGTAACATTGGGATGTGTAACATTGTGTTTATAAAATGAAAGGTGTATTTTCGAAAATGGGGACATGTAACAGTAGATATTCAACTAAATTTGTAATACACATAAGTATTTATGATAAATCATCTTCCTGTATGGTGTTCTCATCCAAAGAAAATCTATACATCTGAACTGCCACCAATCGTCTAACAGCATAGACGCCTTCAGACATCTCTGGCCTAGGAAACACCTCCGTCATCAAGCTCTCAATCTACTTCAGCGCGAAGATGCCACAACTCGTCGGATCATCCTGCACGTAACACAGGTGTGTCGGGATACTCTGACATCGAAACTACGGTGGACTATACGAAGCTCGGTCTATCGCTTGGTGCCAGCCTGAGTGGTTCATAAGTCGAGGCAAAATCCGACGAATGGGCAGTGTCTGCCGGACTCAAAGCGCCATGACATCCTCGTTCCAAGTGTGTCTAACGCTGTCCATGAGTATAACTGACATGTCGTTCAAGTCAATAATGGCAGCCACCCAGTGTTCATCCAGATTAAGCACGGTGAACAACTGCACGATTTCAAATAGTACAATATGGCATGAGTATGTCTAGTATATATACGATATGAATTTAAAATGTCTGGCATGTAATTTTAAAATGACAGTCACAAACCTGATGAAGGAGATTCCACGGCTTCTGCTTTATCCACTTGTTTGCAATACCATGTACGTATGACATCAAACGATCGAGTTCAAGGGGATCGAAGTCCTCACGATCATCCCCTGGATAAAAGGTGTTCGGTGGATCGGCGATATGCTTCTTCTTCCAAATGTCCTTGCATATCTCCTGAACATATACCGAAAATTATTATAAGGTATATTCAATCGCCGCAAACAAAGAACAATATTTCTTAGAAGACCAAACTTACATTGAATTGTACTGACAATACTTGGCCGAATCTGAACACCTGTTCTGTGATCTCAAGACCTAGGAAGCGTGGTACGGATTATACGATTCCAAGGTAGGCCTCGATCGCCTAAAAGCATATGTCACATTTGATGAGGCTAAGATAAATGATCACGAACAAGTTCAAATAGATAGACCGGATGAAATCACATACAATGATATACAACCATCCATGGGGGTCTATCAGAGGTTCGAAGAACTCGGGGCCGACTGCATACCCTATCCCCACGTTACGCCTGCATACAAATGTGAATCAATAATTAAGTCCAATCATACAGCTATCCCAACTGGAAAAATGATGTCAAAAACACACAAAGAAACTTACTTATCAGCATGTTGTCCGAGTTGCATCCACAATTCGAAGTCATCCCAGCCACACAAATCCCTACGCTTTGTCCTGCCTCCGCTCCTGTACGGACTCTTACGATACTGTGACGGCTCCCTCCTTCGAACATGCCGGACTCCCTTGGCCGTATCCCAAATATCATGATTAGAAAGAGGATGTGGAGGTGGAGTAGGTGGAGCGTATGGAGACGGAGACACGAGCTCCTCAACGATGTAACTGGTACCGGCATTACAAATGTCAGGTGTGTGGAAGCCGCGGATTGACTGGTCCTGATAGTCATGCGTAAATGGAGCATATGGCACAAGGGGCATGGAGACACCTCGTGCGGTAGGCTGCTCTGAAGGCGCATCTGCGGACCAACCCTCCCACTGTCGGCCTGATTCGTGCTCATAATATGGACGTGGGCCATCTCCAAAGAATCCCCGAAGCTGCTCAGAGATCATGTCTGGAATGCCAGACTCCAGACGATCGAACCTCTCATCCAAATGATCCATCCTGTTCCCGAGATGATCAATCTTGCCACCGAGAAACGTCTGCATCTGGTCGAAGCGGTTGTCGATGAGCAGGGACAACCGTGAAAAGAGATCCGTAGAGGGTGCATCCTCATGTACCGGATCGGGTGCGTAATGGGGGCTGTGATGCGTCGGCTCCGGCCTCTCGTAACCCCTTGGCTGAAAATGCTCCTCGGGCATGGATGCACCCGTATGATGTGCCTCTGCTCTCGGTGCCTCCTCCGAAGATGAAGAAGAAACAACACGGGCTCGTCTGTGTGGCCTCGAAGGAGGCACAACGGGATCATGAGCACCGGATGGAACAAGAGCTGCAGTAGACCTCCTTGTTTGTCTAGTAGGGATGGGGTCAACAGGAGCTTGGGCCTATCGATCAGGTGCACGCCGAGAAGGTCCAACAGAAACGCCCCAAGTCTTCCGTCCACGAGTTTCCCCAACTGGCTGCACACCCTCGTGGAGATCATGACTCACGTACGCTCAAAATGGATGGGTCATCTCAGAAGGAGTCGGCTCGAGCGTCTCCAAACAAGGTATCTACCATGCATTTGAAATATTAATAAACAAAACATGTCTATAAATTATTCATCATACTATAAATTATTCATCACAATCAAAATGTGCTCGATAAAGACTCACCTGAGCCGCTAGTGTTCTGGATACGTCTGTTGTGGACTTCATGGTGGACCATCTAAGGCACCGAGGAAACTGGTGCCCAGTATCCAGGCGACGACCAACAAACGTCCCCGTACAAGGTATCGCCTCATATGCCCATATCTGCATTTGGTACACACGTGATATCATAATTAGAGAGTTACCAGAAAAATATATATTCACAAAAAGATATCTATTTTTAACTCACCAGTAAGGCAACCGAAAATCCGTAGAAGTGATATGTGTAAATCTTGTTCCTTCTTTGTTGTGGATTAGCCACAGGTAAATTACCCATAGTACGCAATAAGTTCAGGTACGAGAATTTCCCCCATGGGAAGCTCTCCCAAGCGTCAGACTGGTCAATAAGGCTCCATACCCAGGATGGGACACTCGTCTTCAGTATGTCAGTTCCAAGCACGATACAATATAGAATCAGAATCTTGGCTACATTCATGCTGTCTACACGGCTGCCACAACACTCTCCACTCAGAAATCTAGCTCGAAGGTCTGAAATGGTGATACTCCCAATACTAGATCGCACTACTCGAAAGTACAACCCATCTGGAGATAAATCATGAACCCAAGATGGGTTGAAGTGGGAGTCTCCAAACCTCAACCCTGTAACAAGAAAAAATTCTTGTCTACCAAACCTACAAAATCTATCTGGTCCAATAAGAAACCAGCAGTCGCCTTCCGATGCATCCGTCCGTCGCACCTGCCGACTCATCAGATAATGTAGAAACGCCTTACACGTCTCTGTATCCGTTTGCCACCGTAAGAAGTGACCAAAACATGTGTCCATGAAATCATGGACACAATCTCCATCCACCTCCGATAGCTCCCTCCCTATCTCACGAATAATAGGAAGTCGCGTATATCCATTGATATACGCGAACTGCCGCTGACAACCCGGTCGGACCCACTCCCACTCGCCCTATATTGAATGAAAATATATGCCAGGTAAAGATTTTGGTATTTTCGTGACATTGTAGAGAATCATGAAATTTCTACATTTATCGTGAGTGACATGCATTTTTGTGACATACACAGTTTCAAATTTCGTGGGATTTTCGTGGCATATTGACATTTTCGTGGCATAAATTGGGTATTTTTGTAACATTTTCGTGGCATAAATGTGGCATTTTCGTGACATTTTCGTGGCATACATGCATTTTCATGACATAATCGTGGCTTATGTCGTGAGATAAACGTGGCATTTTCGTGGCAAACATGCATTTTCATGGCATAATCGTGGCATTTTCGTGACATTTTCGTGGCATACATGCATTTTCGTGGCATAATTGTGGCATAAACGTGGCATTTTCGTGACATTTTCGTGACATACATGCATTTTCGTGGCATAATCGTGGCATAAACGTGACATTTTCGTGGCATAATCATGGCATAAACGTGGCATTTTCGTGAGATTTCGTGGCATACATGCATTTTCGTGGCATAATCGTGGCATAAACGTGGCATTTTCGTGAGATTTTCGTGGCATACATGCATTTTCGTGGCATAAACGTGACATTTTCTTGGCATTTTCGTGAGATTTTCGTGGCATACATGAATTTTCGTGGGTGGATGAATTTTCGTGGGTGGAAGAATTTTCGTGTATACATGAACGCAGAAACACAGTTTCCTCAACTTAATTTCAGGAACTATATCTATAAGTCTAAGCACATATATATTAAATAACATATAATCTAAGCATTTCATGTCTACTTTAACAATTTTAAATCACATACATTCAACCCAAAAAAGAGAGAAAAACAAATTTCAATCACATGTTCAACGAAAATGGAGAGGGGGGTGGTTTACTAACCTCCATGTATATATTGAAATTTGCACAACTGATTGAATATGATGAATAGCCACGAAATGTCGACTCCAAACCAAACCGACGAAAATTTGGGATTTTCGTATCAAGTCTTTACTTTTCGTGAGTTTTTTTCAGCCTTTTCGTGAGATTTTTTATTGCCTTTTCGTAAGTATGTTTATGAATTTACTGGATTTTCGTATTAGTTTATCACCTTTTTACTGCCCCAATAAAGTTCATTTACTGCGCCAATGAATGCCCAATAATGACTGACACCAACCAACTTTTTCACTTTTTTGAATTTACTTTGACAGAGAACCGCCTTTTTGAATAGTCAAATGTGGTATTTTGGGCAAAAATTATAACAAATATGTTATTTTGGTCAAACACTAAAATAGTGTGGTATTTTGGACCCAAATTTAAACAAATGTGTTAATTTGGGCCTGGATCCCTATTCAGAAATTGAAATTAAATAAAAATTAATTAGCAAAATACATTTAAGCCCTTATTTTTTTTGGCTACTAAAATAGTGCATCATGACGCCTAAATATGTGAAGTTAGTTCCCTCCATAACTTGCAGCCACATAAGCACACTTCTTCATGTAATTGAAACAGAAATTAGGCAACATAATGATTATTCAGTGGAGCAATATCAAGATTAAGTTGTTGTGTACATAATGATTAAGCTATTTCCAAGGCATATACCTATTCACACTCAAAATTTGATAAGATTCATATTGGGATAAATGGTAATTCATTGACCACTTATCAATGAATGTTGATGGGGTGGCTAAATGATCGGCTGATTTGTTTGAGATTTTGGCAAAATAATCGGCTGATCTATTAAGATTTTTTGATTTATTGAGATTGTAAAGAGGAAAAATTAGATATGGTATTATGAAGAGTTAAAATTTTTGATTTATTGATTTTTTTGATTTATTGAGATGTGAAGAGGAAAAATCAGATATGGTATCGTGAAGATTTAATTTTTTTGATTTATTGATTTTTTTTATTTATTGAGATTTTTTTATTTATTGAGATTTGAAGTGTTAAATTTTCAATTTTAGATTGATATAAAATCGGAGGAGCCTTTTTATGATTGGAAAATATGATATTTGAAAATTTAAAATTTAAAAAGGTAGTTAACAAAAAAAGGAAAAATCAGATATGGTATTAGGGTTGTGTATTTGAGAGTGAAAATAAGATGGAGTTCCTTGAAAGTTGTTTAAATTGGAAGTAGCACAAAGAGAGAGAAAAATGAATTCAGATTCAAATCTATGAAATGAAATGTGGGCATGAAAATTTGATTTTTTTTTAGGACAAGATTAGTCATTTTAATTGTTGATTTTGTTAATTATTACAAAAAAAAACTGGTTATCCAAATTTTGGATGTTTAGCACAACCCTTAAATTTTTTATGAAAAATTTGGATAAATGCCCCATCTGCATAAATAAATGAATAATCATTCAATGATTTATATTTTTCTAAAAATATCACCAAGTACATGAGTTAGAAGATTTCCTATCACTATCATTTATCAGTTGATACTTTTTTAAGTTAAAAATCAAAAATATGATCGAAAAAATGCAAAATAATTGACTTCATGCAAAGTGGAATCCGTAGCATCTTCAAAAATGTATCAATCATGTAAGTTTTTGTATTAAGATCATGTAACATGATCCCAATAATCGAATAATTCTTTTCTGCTATCAATACGGCCATCTATTCCTCACCATGATTTTGATAACTTGTGATCGCAAGATTTCAAAAATTATGACAAGTTTTCAAAAATTAAGGATCGTAAAATACCTTACGATTTACAATAACTATTTCAAACACATTTTTTCCAAAATATGATCGATTAACTTCATTTTACATAGAAGAAAGAAAGAGTAGTAAAATAATAAGAAACATAAGTAAACACCTAAGCAAAATTTATCTTTAAAAAGAAACGGGACATTACACTATATATTGTATTACAAACTGTGCAACACACTTGAACAATTACTAAATTCTTATCACATCAAAACCATGTCAACAATGGCTTCGATGGGATCATATGCGACACAGTAGCCAAAACAAATAAAATGTAAGGCAGTTAATCGTCATCTATTGAACAATGCAAGAAGATTAAATACATATAATGGTGATTAAATGAATATGTATCTAAAATATAAAATGATAATAAATGAGATCGCACGGTGTAAAATGTAATTTACTTTAAGTTTAATTACATTTTTTGGATTCTTTTATCCCTCAAAATTGGTGGAATATTCAATCTAAAAAAATCAATGAAAAATAGTATTTTTGGGCTATAAATAGTAAAAAGAAAATAGCAATCTTTTTCGGGTAAAATATTTCGCAAATGCTTCTGTGCACCAGGTGCACGGATCTGAATTGGTGCAACTGGGGCGATCAGACCCGGATCCTGGTTTTCCCCCTTTTTTTTTTTTGCTTCAGTCTGTTACCTTTGTGTCGTAAGGATGTGACCTTTATGTTATATAAGTGTGACCTTTATATATAAATGTTATGACCTTTATGTTCAGTAACTTAGGAAAAAATGAAAATTTTCAGGTTTTTTCGCTTCAAATTGAGACCTTTATGTACAAATATTATGACTTTTATATACAAATTTTGCTAAAGTTTTTCCTTTTTTTTCTAAGTTAGAGTATATAAAGGTCATTACATTTATACATAAAAGTCACACCCATATAACATAAAGGTAACATTTTGAAGCGAAAAAAATATTTTAAAAAGAAAAGTGTGTGGATTCGGGTCAACTTGGACCCGACTCGAAATGTATGTGCATCAATTGCACAGGAGACTAACTCAAAATATTTTTAGCAATTTAGGAATTAATCCATCACAATGTTTCATTAATTCTTTCAAAACAAAAAATGTTTCCTTTATTATTTCAAAATAATCAACTTACATCATATACATATAATAATATTTTAAATATTTATATTAAAAATAATATAATAGAAAACGAGCATCAATAATTAAGAAATTGCAGCATAATTTCGTTTACTTTATAACATTCAAAGGAAGCAAAATGTAATAGAAGTCATATAAGTTTAGGAAAACGGCTAAATAACCCATTTATGTTTTCTATTAGCTTTATTTACCCCACTCATGTTTCTTTGGGTATAATAACCTCATTAATGTTTATTTTTAGACACATATAACCCATTATTGATTTTTTTAGTACAATACCACTCATAATATTTTATAATGCTTAATATAAGCACTTTGAATGTAACACCCCCAATTTCATATTAATTAAATCCTTCTAGGAAGACAAGTTTTACTTAATTATTTACCATGATGAATTATAATAATCAGCTATATGATAATTCAAATAATATACCTTATATGATAATTATTTACCGTTGATCGTCGGTTCCGGTTTTCCAAACCGTTTGGACATGTTTAGCCCACAATATATTATTTTCAAGTATAAGAGTATATTATTTTTATTAGTTATGTTTTTAGTTTTCTGTAAATGTTGCCTATAAAAAAATAAAAATGTTTTGTGAGATCAAATGATATACTTGCTAAACTTTTGCTTATAGTATTAACCTCATATTAGATAAAGGCAAATGTAAGGTGTGATCGAGGAGGTAGCAGCACTGAAGTGTGATTGGTGACGATGGTGGAACCTTGGAATTAGTTTATGATTTTTCATAAGTTTTCATGCTAAACTTAGTTCAAGGATAGTTTTACATGGTTGCATTTAGATTCGTTTACTTGGTTTATTGCTTAAATATGTTACTCCCTTGTGATTTGTTAGGTACTTATTTAGTACATCGAGTATGTTTACTAAGAAAATTTATTTCCGTTGTTTATTCAAAAGAATTTTTAAAATAAAATAAAATAAAACTCATGAAAGTTTTGCATACTTTAGTAGATGTAATAACCCCACTAGAAGGGGGTGTTACATTGAAATTTCCTTCCCTTTTTTACCTCATACATTTTGATTTTTTTAGTAAAAATGGTATTCCATATAATAATATAAATAAGAAGATTTTAATTTCACATAAATTTAAATATAGCATTCCAAATAACATAATGAAATTAATAACAATAATTAAATTAATCTAGTTGTTTAATATATAGGTTTTAGTCTTTACTTTAAAAAGTATTAGTCTCACAAAAACATGATGATGATAGTAATAATAATGAATGACACTTATGTGTTCTTGGGGCACGATGCCCCCAACTAGACCACCATATGATGTTAGATATATATTTTTCAGGTATTGATACTCTTAAAATCTATATATATATATATATATATCTCTTTATATATATAAAAACACAAACATTTCCTGAAATAGTAATATGAAAATTTTCCTGCCAAAAACATCATGCTAAAATTGGAAATGATTTTTTTTTAAAATAAATAATAAATGATATTTATTTTCTATTAATAGATAAATAGATACTATATATATATATATATATATGAATGTGAATAAAAATGGGATATTGTTTGATGATGTATACATATAAGGAAGTGATATGAAAATAAACATTCATACATATTTATCTATATAGTAAGTCAACTTTAATTATTAAATTTCAATTGATATAATTAATATATTTTATGTAATGTTAATTGGTAAAATCAATAAAAACAATATAAAAATATTTAATTTATTCACTATTAGCCAATGTATGAATAATATATATAATAAAATTTACGTCACTATCCAACGATAAAATATATGATATAATATGGATATATATAAATAATATATATTTATATGATTCACTCCAATATAAAATGATATACTATTTTTATCTTTATATATATAAAACCAAAAATGTTTCCTAAAATAATTTTTCCGGCCAATCCCCTCCCCACTAAATTTGGAAAACAATGCTAGCATGATATTATATATATGGAAAGATAATATATTATGGTAACACATATATTATATGTTTCAGTTGATTGACATTTATTTCACATTTATCCCATTCTGAATATAGAAAATTAAAGTATTAGTTAATTTATAATATAAATATAGTATGAGATTTTATGTTAATTTAAATCCTATACTAAAATATTACATATATTATCGTGAAAACAATTGTATTTGTATTAAAGATCATATAATTAAACATATTCATAAATATGGAATGCAAATAAGTTGAAATAGTCAAGTCCATTAATTTGGTCATCAATTATGTGAATTTTGTATGAATAATTAATAGACTTTCCAACAATATGTATGTTTTTTAATTTAAAATTGGGTGACATATACATTTCTAGAAAACAAAAAAAATATAATAGCATTACACGTCTCTCATTTGGAAAAATTAGACTTACATATTTTTTGAAAAACAAAAAGAAAACGAAAAATTCAATTTCATTCCCTGATTTTTGACATAAATATCCAATTTGATTCATTGATTTTTTTTTTTTTATTATCCTTTATTCATCTCAAAGAATTTAACAAGTCACATGACCGAAAAATAGTAAAAATAATAAGACCAATAAAATACTAAAAAGATTAATCATTATAATTATTAAGAAAAAAAAATCATCATATGAATTTTTTTCTTACATTTCTAGAATTAATCTTATTTAAACATCACAAATGTTATTATATATGGAAGACTATTAATTTATGAGAATCAATTTATTATGTCATATTTTGGATGTGGAATGTTTATTAATTTTGAAGATGATATAATATTGTATTCAATCGAATAAATGTATATTTTTTAACTTATATAAATTTGATATGTTTCAAAAGGCAACCTAAAATTATGTAATCACAATATCAATCAATTATGATCATATCATAAATAGTGCACTAATTCATATTTAATAAGCATATCATCGACTGTAACTATGAGATCAGAATAAACTTGGAATTCATTCACACCTTTTCCATTCACAATTTCTCAAATTCTGCATTCCAAACATTATGTTTTCTTGGATTAGTGGATTGTTTCTTCTTCTTCTTTATGTATATTTATTTGGTTACGAATTGATTTCCGAGATATTTGTAGTTTGGATCAATAATTAATGACCATAGTGTTCATTTTTTAATGATTTAAGTTATTGTTATTTGTAATTTGAAGAAGAAGAATTCAGATATGTATTATTTTATTAGTATTGTATGTTGGTTATTTTTATTGCTATGTAATATTATATTATTTCACCAATTCAAATTATTTTGTGTAGAAATATGGGTTGAGAGTCTTTAATTTTGGATTAGAGAGTTTATAGATTTAAAATTAATACACTCAAGATAAATTTCATTTTTGTTTTTGTTTTTTTAAGACCATTGTAAAAAATACTGATTTTATATTTCAAACATTGTCAAGAATAAATTTTATTATTCTTGGAAATATGTTTTTGAAATAAGGTGCTAAAAAGGTTATACATAGATTGCATCAAATCCAATGTTTAATTCCACTGAAATACAACATTGTCAAGAATAAATTTAATTATTCTTGGAAATAGGTTTTTGAAATAAGGTGCTAGAAAGGTTATACATAGATTGCATCAAAATACAACATTTATATATATTTATTGTTAATTGAATACTTTGAATTGTGAAGAACACGATTCAAGAAAATTGTTTTCCATAGTAAAATTGAATTTGATGTTTCACAATATTTTGTATTTTTTTTCCATCATTATTTTATATTGTGATGGTTGCTCTATAATTTATGAAAATCATTTTCCATAATAAAATTATTTTATCAAATTCACAAGTTTTTTTAATAGTGGAATATTGTAAAAATTATTCTGAAAAATTCATATATATATATATATATGTAAAATATATAAATACATCACTTAAATTTATTCTATTAAATTTATATATTATTATTTTAAATTACAAATATTTATACTTATATTTTAAAAAAGTTTAATCCCGTGCATCGCACGGGCACAAAACTAGTATATATAAAGAAGACCTTCTCTATAAATAGTAAGAAAAGATTTTCCCGTCCAAATTCACCTGCTATTTTTGAAAGTTCCTTTTGGATATTTCCAAATATTATAATTTTTATTATTTATCATTATTACAAATTTTTTGTTGGTCATTTGTTTACTTTTCATACAATTTTATTATTATAATAATTTAATAATATAATATTATTTTATAAAAAATTAGAGCTAGAGTTAATGTAGGGTGGTTAGGGGCAACTTTTTCTAGCAAAAGTAAGAGTGATTTAAAAAAATATGTCTCTTCACATTCTTGAGTTCTAAATTAATTATACTTATTACAAGCAAATGAAAATTAGTAATTGTTGAGAAAAAAAACAAAAATGTGTTGACAAATAAGTATTTAAATGGTTTATTTCATTTATACTTTTTTCTTTAATTTACATTCAAATGTCAAAACTTTTAAAGATTACAAATAGTGAACATCTATTTGTAAAATTGTAAAATACATTTAGAAATTTCAATTGAATATATATATATATATATATATGAATTTGAAAAAATTTATAATTTTGAGAACTATAAAAAATCTTAGAAGTAATAAAAATTTTGAAATAATAATGTCAAATGAATGAATCTAAGAATGTAAAAATCGAAAAAAATTAAATGATAATGTAATATATAAATTATGAATATATATATATATATAACATCTAGAAAAATATGTTGTAATATAAATATTATTAATAAGCAATTTTATAATAGAGTATTAGTTGAAATAATTAGAAAAAATGATTAATATGATGATCGTTTAAAAGTTTTAAAATTTGTTTAAAACACGCACATTTAGAATTTAAAATTCGTTTTCAAAATCCTTAAAATAATTTTAAAGCTATATATATATTATATATATTTAAATACATGCTAAATTCTTCAATTAAAAGTACTGTCAATATTAGTCAAATCATAT